>CM053622.1:511941920-511958918 GCA_028646595.1 Phalanger gymnotis
TCTGCCACTTTGTGGGTTCTGCAGCTCTAAAATTGGTTCAGAGCCATTGTTTTATAGGTTTTTGGAGGAACTTGGTGGGGAGCTCACGCCAGTCACTGCTTCCCAGCCGCCATCTTGGCTCCGCCCCCCTGCTCATCATTTCTTGCAGCACAATAGTATTCCATCAAAATGATATACCACCACTTTTTCAGCCATTCCCTAATTGATGGACATCCCCTCAATTTTCAGTTCTTTGCTACCACAAAGAGAGCTGCTATAAATATTTTGGAACATACTGTTTCTTTTCCCTTTTCCCCGATCACCTTGGGAAACAGACCTAATACTAACATTGCTAGGTTGAGGGGACTACACAATTTTATAACTCAGGCACAATTCCAGATTGCTCTCCAAAATGGTTGAATAGGTTCAAAGTTTGCCCAATAGTTTGTTAGTGTCCCAATTTTTTCTAATCTCTTCTAATATTTGTCATTTTCCCCTTCTATTACCTTATCCAATCTGATAGGTGTAAGATGGTACCTCAAAGTTGTTTTAATTTGCATTTCCCTAATCAATATTTATAGTACTTTTATATGACTATATATAGCTTTGATTTCATCCCTCAAAAAAACTGCTTGTTCAGTTTTCAGAGGAAGAAATTAAAATGATCTATAATCATATGAAAAATGCTCTGTCATTATTGATTAGAAAAATGCAAGTCAAAACAACTCTGAGGTACCACATCATGCCTATCAGATAGGCTAACATGATAAAACAGGAAAATGATAAATGTTGGAGAACATATAGGAAAATTGGAACACTAATGCATTGTTGGTAGACTTGTGAACTGATCCAACCATTCTGGAGAGCAATTTGGAACTATGCCCAAAGGGCTATAAGACTGTGCATACACTTTGATCCAGCACTTCTAGAGCTATATTAGAGATCATAAACATGGTAAAAGGACCCACACATATGAATATATATAATATGCGTGTATATGCATATATATACTACATGTATATATATGCATATATATTATATATATCAATATATATCAATCTATATATATCTATATCTATCTATCTATCTATCTATCTATCTATCTATCTATCTATCTATCTATCTATCTATCTATCTATCTATCTATCTATATCAGCTCTTCTTGTGGTAGCAAAGAATTGGAAATTGAGGGGATGTCCATCAATTGGGGAATGGCTCAACAAATTATTGTACATGAATGTAATGGAATACTATTATGCAATAAGAAATGATGAGCAGGAAGACCAGAAAAACCTAGAAAGATGTATATGAACTGATGCTGAGTGAAATAAGTAGAATCAGGAAAACATTGTACACAGCCACATTGTGTAATGACTGGCTTTGATGGACTTAGCTCTTCTCAACGATGCAAAGATCTAAGACAACTCCAAAAGACTCATGTTGGAAAATGTTATCCACATCCAGAGAAACACCTTTGGAGTCTGAACGCAGATGGAAGAATACTATTTGCTCTCCTTTTCTTTTGTTGTTTTGTTTTATTTCTTCTTTCTCATGGTTCTTCCCATTAGTTCTAATTCTTCTTCACATAACGCCTAATGTGAAAATATGTTTAACATGAATGTATAAGTAGAGCCTATATCAGATTGCATGCCATGTTGGGGAGAGGGGCAGAGAGGGAGGAGGACAAAATTGAGAACTTGAAATCTTATGGAAGTGAATGTTGAAAGCTAAAAATTAATTTTTTTTAAACTGCCCGTTCATATCCTTTGACCATTTACCAGTTGGGGAATGACACATATTTTTATAAATTTGACAAAGTTCTCTAAATATTTTAGACATGAGATCTTTATCCAAGAAACCATCTACAAATTTTTTTCTCAATTCTTTGCTTTCCTTGTAATTTCTGCTACATTGGTTTTATTTGTACAAAGCCTTTTTAATTTTGTGTAAACAAATTATCAATTTCATATTTCGCAATGTTATCTATCTCTTGTTTATTCCTAAATTAGTTTCCTATCCATAAATCTTACAGGTAATGTATTTCATGTTCTTCTAATTTACTTATGATACCTCCTTTTATATTTATCTTGGTAAACAATATAAGATGTTAGCCCATACCTAGCTTCTGCCAAACTACTTTGCAGTGTTCTCAATAATTTTTTGCTGAACAGTATATTGTTATCCCAAAAGTTTAAATCTTCACATTTGTCAAACACAAGGCTGTTGTTGTTGAATCATTTCAGTTGAGTCTGACTCTTTCTGACTCCATTTGGGGTTTTCTTGGCAAAGAAACTAAAGTGGTTTGTCATTTCCTTCTCCAGCTCATTTTACAGATGATGAACTGAAGCAAACAGAGTTAAGTGATTTCCCTAGGGTCACACAGCTAGTAAGTGTCTGAGGCCATATTTGAACCCAAAAAGATGAGCCTTCTTGAATTTAGGCCAGGCACTTTATTTACTGTGCCAACTAGCTGGCCTGTTCCACTGATCCACCATTTTATTTCTTAGCCAGTACTAGATTGTTTCGATAATTGCTGCCTTATAATATAGTTTAAGATCTGCTCTGTTAAACTTCCTTCCTTTATGATTCACTTGACATTCTTGACCTTTCGTTCTTCCAAATGAATTTTATTTTTTTTTCTAGCTCAATAAAATGTTTTTGGTAATTTAATTGGAATGGCATTGAATAAATAGATTAACTTAAGTAGAATTTTCATTTTTTGGATCAGCCCACCCATGAACAATTGATATTTCTCTGATGATTTAAATCTGACTATAATTATATCAAGTGTTTTGTAATTATGTCCATATAGTTTCTGAGTTTCTCTTGGCAGATGCTCATAGTTATTTTAAACAAAATATCTCTTGCTATCTATTCTTGTAGGGCTTTTTTGGTGACATAGAAATGCTTGTGATTTATGTCGGTTTATTTTATATCCTGCTACTTTGCTAAATTTTTAATTGTTTCAACAAGCATTTTAGTTGAATTCCTAGGAATTTCCCAAGTATATTATCATATCATCTGTGAAAAACATAGTTTTATTACCTTTTTGCCCATTCTGATTCTTTCGATTTTTTCTTATTGTAATTGCTAACATTTCTAATACAATATTGAATAATATTGGTGATAATGGACAACATTTTTTTTCACTCTTGATCTTATTGAGAAGGCTTCTAGTTTATTCCCATTACATATAATGCTTGCTAATGGTTTTAGGTAAATACTTTTTGTCATTTTAAGGACAAAACCATTTATACCTATGCTTTAAAGTGGTTTTTAATGGGAATGAATGCTGCATTTTTTCTAAAGCTTTTTCTGCATCTATTGATAAAATCATATAAGTTCTTAATTAAATCCAAAAATGTTCAGTTTTGTTTTAAAGGAAAGGATTAACTTTAAAGGAGAACAACTTATGGAATATGGAAAATCCTGTGCTACCTCAAAGGGAATTCCAACTTTTTACTTAGGTTTATTATTTAATGGGGGATTAACACCTGTATGTAGAGCATGCTTTGAAATGCAAGCAAGTTGCACAAAGGTTTAAAGGGGATTTGAGAGCAGTTGACTATGTGGGTATAATATCCAGTTCACTTGAGTATGGTTAGTAATTGAATATGTTTTCATACAGACAACTCATTTGATGCAATCTGGAATTATTTACTTACCCCAATCAGACACCCCACCACAGCACTTTGTTAAAATAAGTATCTTTTGGATGAATTTGTTTGTATATACAGCCGTCATCCACTTTAAAAAGGTGTTGTTATTAGATCCCTAGCAATATCTCATCCTCCTGGGGGATGAGTTGTCCTATTGAGTTGACAGACCATTCAAATTTTCATGCTCTTGGCATTCAGATATTATGATGACTATTTATTTGATATTTTTTCACTGATATGTGCTTGAGCAAGCATGTTAGTAAAACATAATACCTCTTATTAAAATTTTTTTAAGTAATAGGCTTGGGTTCTGTTCTTAGAATAGCAGAAAAGTATGTGTAGGAAGATTGTTTTGTTTCATAATAGGATATTTGACTAGAATTTGTTTTATTACTTACTACCTGATGTTTTTTGTTTTAAAACACATTTTAATCTTTTTCCTTCCATTAACGTTATTTTGTTTCACTGCCAGGTTTATGAGTTTTGGTAACCTGTATTTCTTTTTAGCTTTTGTCTATTTAATTTTTAAATGTTGTCTTAGCTATGTTGCTATTATGGTATTTTTAGGCAAATTGTATTTTCATACCAAGTGTGACATATTACATCCAACCTAAATGAGGTACCTCCTATCTTTATGTTTTTTTTCCTTTCCTTTCTGAAAGATAATTTAGTACATCTACCCCAATACTCAAATACTTATGAACAGCGCTGGTAGTATGTATACCTGCTCAAGAAATTTCTGATGATTACTATTAAAATTAATTTCTAATAAAAATGTTAAATGATGCTGCTAAAAGCATATTATACATTTAATTAAATCAAGACGGCCAATGAGATTAGCCACTGCTCTGTGTACCAATGCCAAATGATTTATAAGCCATCAAGACATTTCAATCAGTCCAGTAATGCTTCAGGGTTGTTCTTGACAGTGTGGATCAATAAGTTCTACATTGAGTGTCTTGCAATAAGTTAAAATCAAGTATGTGTAATGTACTGTGTTAGATGATGGAATTCAAATTTTCGTGTTTGTGTGTGTGTGTGTGTGTGTGTGTGTGTGTGTGTGTGTGTGTGTGTAAGGTCAATCAGAGATTAAAGACCCTTCCCACCCACTCAATAAACCTCAGGTGGAGCCAATTAAGAGAAGCTTAGAGGTTTGTTTGTAGGAAGGCCTAATCACTTTACTTACTGAGCACTAAGCCTCAGGCGCACACTCTTTTGCTGATTGGGCATGAAGCCCTTGGGCCCCCAATAAGAGTACATATACCCAAAAGGTAGCCATTGAGAACTGAGAATTGAAAATTCAGAAGTCAGAAGAGAAGCCAGAATTCAGAATTCAGCCCAAGGTGAACGAGAAGACAGAGCTGCAGAAAGAGTATGGAGTAGGGAGTGGAAACCAGGCAGCTGCAGAGACCAGAGAGCTGAGGGGAAAGAGAATGCAGGCAAGCAGACAGGATTCATGAGTGATTGTTTACAAGAAGACCTTAGCAGGAGAGAAGGTTAAAGGATAACTTGGTTCCTTGCTATAACTCTGTTAAAATTTCCTTGTTGCTGCATTGAGGTGTGCTTACTGGTGTTGGAATATAATTACTGCTATATCAAATTGGAGGTATTGGTCCTTGAATTTGATCTTCTGGATTCTAAATAAATGTTATACTTCCTCTGCCTTCTACATAGAGAGTTTGTCATACTTTGCAATTCCAAACCACGCAGACATGTTCATGGTCATCCTTGAGGTCATGAATCTTGCCTTACTGATACAGTATGCATGTTGGTCACTTCAATACCTCCCTTGGTCAGTGATGGAATTTGTCTTGACTAAGATGGGAGAATATTGAAGGCAGCTGACCTTGCCTGATCCCAGGGCTACAAATTACCTGAGGGTGATCAAAACCAGTTAATAGAGAACTATCAAAAGCAATTAGAAAAGAAGAGATGGGGGAAGGAGACCTGTTCTGACCAAATATTAGCACACTAGAGCCTCCCCCAACCTCCTGTCTGGGTTTTTGGTTGCTATGCAAAGGGCCTTATATAACAGCTTCTCAGGTCTGGGCCTCCCATAAGACTCCGGTATTTAACACCGTTCCCCCTTTCTTGGGTACTTCTGCACCCTGGTGCTTCGATGTCACTCTGGATTGCAATTCCCTTCCTTAATCAAAAGAGTTTGCTGTTTTGGCAGTCTCTTTTCTCAGGTTGACAATATTGACCCCCTCTGCATATTGCATTTACCTTACAGGAGCTTGAATCTGGCTTCAACTCTTCCTCTGGTGTTTTTCTTCTCTATACTGAGTTTTGAACTTCATTTCCCATTGCTAGGGATCTATTGATCTTAAGACATCCTGCTCAGACAGTACAGTTTGTTGACAAAGTTTTGTTCAAACACTCTGAAGTAGATAGAAAGAATGAGAAGGGGTAAACCTTTGTGATATTGTGGTCAAACACCTGTTTACTATGAGGATCTATTGATTTTAAGACCAGGCATTCCCATTAGGCCTTTTCTTATCTAAACACAGAGAAGATTCACAGACACTATACAAGACCATAAATAGGGAAAGAAGTACCAAAAGTATCACTTTTAGCCAGTTGGGAGTTCCTGAACAATTATTTATGGGATTGTGGAAATTCTGGTGGTTGGGTACAATTAAGTTCCTCACAGGCTGGGTCACAAGTCATAGGTCATTTTACTTCCAGATCTGTGGCCCAAAGGTAAAAAAGGATAAAGAAAGAACGCTTGTTAAGGTATTCCAAGTAGCATAGGGTAGCTTAATTGGGCTAAAGAAGTTTTAGAACTGGCAAGTGATCTATATTGGTTTATATTGGCATAATTTAAGACATCATGTACACATACAAATTGGCTACAAAAGACATAAACAGATATACATAGATTATTTCTTACTGTGTCTTGGTCTTTCTATTAAACTGCAAGATCCTATGAGCCTTGTTCTGAGTCAGCAAGACAGGGCAGCCCTGCTTCAAAAGAACTGTCCTATATAAGAATTTAAAAGGTTTCTTGCCTCCATTTAGTTCACTATGGAAGACTTTTGAAGAGAAGACATGCTGGGCTCATGCTGCCCAGGAATTAGAATTTCAAACATATATCTGATTGACACAACATAAAACTGTTCTCTATGTTTCAGGTACATTTGCCTGAAACAATTTTAATTTAGAATCATTCTAAATGCAGGTTTTTCTAGCTTAGAAATGTCCAAACTGGTACAAGCCCTCAGATAAATCTCTTTAGCCCAAGATATATGACATGCACACACACACACACACACACACACACACACACACACACACACATACACACACACATGTCAGGTAACATTAATAGGAATCTAGAGCAAGGAAAGGTAATAATCTGTATCTGTTAAAATACAATTTGGGGTTAATATTCTAATAGTCACTACTCATTTCCTTCCCTAACTACTCCCCTCTAGGACTGAAAAGGTCTCTGCCTAGGAATTGTTATTAAAAGCTTTTCTAAATGATCAAAGGCACTTCTCTGGAAGTGTGACAGGCCAATAACTTCAGGAGATGGAGAAAACAATCATCTTACCTAGCTAAGAGACAGGTTTGGTTTCCACTCTTAATTATTTCCTTAAGAAAGGCTTTTATTCTTGGCCTTGTATACACTCTCAAACAGAAAAGACTTAAGAATTTTTTAATATTTTCATTTGAATTAAAAAGGTGGTTTTTAATATTCATTCGAAGTTTTGTTTGCTATGTTTAAAGATTTCCAAAAATTGAGCCAATACTTCCTTGTATATAAATTCAACCTGGACATCATCTGTGATATTTTTTATAAACTGATTAAGCTTCTTTGCTAATATTTTAAGATTTTTGTATTAATATTTATTGGAGATAATGATCGACAGTTTTATTCCTCTACTTTGACTTTTTCTTGATTTAAATATCAAGAACATGTTTGTAAAAGGAATTTGTGATGATCTAATTTTCTCCAATTTTTAAAATTATTCTTTGAATGTTCGAACAGAGTTCATTTATAAATCTATCTGGCCCAGGGATTTTATTTTTTTCCCTTTGGGGATTAATTTAATGGCTTCTTTAAATTCTTTACATAAGATTGGATTGTTTATTTCTTTCATTAATCTGGGTATTTTATGTTTTCATAAATATTCATTTAAGATGTTGCTTTTATTGGCATAGAGTTTCAAATAATTTTCTTTATTCATTTGTTGTAAATTATGTTGGATCATTAAAGACAATTGATGTATATTCACTTAGCATTTACAATTCAGAAATTGGTTTATACTTCAAATGAAGACTTCATTTATTGTTTTGTTGATCATCTAGACTATTTTTAAATTCTTTAAGATATCCAGTTGTTAAACATTTATCAGCACACCTCTGCCTAACCAATCAAACCCTGACTTTTTCTATACATCAATGAGTACATGGCAACTAAAGCATATATCCTATTTAGAATAGCCTGACCCTCAGTTTGTCCTGCCTTTTTGCCTCAGCCCGGGTTAGATGTGCAGGAGATAGATGTGAGAGGAGTGGGGAGGAGAGGACAGACATAACGTAGATATACCCAGGCTTAAAGGTGATATTGTGACTTGTATCAGTAAGGCAAGATTCATGACCTGGAAGATGACCATGAACATGCCTGTATAGTTCAGAATTGCAAAGTATAAGACAGTCTCTAGGTAGAAGGCAGAGGAATTATAACACCTATTTAGACACCAGCGGATCAAACCCGAGACAATAGCTCCAACCCAACATAGCATTAATTGTATTCCAAAGCCATTAAGTCTACCTCAATGTAACAACAAGGAAATTATAACAGTATTACAGCAAGGAACTAAGTCATCCTGTAACTTTCCTCCCCTTCCTGTAAACACTCATGAATCCCAACTGTCTGCTAGCCTTCCTTCTCTCCCTCCTCAATTCTCCAGTCTCCTAAGCTCCCTGGTTTCCACTCTCCACTCCACACTCTCTCTCTGCAGCTCTGTTGTCTTGGAGTTCTTCTCCTCCTAAATTCTGAATTCTGGCTCTACAATGGCTACCTTCGGGATATATATACACTTTTTAGGGCCTGAGGGCTTTGCAACCAATCAGTGAAAGAGTGTAGGCCTGGGACTTAGTAGTAAGCAAAGAGTGTAGACCTGGGGCTTAGCACCTAGTAAGTAAAGGGTATAAGCCCGCCTACAAACAAACCTCTAATCAAGCTTCCCTTAAATGGCCCCACATGAGGCCTATCGAATGGGTGGGAAAGATCTCTAATCACTGATTGGCATCACATGACTTTAAGAAGTTCAGAGGTCTTGGGTCCCATTAAGTCAGAGCTTACTGGAGCAAGGTGAGGAGTTGCTGGCATGACTCCAGCATTCTTGGAGGAACCAACCACCAACAAAAGAATTGGCCCCAAAATGACCCATTTTTCCAGAAGACATTGCTCTCACTGAGACCTGGGTCATTCCTGATGACACACCTCTTTGATCACCCTTTTCAGCAATGGTTACATTTTTACTCAGTCTCTCCATTTCTTCTTCCACATTCTCTGCCTTCTTTACTCAGTACCTTTCTATCTTTGAGGTTGACTCAATCCATATCTACTAAGCAATCAAAATTCTGGGAGTTGTTTTCTACCTCCTTTTTCCTCATTGAATTCAATACTTTCATCATCTTTTTTTCCCCTGCTCCTGTCCTCAGCATCCGTTTTTGATATTCCTTCAAATACCCTTAGCTCCCATTTCTTCAACTCAATCATTTCCCATGACACACAGAGATTATAATATCTTGATCTTGCCATCAATTATGTTTATTCCACTTTCATCTTTATGAACTCTTAATTTCCCTTATCTAATCAGTTTCTGTTGTCACACCACCTTTTTCTCTCTGACTTATAGCCTCAAAGCCTGTTACTTATCTACAACACGACTTCCAAACTCAGTCCCTTGGTTCTTCCCAGGCCATCACCCTTGCACTGGCTATGCTCTCTTCCCTTCACTTCCCTTTCTTGATGCTTTAATGAACCAGTTCACCTTTACATATTCCTTCCTCAATCCCTTGCATGCTTGTTCTATCACCAACCTTGCCCTTCTTCTACTAAGCCCTGGATTAATCTCACCACCCAATGCCTTTGCTACTACTCATGTGCAAAGCTAAATAAAATCATAAAACTGTGCTGACAAATTTAAATTAATGTATTCCCAACTGTAGCCTTACTTAAAGCAATTCTCTTTTCTGCTGACAAAGTGATCTTCCTAAAGAGCGGATCTGACCATATCATCACACTATTCAATAAATTCCAGAAACTCCCTGTCACCTCCAGGATTAAATATAAAATCCTCTGATATTCAAAGCCCTTCATAACCCACCTCCCTCCCCTTCCAGTCTTACGTATTAACTCTTCCCTTCCCTTCCACCATATACTCTATAATCCTAGCCATTTCTTGAGCAAGACATTCCCATATCCCAATTTTGGGCATTATCTATGGCTGTGCCCTGTGTTTTCCATCCTTATCTCTCCCTCTTGGATTCCCTAGTTTCCTTTAGCTTCCTAGCCCCAGCTAAAAATTCCACCTGTTACAGGAATCATTTCATGATCCTGCTTATAATTCTAGTCCCTTCCCTATTTAACTTGTTTATATGTAGTTGTTCACATGCTTTTAGATTAGATTGTCATTAGATTGTCAGCTCTTTAGATCCTCATCACTTAGCAAAGTGCTTGGCACATAGGAGACACTCAATGTGAATTGACCCAGTGTTGTTCAAACAGTAGAATGGGGATGAAACAAAAAAAAACCCATCAGCAATTCAGTAAACTGTTTTATGCGTTGATGCATTTCTGGTATATATCAATTTAACTACCTATAATGACTTAACAAAACTTATTTCCCTTGTCCTCAAAGATATGTGAAGGCAATTATAGGGTGTGTGTTGCCCATATGGTTTAACCACATACCCACTTGTATTATCAAAACATGACACATTGGGAAACATGACTATATATCTCCTTCTTGTCTACTTGTCCAAATTCTCTCTCTCTCTCTCTCTCTCTCTCTCTCTCTCTCTCTCTCTCTCTCTCTCTCTCTCTCTCTCTCACCATTTATGCATTACTCTAACCCAAAGTAAAAAATAAATACATTTTAAACTTTTTACTACCTGTTTTTTTGCTTTTTGCTTCCCCACCTGCCATAAATTATTACCCACTTTCATTGTTTTCCATCCTTCCTTTTCCTTCAGATGTACAGAAACTGAGTTCAGCCAAAATGGCAAAGTAGGAAGAAGAAGCAAAGCCAAATATATATTTAGACAAAGATCTTAAAATATTGCCAGACCACACAGTATAGGAAAATCCAAGGAGAAACCATGGTGAGACATCTTTCCAGCCCAAGATCACCCCCTTTAGCAGTCTCTAGGCATGTTATTTTGGGTACCAAAATGGACATGGAAATGTTTAGTTATCTGATCTACCATGTAGTTAAAACCACAGACTATTAGGTCTCCAAGTTAGGATGAAAGATATTTCTTCTATGGATGAAGAAGAAGGAAGCTAAAATATTTTGTTGTAACAGATTCCCCCTACAACAGCTCTGTGTTACCTATGAGGAAGGCAGACAACACCTGGCAGCTTAAAGCAGACTATATACATATACATACATGTGTATATATATATATATATATATATATGTATATATATATATATATATATCTCCAAAATAGTAGAATAAGAAATTAGAAATTTAAACAATTCCATCTTTTAATAATTTAATTAAACTAGTCAAAATATAGAAACAAAACTGTGCCTATATCACTAATGAATATTGATGTCAACATTTAAATAAAATGTTAAGAAAGAATTTAAAGCAATGTATCTTAAAAGTCATTATGCCAGGTACTTAAGGCTTGTCAAACATTACAAAAATGGTAAATATAATTTACTACATAATAATAAAAAATAATTATATGCCAAAGTATATGATTATACATGATTCTATTCATATAGTTATATTAATAAATTCAGAAAAAGCTTTTGACAAAATAAAACACCCATTTCCATTAAAAGGAATAAAAAACTAGGAATAAGTGAATATTTCCTTAGTATGGCATATAGCAACCTTAACAAGGTATATAATGGTAAACATACACCTTATATATTAGGGACACACCAATAGCACTTCTTCTAGGATAGGGGTAAAGAAAGAAGGTTGATTGTCACCACTACTATTTGACCTAATATAAGAAATGCTGGCCATAGCAATAAGATAGGAAAAATAATTTCAGAGAACAATTATACATAAAGGATTAACAAAATTATTGCTTTTTGAAGATGATATGATGGTACACTTAAAGAAATCTAGAGAGTAAATGGAATTGACAGAATTAATAACTTTAGCAAAGTTGCAGCAAATAAAATAATTATTTTTGCATATTGCCATCAATGTTCAGCAGAAAGAGAAACTCTATTTAAAATAAAGTAGAGGGCAAGTAGAGAGACTACTTACTAAGATACGCAAGTACTGTACTGATACAACAATATAATACTCCCATAGAAATATAGACCTAAATAATCTGGGAAATATTAACACCCCAAGGATAGGCAAAACCAATATTAAAACAATGGGTGTAACCAGATCTCAAACTACTATAAAAGAATAATCATCAAAATTATCTAAAACTGGTTAAGAAGTAGAAAAGCTAATCACTGGAACATGTTAAGTACACAACATATAGAAGCAAACTTAAAAGTAGTCTGGTATTGGATAAATCTAAAGAATCAAGCTACTGGGGCTAAGAACTTATATATAACAAAAACCACTAGGAAAACTGTAAGACAATCTAGCAGGAACTAGTCACAGACCAACATCTCACATCATGTACAAAGATGAGCTCCAAATAGATACATGACTTTGTATCAGTAAGGCAAGATTCATGACCTCGGGGATGACCATGAACATGCTTGTATGGTTCAGAATCACAAAGCAGGAAAAACTCTGTAGTAGAAGGCAGAGGAAGTATAACATTTATTTAGACACCAGAGGATCCCATCCCAAGAACAGGCACTCCAATTTGATATAGCAGTAATTATATTCCAAATATAATTGTCCAGTAAGTCCACCTCATTGTAGCATCAAGGAAATTATAACAGAGTATTATAGCAAGGAATCAAGTCATACCGTAACCTTCTCCCCTGTTAGGGCCTTCCTGTAAACAATCACTCATGAATCCTAACTCTCAGCTCAGCACTCTTCTTCAGCTCTGTGGAAGCTGGCTCTCTCAATGTCTGCTCTTCAGCACCCTCTTCGTGTCTGCTGCCTCAATGTCTTCTTGATGTCTGCTTCTCAATTCTGCTTCCCTTCAGTTCTGCTTCTCTTCAATTCTGGTTCTCTCACACTCCGGGCTCTTCTTATATATTTCTAGCTGGTGTCTGATTGGCTAGAACTCAGGTCTCTGATTGGCTGAATTCATGATTGACTAGAACTCAGTGCGCGTACCATTGGCTCTGGTCTTAGCAACTCCTCTTAGGGCCCTGAGGGCTTCATGCCCAAATCGGCTTAGTACCTGGTAAGTAGGGGCTTTAGGCCTACCTAGAAACAAAGATATAATCAAGCTTTCCGGCCTAGCCCCACCTGAGGCCTATTGAATGGATGGGGAATATCTTTGATCACATCAATACTACAGACTTATACATTAAGCAAAGAATCTATGGATAGGAGAAGAATTCATAATCAAAGAAGTGATAGGGAGTATCACTGTTATGGTAATTAAGATGGTACTTTTTTGTTTTCTCTTTTAGAATGCTAAGGTAATCAAGTACCTTTGATGAGACTTGCCGAACTTTTTGTTTTCTTTTGTTTCTTTGTTTGAATCAGGAGTCTTTGACCGGCTTAAGAAACAAGAAAGCCTAGTTCACATAGGTTTGAGTCCCATGGTTGTAATGCCCTCTGACCCCGAGAAGGTTGGGGTTTTGTTTTGGGGTTCTCACTCACTGGAAGAGTGTCATGTGATTTGACCAGAGGAGATTTTTGGTAGCCATTGTTAAGAGCTTCCCACCCTTGAAAACTCAAATGTTGGTGCTTCTCTTTTTGGTAACTATGTATGTGATATCTTGATCATACAAAGCCTGCTGTTGATCTGTTTGCAGTTTCTTTTCATATTTGCTCTGAAGTTCAAAGTGCTGACTTTTTCCCCTGAACAAAGTGAATGATATATGTATGTTTAATTAAACTGAGATTGTTAACCCCTTAAAGTTGCTTTTCTTAGACAAGTAGATCAAAGAATCTGTGCTAGCAGCCCTCCTGTGTGCTGGTGTAATTGGCCTTACACAGTCACAGTAGTGGCAAGTAGCATTGGTCTTACACTCACGGACAATAAAATGGATTACTTTGACTACTTAAAATTAAAAAGTTTTTGTATAAACAAAAGCCATTTAGCTAAATTATAAGGGAAACTGGTCCAAAAAAAATCTTTACACCAAGTTTTGCTGATGGGGTTTTCATATCCAAAATATAAGGATTTGTTTATAATCTATAAAAATAAAATTATTTCCCTAATTAATTGTCAGAAGATACAGGCCATTTTCAGAGGAGGAAGTATAAGCTATTCCCAGGTGAAATACTCAAAAAACCCTTAAATGCAAATTAAAGTAATCTTTAAGTACTACTTTATACACTTCAGCAAAGTTGACAGAAAAGGAAAAATGACAAATGCTGGAAGAGTTGTGGGAAAATAATCTCATTAATGCCCTGTTGGTGAAACTATAAATTGGATCAACCATTCTAGAACGCAATTTGGAGCTATGCCATCAAAGTGCTAAACTGCCATGGTAACTAGTAAATACCTATATTAGGCTTCTTTCCCAAAGAGATCAAAGAATGAGGGAAATGATCCATATGTAATTACACACACACACACACACACACACACACACACACACACACACACACACACACACACACACGGCTGCTCTTGTAAAATAACAAGGGTGGAGAACCTGGACCTTGAGGCCATGTGTGGCCTTCTAGGTCCTTAGGTGTGGCCTTTTGACTGAGTCCAAGTTTTACAAAAAAAAAAAAATCCTTTTATTAAGGGGATTTGTTTTGTGAAGTTTGGATTCAGTCAAAGGGACTACCTTAAGAGGGCCACATGTGGCCTAGAAGTTGAAGGTTCCCCACTCCTTAACTAGATAATAAAAGGGTACTCATCAGTTGGGGAATGGTTGAATAAATTGTGGTACATAAATATAATTGCATAGTATTGTGATGAAAAAAAATGATGACGTGGTTGGTTTCGTAGAAACCTGGGAAACTAATTCAGAGTGAAGTGAGTAGTAGTATGGCAATCAACACAATAAAAACAAATAACTCTGAAAGACTTAGGAACTCTGCTAAACTCAATGGCCAACCATGATTCCAGAGGACCAAGGATGACCTGCCTCCTGATAGAAGTGATTGACTCAGTGCACAGAATGAGAAGCCTATGTTTTGGCTACAGCCAATGTGCGGATTTATTCTGCTTAACATGGCTGTCTCAAAGGTTTTTTATTTTTTCTTTTCAAAGTTGATGTTAGATGAGAAAGTATGAAAATAATTTTTTAAATCAAGAAATTAATTTTAGAAAGTGTTGAAACAATCAGCAAAACTGATTGAAGGCTCTTAATATCACTCGCTGGTCAGCTGATTATGGAATGAATTCCAGATCCTCTTGGATACTTCTTGGACAAGGATGAACAACTCAGGTAAGGGAGCTTTGTAACTAGTTGCAAACTTTGCAACTTAAGCAACTAGGATTGTCTTGAATCCATATCCTTGTTGAATAACATCTTACTTTTGACTATGTAAATTCTGTTAACTGTTGAATGACCAATAGATATTTATTTCAGTATTGAACCTGAACACTACCAGAGGACCAGCCTTAATCAGGCTAGTTGGGAATAGAGGTTCTCTTATCATATGATTACATCATGAAATTATAATGGAATTTTGAGATCCTTCTAGTAAATCCAATAATTGTCCATGTCCAAAGGGCTTTTTAGACAGACCCATATCGATCTTACAGTTAATGCCGCATTTTAGTGCAGTGGTTCCCAACTTTATCTTTATTGACAAATTAGTAAGATGGTATTGCTGGGTAGTATGTTTGTGTATAGAGGTCAAAAGAAACATACCTTCAGAAAGTCAGAGGGAACAAAGGAGAGGTGAGGTGCCAGAAGTTATCAGCATTTCTTATTGCTTCCAACTGTACCTCTCTCTTTAATGGAAATACCTTTAAGATAGAGGTAGCTGTCCAATGGGATACCAGCAGACTTTTCCATGCCACCTCCCTAGTCTGGACATTTATTCCATGGTTCAGGGAATTTCATGCTGTCATTTTGAATTAATATGTGCTTCAAAGGGGAATTTTTCTGGCTGCTTCTGCATTCACCCCATTCCTAGCAACCAGAGAATGATTTAGAGCAGAATTTCAAATGTTCATAAAAAATAGGTGAAGGGAAAACTGCACGTGTTCGGTGGTTTGACCCTACAATTATCCAAACATAGATGAGAATCCATTAGTTGATTATAATGAGCCCATTTAGGAACTCCATTCTTATGTGGGTAGTGTTGGTGTAAGGCAGCAGGACATTTCTGTATAATAACATAACTACTTGTAACAATTCCTATCTAACCCAACTTAAGTTGAATCTGCTCTGATGTAAAAATGCATTTTTCTTCTTATCACACTTAAAAATATTTCTTTTCTTGGTTCAGACCAAGATCGGAGGTGAAAGTATTACAGTTTATTTTTAGCAATTATTCTTGGGAAATGGATTTTTCTTTTTTTTTCTTTTTAGTTTTAGTTTGCAACACACGGTTCCACACAATTTTGAGTTCCAGATTTTCTTCCCTCCCTCCCCAAGATGTCATGGAATCCCATATAACTTTCATGTATAACTTGGCATTGAATTAATTTACACACTAGTCAAATTGTGGAGAAGAATTATGACCAATGGAATGAATCATGAGAAAGAAGAAACAGAACCAAAAAAAAAAAATAACCCACGACTCAACAACAAATACAATAGAGAGAAAAAAAGGGGGGGGGATAGAAAAAGGTGAGCATGAAATGTGCCTCGATCTGCATTCATACCTCATAGTTCTTTCTCTGGATGTAGATAGCATTCTCCATCATGAGTCCTTTGGAGCTGTCTCTGCATATTGTGTTACTGAGAAGAGCAAAGTCTGTCAGGGTTAGTCATCACAGAATCCATATATCTGTGGTTGTGTATAATGTTCCCCTGGCTCTGCTCTGCTCACTCAGAATTATGTCGTGTAGGTTCTTCCAGGTTGTTATGAAGTCCGTATCATCCCCATTTCTTATAGCACAATAGTATTCCATTACCTTCATATAC
>CM053622.1:511959418-511979762 GCA_028646595.1 Phalanger gymnotis
GCAAGGTAAGGTGGTCTAGCCATACCAGATCGAAAACTGTATTATAAAGCAGCAATCATCAACTACTTGGTATTGGTTAAGAAACAGAAGGCAGAGCAGTGGAATAGGTTAGGTACACAAGACACAGGAGTCAATGGCTATAATAATCTAGTGTTTATAAACCCAAAGACTCTAGCTTCTGGGATAAGAATTCACTATTTGATGAAAACTTCTGGGAAAACTGGAAAGTAGTATGGCAGAAAATTAGGCATAGACCAACATCTTATACGGTATACCAAAATTAAGTCAAGATAGGTACACATTAGATATAAAGGGTGATACTATAAGCAAATTAGGAGAGCAAGGAATAGTTTACCAGTCAGATCTATAGAGAAAAGAATAATTTATGACCAAACAAGAGATGGAGGACATTATGAAATGCAAAAGATTAATTTTGATTGCATTAAATTAGAAAGTTTTTTTCATGAAAAAAAAAAAACAAATGCAGCCAAGATTAGAAGGGAAGCAGAAAATTGAGAAAGAATTTTTACAACCAATATCTCTGATAAAGGCCTCATTTCTAAAATACATAAGGAACTGAGTCAAATCTATAAGAATAAAGTCATTCCCCAATTGATAGATGATCAAAGGATATGAAGAGGCAGTTTTCAGAGGAAGAAATTAAAGCTATCTATAGTCATATAAAAATGATCTAAATCACTATTGATTAGAGAAATGCAAAGTAAAATAAATCTGAGGTACCACATCACACCTATCAGATTGGTTAACATGACAATGATAAATGTTGGAGAATATGTGGGAAAATTGGAACACTGATGCATTGTTGGTGGAGTTGTGAACTGATCTAACCATTCTGGAGAGCAATTTGGAACTATTTCTAAAGGGCTATCAAACTGTGCATACCCTTTGACCCAGCAATTCCACTTCTAGCTCTGTATCCCAAAGAGATCATAAAATTGGGAAAAGGACCCACATGTACAAAAATATTTATAGCAGCTCTTTTTATGGTGGCCAAGAATTGGAAATTGAGGGGATGCCCATCAGCTGGAAAACAGATGAATAAGTCATGGCATGTGAATGTAATAGAATACTATTGTTCCACAAGAAATGATGAGCAGGCAGACTTCAGAAAAACCTGGAAAGAGTTACATGAACTGATGCTGAGTAATGTGAGCACAGCCAGAACATTGTACACAGTAACAATAACATTGTATGATGACCAAATTTGATAGACTTAGCTCTTGTCAGCAACACAATGATCTAATTCCAAAAGACTCACGATGGAAAAATGCTATCCGCATCCAGAGAAAGAACTATGGAGTCTGAATGCAGATTGAAGTATCTTATTTTCTCTTTGTTGTTGTAGTTGTTTCTTCTTTCTCATGGATTTCCCCTTGGTTTGAATTCTTCTTTGCAACATGACTAATATGGAAATATGTTTAATATGATTGTACATGTATAGCCCATATCAGATTGCATGTTATCTTGGGGAGGGGGGATAGGAGGGAGAGGGACAAAATTTAGAATTCAAAATCTTATAGGAGTGAATGTTGAAAACTAAAAATAAATAAACAAAAAAATAAAAAAAGAATTATCATTTTCTCCAATGTTATGAAATTATCACTAATGACTTTTATCTAAACATCTATAAATGGTTATATCAAATATAATTCCAGATATCTGCGTATGATAAATTGTAACAACGATGTAACTAGCGGCTGCTGTGACAGTGACACCAACAACACCAGCACACAGGAGGGCTACTAGGACAAGTTCTTTTATCTGGTTTTCTAAAGAAAGCAACTTTAAAGGGTTTACAATCTCAGTTTAATTAAACATACATATATCATTCACTTAGTTCAGGGGAAAAAGTCAGCACCCTGAACTTCAGAGGAAATACAAACAAAATTTACAAGCAGAAATTATATAAACAAAGCAAATAACACAAATCAGCAGACAAGACTTTTGTCTGTCCATAGTAATACATACATAGTTACCAGAGAGAGAAGCACCAACATCTGGGTTTTCAAAGCCTCCTTAATGGCTACCCAGAGTCTCATCTGGTGAAATCACAGGAACACTCTTCCAGTGAGTGAGCCCCCAAAGCAAAATGCTAACCTCAGAGCATATCTACACTTCTTCAGCATCAGAGGGTGTCACAACCATGTGACTCAAACTCATATGACTTAGGCTTTCTTGTGACTTAAGCAGGTCATCAAAAACTCTTGATTCAATCAAAGACAAGGCTCAATCAAAGGCACTTGATTGCCTTAGCACTGAAAAGCACTCCAAAAGAAAAACCAGAGAAAAGTCCCACTTTGCTTTCCATTACTTAAATCCAAATACATTTGGAAGCCAGTGGCATCCAAAATATTCATCCCCTCTGCAACAAAGAGAGGTGTGGGCCTTTGAAACAATATGAAGACATTGCTAACCACCGCCACCACAACAACAAACTATAGAAAATATCTTATGTCTTTGAACATGGCACCTTGAGTTCTTTAAACCACCAGAAAGCTTGAAAATCTGCATATGCCTCGAGCCAGACTATTTTGACACCATACCTGGATGAAGAGTCTTAAGAAAAGTATGTAAATATATACATACTTAGACAGTCAGGAATTTATTGTTCAGAAGTTGTTTCAGTCATGTCTGATTCTTCATGACCCCATTTAGGGTTTTCTTATCATGGTTACTGGAGTGGTTTGCTATTTCCTTCTCTATCTCATATTTCCTTCTTCATCCCTTTCTTTTAAAATGAAGAAACTGAAGCATACAGGGTTAAGTAATTTTCTCTGGATCACACAGCTGGTAAATGTCTGAGACCAGATTTGAACTTAAGAAGATGAGACTTCCTGACTTCAGGCCCAGCTCCACCTAGGTGCCCCACAGTCAGGAAGACTGGAATTCAAATTTGGCCTTCAGCATTTACTATCTGTGTGACCCTGAGCAAGTCACTTAATTTCTGTTGTTTACTTTAGTTTCCTCAGCTGTAAAATAATAATAGCATTTATCTCAAAGGTTAGTTTGTGAGGACTAAATAAGATAATATTCCTAAATTGTGCTTAGCACAGTGTCTGGCACACAGTAGGCACTATAAATTCTTATTCTCTCTTCTTTTCCCCTATATAAACAAGAGCGAGAAAAAAGAAATAACAAATGAGAGTCCATATTTTGTTCTATTGTTATAATATCTCCCTTTTGTTATTTACTTTAAGAAAATACTTCTAATCATATATATATACACACATATGTATGTATATATATGTATATACACACACATATGTATATATATATATATATATACATATATATGATTTTTGATTTTGACAAATTCTCACATGCAAAAATAGCAAAAAAAAGTTTGGAAAATTCCTGGAACTTCCCTCAGTTCCTGATGTTTTCTCATTCTGCAATAACCCTCCATGGTACCTAGTCCCCATCTCTCACTGAGTTCCTTTTAGGGAACAGGCCTGGAGCAGCCATGCTAAAGACTTTGCTACGATAGCCAAGTGGGTAACCCTGTTCTTCTGTACCCTTTTTAGTTTTATTTTATGTTTTGTCTTTCCCCATTAGAATGTAAGCAGCTCCTTAAAGGCAATGATTGTTTTTTCGTTTGCTTGCATTTCTATTCCCAGTACTTAGCACAGTGTCTGGCAATAAACGTTTGCTATTCGTATACCTCCATATGAAACCACTAATCTTTATGGCATACAGCTTGTTTTTTAAAGTATATAATGAAATCAATCAGTTAGTTTTAAAATTATTCTCCCAGTTTATCTCCCTTTTGAACTTCCTTTATTTCTATTGTACATTAAAAAATATTTCAGTGACACTTTTGGAGGGGGAGCATTACAATCACTAGTGCCTCCCCCCAAACCTTTCCCTTAAAGCATAGTTGAGCAAAACTAATCTGCAAATTGGTAATATCCAAAAGTGTATGTCTCATTCTCCACCTCCCTTGTCAGGAGGTGTGCAACATGTTTCATCATTAGTCCACTAAAATCGTAGTTCCAATAATTTCTTTCTATAAGTTAGACTCTATCTTATATAAGACTTTGGAACTTTGGACATTCTAATACATATCCACATTTATTTCCTTCCTGCCCCCCCCACAAGAAACATTTCCCTTTGATCTATTCTAATCCTCTTCAGGTTTTGTGACAAGTGGAAGAAATAGCATATAGGAAAAGTTAATGTTGTGGGTCACAGGGGTTGGTGGTGACTTTAGTTTTTAATCTGATTATTTATTCATGATAACGATTATTATATTTAGTTCAGTCAGAGTGTTAATTAGAATTTCATTTAGATTCCAATTTTCCCCCTTTTGAGAGTCAAGGATAAGAATCGATTACTAAAAGAAGAAAGGATATAGAGATGTAACTTGAAATAAACAGGAGGTATTTGTTATGTAAAAAGCAATCCACTTATTTTGGCTATGGGTCTTAAAAATCAGACTTTGATCTGACAGGCTAAAGTTTCTTCAAAGATTAACTGGCCTTCTTTAAAAGTACATCAGTTTCCTCTTAGGCAGATATTTGCATAGCAGTGAACTGGGTGTTTATTGCTGCAAATCATTTGCTGGTCTGTAGATTTCCTTAAGAAATTCTGCTGACATCATTGACTCTTTTCTCAGATTCCTTTCCTACCGTCTCCCTCTGCTCTCTCACTTTCTCCTTCTCTCTCTAGTTCATTCAGGTAATTGTTATTCAAAATCAAATCAACTTTTTTTTTTTCAGTGACAGTGACCAAGAAACATTTTCATTTCTCTGTTTTCCTGAAGGACCCCGAGTTGGCTGTTAATTCTTTGTTCTGTTATGACAACATCTAAAAGAAGTCTGCATATATTGATCTTTGCAGGTAAGAGGTACATGCTTATTAAAACACTGGAGTATGCAATGATCTGAGAACTATGTGAAAACCACCACAGCAACACTCTTTCTTTCTAAAGTTCAAGTCTTAAATTTTGATTTTTTTAAAGCAGTTTCAGAATTCAAGACTGAAATTCAGTAATTCAAGCTTGTCAGAAAGAATTTAAGAAGTGCTTTTTATTTGTAGAAAAATGGGTTAATATTTAAGGATGGCTTAGGGGAAAAATATTTTTTTTAATCTACTGAGAAACAATATCCAGATGTCATGTTTTGCTGTGTGTTAGAGATCTTTAGCTCTTGGGAGAAACATTTTTATTACTTCTCTTTGTATAGGTTTCCTTTATTTCAGAATTTTTGAGAGTTATGTTTTTTCCTTGACTTTGTGTTACTGTTTTAAAGCTTTTCCCCCCAATAACTTTCTGTCAGTTACTTTTCTTTTATTGGTGAAAGAAGAGGTTTAAGTCACTGTTAAGGAAAACTTGATCAGGACATTTTAAAATTGGTTGCTTAGCCTTGTAAGAAGAGATTATGTAAGTTTTCTGTGCTAGGTATAAGGAATGTAAACAATTCTGACTTGGAGGACATTTTGAACTGTTCCTGATCCAAAAAAGGTACCTTTATACGTTTAGCTGTGTCTCTGAAAATAAATCTGCACTGGCTGAAATTTCCCCATGAAATTTAGTTATATTTACTACATCTGCTTTCTTTCATATTTTGCCTAAAGGCGTTCTCATACATACCCCTATTTATTTCCTTTTTTCCCCCTGAGAAACATTTCCCTTGGATATATTCTAACCCTTTTTACACCTTTTTCCAACTTGAACAGGTTATGAAATTTACAAAAATTAGCATGCTCTTGATTTATTGTACATTTAAAATCAAAGTTATCTCCTGTTTTGTACCTCCTCTAAGTTCAGACCTCAAGATTCCCCTTTGCCCTATTTTTTTATTTTACTTAAAAATGATCTTTTTTCTGTTACTAAAAGAATCTTGGAAAAAAGAACAAAAATTGCTAAAACTATCCTTTTGATTTAAATATATATATTTATAAGGGTGTGTGTGTGTATAATTTATGTATGCATGCATGCATGTATGTATATATGTATAAAACAATCAGTAACCATATACTGAGAAAGGGGGAAGAGAAGTAAAGAAAAAGGTAAATTAATTTTCTTTGATTGCTGGCTCAGGTGCCAGACAAAATTATCCTATTTATGATTGGCATCACATATGAAAATTGAGTGCTCGTAAGACATTAAACATCACAGAATTGCACTAGTAAAAATAAGGACAAAATAGCTGTCACTCCTAAATTTAAAAAGAAATTCTTAGACATGGAAGTTTAAACATGATCTAGCCAATACCACAATAATAATAGACTGAAATGTAGAAAAATCTAATAAAAAAGAAAAAAGCAACCATCTATTTATTTTATTTTCAAGTTGTTATCCAGAAGTTAACTGCCTTTTTTTCTTCTCCACTGTACTTAATGCTTAGGTTTTAGAGTTTTTCCCCACTGAGCTGTGTGGCCACAGCCTTGGGTTGCTTATGTAAAATAATCATTCTATAAAGACTTCATTCCATCCCTTTGTTTTTTACCACTGAAAGAAAACTTGTGGTCATTTTGTCAAAAAAAAATATTCCCTACTTCCCTCTTCTGACATTTCTAACTGTTATTGATGGTTCTCTTTAAGAACAGGTAGGCATTGCCAGGTATTATATCTTTAATCCTAGCTGTTGTGGAGAACGGCACTGGCAGATCTCTTGAGCTCCAGAATTCTGAACTTCAGTGGGTTATGTCTATCAGATTTCCACACTTAAGTTTGTCAGTAATATGGGGTGGGTGGTTTCCCTCTTCCCCCACTCAGTTGGAACCTAACAGGTTGCCTAAAGACAAATGAACCAACTCAGGTCTGAAATAGTACAGGTCAAAAGTTCCCAAGAGAATCAATGGTGAAATAGAGCCATGAGTAGTAGCCTAAGCTTTTTTCTAGCCTGGATGAGACAAGGAGATCTAGTATTTAAAGCTAATGTTAGAAAGGGCTAACATAGATGTCTTTTGAACACTGAAAGGTTTCGTAATAGTTGTTCTCTTCTAAGATTGTTTTCTTTTTGATTCTTTCTTGCTCATCAACAAGAAAAATTTGTGCAAGGAGAATCAACACAGTATAGCACAGACCACCAAATAGCTACATTTTCTAAAGTAAGTTACAAAAAATGTCAAGCATTTGAAAGTTCCTTTCCTGCTGTTCTATCCCATTAGTTTTTCGGAATTAAAGAGCAATGCTTTGACTTTCTTTGATAAGTATTTGGAACAGGCCTTAGGCTGGTCTCCTGTTAGTTGAAGTTCCATTTTGGAACAAAATGAGAAACTTGTAGGTCATTCAACAGCTACCAAAATAAGGCTTACTTAGCTAGCTATAGCTTAGAAAAGATAATCAGTGAGAATACAGCAAAACTTAACTTGGGTAGAATCAGTCCCCATCATATATCTCTTTGATAGAGTGCTAGACCTGGAGTCAGGAAAACCTGAGTTTAAATCTAACCTCAGACACTTACTATGATGCTGAGCAAGTTACAAAATCTTTCTCAGTCTCAGTTTCCTCATCTGTAAAATGGAGTTATTAATAACAGCTTTTTGTAAAGATAAAATGAGATATTTGTAAAGAGCTTTGTGTACATTAAAGTACTATGTAAATACTAGCTGTTATATGGAAATACATCTACATCTGGAAGGAGTGTGATAATTCATGTGGTCTTGAAACATTCACCATTTTTTAAGATCCTCAATTGTCCACATAGGTGGATATTTTTGTGTCTCCAAGTCAGCAGAAAACTACCTCAATTGAGCCAGAGGCTACCAGGAAGATATGTGAAGGGCAGCACAAATTAAACTTTATGTCTCTGGGCCAATCAAATTCCAGGGACAATATTTTTCACTTTTCAGAGAAAAAAAACTAGCTTAACTTGCATGGGGAAAGGGCTAGGATATTTTTCACACTACCTTTCTATCCCTTACCAAAGATCTTAAGATCTTCTAGTATAATTTTCACCACTTAGATGATTTTAGGACTGTAACTAGATAATTCCAATCTTGTTGATTGGAAGATCCTGGAATAAGGATCTAGGGATATGTAAACCTTATGAGGTCAGGACTAATGGAAGAATTTTGCTGAAGCCTCCTACTGTGTATAGGTGTTTACATGCCATGTCAGCACCCATCAATGGCATCCTATGCTCTTTGAGGATCCATGTCCAAATGCCGTCCATTCTTGCTAGACAAATCTTATTGGAGACTGGATCTAAGATATTGTTGGATTGGTGACTCCTTGCCATTCGGTAGTTGTTTTGTTTGTTTGGTATCGAAGCTTCCTATGGCTGTTGAGTAGGTAGACATCTGGGCTGTGCAATTAGATATAATGGTGCAAGGTGCTGATTAGCACAGGCAAACCTCTTGCACTGAGATGTGAATGTACCATTTTACCATTTGGGGACAGATTGAAGGCCACTTGGGTTAGGTGGGTGCTCCTACTGGCACAAGGAGCCCAGTTGGGCAAGAATAGCTGCCTCATCTTTATGGAGATTACAAGGTCCTATACTCTGAACAACATGGTATCACTGTTTCAAAGTCCAGATTCATAATGAATTCACTTCCCTCTTCTGTTGTAATGACTCCAACCTAGTTAATTAGATGTTCCAAGAGCAAAGGATGCCATTGGTGGGTGCTGACATGGCACATAAACCTCTGTATACGGTGGGAAGCTTCAGCAAAATTCTTCCATTGGTCCTGACCCCATAAGCCTCTGGTTAACCATTCTTGTCCTCTTGAAGACCAAGACCACTTGGCTACCACCTCTACAAACAGACAGATGAAGATCATCTTTGTCCCATCCCTCAGGGCTCTCTCATAGAGCAGCCACATGGCCTAGAGCTCAACTCACTGAGATTGTTTGCCTATGACTCTGATTCCCTATGTTTTTTGTATTACTCTACTAGTGGCTGCTGAAGTCCATGTGTATTCTTCTTTTAGAGTGGTTAGAGTCCACTGGTAAACCATGAAAAATGGTATTCTTGAGAGTGAGTTCCTTATAGGTAAGACCCATTTGACCAGTGGATGAGGCAAGTTTGTAGAGTCTGGACTGGAGGACTTAGTTTTTAACATAGCCACAACCTGTTTGTAAAAGGCACGAATACTTGGGGGACCTTGAGTGAAATTTCAAATGTGTCACTTTCATTCCATTCATACTGGCTGCCCGGGCTGAATTTCATATCATGATTTTATTAGAAGCCCAATAGGGCTTTCTTATCAACTCATGTTTAAGAAGCTATGACCAAAGCTTCCAGGAGAGAATGTCATCCTCTCTTGCTCATTTAAAGAAAAATGGACTTATTACCTCTTCTGTCCATCCCCAGAGCACCTAATTTCCCCAACAGTAGTATTTGTCCTTTCTACTAGTTTCCCAATCTCCACAAATTTCACCATTTGATTAACCCATACCTATGTAGCTATGTGAGAGAGGGAGACCCATAGCTAATGCCTAAAGCCATTGGGCATTGCTCTGCCATTTCATTGCCATTTAGGCTGGTTTGTCCTAGGGTGTGTGTAGGTATAGATAGATCTAATTTTTTAAACCCGTTTCCTTTAGGAACTTCACTCTCTCCCCATTGGGGAGCTTTTTGCAATGGGAATCCATCCTAATAAGACCAGTTACATATAACTTCTCGTCTTAGTCACCTTAAAAGGCACAAAGGCACAAACTGGCCCTGTGAAAGTGATACAGAGAAACATCTGGATTCGAGACCATACTTCTTGTCAAAGGCTTATCTACTCTGATGTGTTAATCTCCATCTCCATCAGCAGAGCTACATTAGCTGACCTTCATATTTCATTGCATAGTCCTAATAAACTGAGAATTTTGTCTCCAGTTGCCAAATGAGCTGGACCAGTTTGCTTTCAGTCATATTATGCTAACTGTCCAGGACTGCTATTGCAACGCAGGCAATAATGATCAGGGAAACTGTGTGGTGGCACACTCCTGTAATCTTAACTACTAGAGAAACTGAAACTAGTAGATCTCTTAAACTCGGAAGTTCTAAGCTTTAGGGGGTTATGCAAATCATGATAGCTGAAGAAGTTTTGGCAGTGATGTGGTCATGGTGGTGATGATGGAGGGGCGTACCAGCTTGCTTAGGGAGAGGAGAACCAGCCCGGGTCACAAAGGTCAGAACCAGCCTAGGTCAAAGTTTCTGAACTGTACCGTTCAAGCTTGTAGCCCTTGCCTAAACAAAAGGGGGAGGTCTAGTTTTAATTTTTTTAAAAAAAATTTTAAAGACCCAAACAGGGCATAATGGAACTCATGTTTTCTTTAGCCTCCAAAGCATCATCTTCTAGTATGAACTCAGGTAATTGCTTCCCATCAATGGGAACCTGCTCCCTGTTCCACTGAGAGAATTCTTCATATACTACCAGAAGGATCCTTGCCACAGAATACCAGATTGCCATATCTAGTCATCCAATTATCCCATTCTCCATATTTGCATCAGCCTTATCCACTTCAACTCTGATGTGAGCTAAAATGTTATCTCACTCTTATTATAGTCTATCTCAAATGTTAGAAACAGGCCAGTACCTTATTAACCTAGGTTCAGTTTTGGAATGAAATGAAACATTTATGGGTCATTCAACAATTAGCAAAAGTATGTTTACTTTACTATGGCATAGAAAAGATATTTAACAAGGACACTTCAGTTTTTAGCTTGGGTAATCACAGCCTAGCTCTTCTTCTAAAGGCGTATGTTCTCCTTATAGGTCAGGGAGTGGTGACATGTCCTAAGATATCTGTCAATCTGGAAGGCCCTAACTCCCCATGGACTAAGGAACTTTTATGCCCCTAGATAGTCATAAAGCCAAGTCAATATGGCTAAGGTTATTAGGAAGCTGTGTCAAGGGAGATACAGCTGGAGCCTTAGTCCCCCTGGGTCGATCAAGTCTCAAAGGCAGATTTTTTGTTTTGAGGAATGGGAGGCAAAACTAGCCTAAATTACATAGGGAAAGGAGTTAGAATGTCTCTCCCATGACAATAAGTTATTCTGGGAATGTTGGTGTACCAGATTTAGACTACCATTGCTACACCAATGTTTTGGATCAGACATGAATGTGCAGAGACTTTTAAGTAGGAGAAAACAGTCAATGACTGATCGTAGGCATTCGTTTGAGGTATATAATTCTAATAGATCATTTTTCCTTCTGGCCTGCTCATTAATTCAGTCACTGTACTTTCTACTGTAAAGACTCAAATATTTAATGAAGTTAATAGCTCATATGGGGTAAGAGGAAAGGAATAAAAATGCATATAGTACCTACAATATGCCAGGCACTGTGCTAGGCACATGGCACTTTAAGGTTTGCAAAATTCTTTGTATACTTATTATTTGATTCTGGTGCCAGCATTTCATAAATTAATATCTCAAAAATCTATTAAATCATAGATTTTCTCCCTTTCTGGCCCTATACAGATAGCAAATCCTCTAGTACTTAAAAGATGGACTTCCGAAGTTACTGTGGCTAAAAAATTTACCCTGTGGCCATCCAAGTGATAAGCTAGTGGTATATCCTAGAGTAATAATTGTTATTGCTGCTTCTACTTCCACTATCAATTTATGCTTCTTTAAGAGCTTTAGGTGTTGAGCATTTTCTTCCCAACCCTATGAAATAGGGAGGGCCATGTTATTGTTATTCAGGTAATAATAACTCACATTAACATTTACAAAGCATTGGGGTAGCTAGGTGGCACAGTGAGTAGAGCACCGGCCCTGGAGTCAGGAGGACCTGAGTTCTAATATGGCCTCAGACACTTGATACACTTAAGAGCTATATGACCTTGGGCAAGTCACTTACTTGCCCTGCCTCCCCCCACCCCCCAAAACAAATAGCCAAAACATTTACAAAGCATTTTCCTCTCAACAACCCCATGAGGAAGGTAGAGAAGATAGTACTCCCCTTTTTTCCCACATATGATTTCCAATTGAATTTCAGACGATTAAAACGATTTGCTGAGTGTGATAAAATCACAGGTGTCAGAGATGGGATTTGAATCCATGCGTTCTGGTACCACATTCAGTCAGTGCTCTTTCCAGTTTTTCCTTGAGAAAACTGAGAGGTACAGCAGATATTTCCCGGTTTGGGTTCTAATTTCCAGGAACATAGAATAATAGATTAAAGAGCTTGAAAAGATTTTAGGGACCAATAGACTCAACTCCCTCATTTTACTGAGGAAAAAATGAAATCCTAGAGAAGTAGGATGTCTTGCCCAGGCTCATACAGTGAGGGAATTTCTGAGGCAGACTTTAATTCCTCTATCTGTTATAGCCCTTTAGTAGTATTCCAAACTTTACAAGAGCTTCAGGGAGAAGGTCACGTGTTGAGGATATTCTACCCCATCAAATATATAATTTGGTCTCATTTGCTGGAACGTAGCCAATAGTTTAAATCAACAATCTCCTTAGCTCAAACAGCTACCAAGCCTGCCTCAAATTCCCATGGAACTTTTAATCAGACCTCTTCCTCTATTTCTAGCTCTAAATTCCTGTGGTATGCAACTCTGGGTATCAAAATCCAGCAAAAGTATTTAAAGGAAATAAAATAGTATGTTTTAAAGCTCATGGATTTATTAGTGTAAAAGTGGTTCTTAGGAAAGACATAGGTGGTGGAAGCCATGAATTCTGAGGTGTAGGTGTAGGGAAGTGAATTCTTAGCAGAATTAAGTTGGGGAGAAACCTGTGGTGCTACAGTATAAAGTTTCTTATTTTAGTTCAGGAATACACATGCACCAAAATTTTAGGTTAGTTTTTATAGGAAGAAATTAAATGGAAGTAATACGAAAGGTGGCATAAGAGAAAGCAATTCAGAAGATAAGAAATAGGATGTTTTACCTTCTTATTCCCATTACATTATAGAGATTCAAATTCAGGCCATGTAAAATGAAGTAGTCCAAATCGTAGTAGCCCAATTCACATAGTGAAATAACGGATGCCATTTTTTTTTCCTATAGCTTCAGCTACAGGCTTAGGAAAATGGAAAAGTAAGAGGAATTTTTCATTTTCCCCTAAATGCTAGTTTTTTTTTATGAATTTAGCCTCAAGGTATGTGTTGTTCAAGGGGAGAGAGCATGTGTGAGGTGGTCTACAGAATTTTCTTAGAGTCCGTGCAGAGGATTAGTTTTAAAATTCATTCAATCATCTTTCAGATAGAATTGAAAGAGGTCTACTGTAACATACCTGGGAATTATCACTTCAAAAAAAAAGGGTTGCATACTATTAGAGCTCTATTTTTTTTATGTTTACAGAATATTTTAGTACTTTACATATGGAAACCAACTGAGTAGAAATTAACTCCTTTCCAATAGGTAATTTCCAAAAGTGAAGACTGAAATGGAATATAGTAATAGAAATATGAAGGTTATACTATATACTCAGACTTCTCATAAATATTCTTGTTTTTAAAGAACTATCTACTTTATATGTATTCTCTATCTCTAACTATTGAACTCAACTTTGTTTTCAAAAACCTCAGTTTACATTATCACTTCTTAAGTTCTCTTTCTTAATATTTCATGACCACTAAGTTTATTTCTATCAGGCCAAATAATTTTTTTTCCTTTCTCCAGTCTTTCAATATTTGTATATTGAGGTCTTGTTCCACCTAAGTCATACCTGCTAAGGTATGCAATTTCAGTTCCTTCAATGTTTCCTTCCAAATTTACATTCCTAATCTCTAAAGACAAATTTGAAAGCTATCTGCTCTTCCTTGAATATCTTGTAAGATAGTATTGTCTATTGGCGTAGTACATACTCTTTCTTTCTCCTCTCTATTCCTGACTTAAAATAAATGAACAAATACTTGAAACATCAGATCATTTAGATCACATTAGAAATATACAGAACACAAAAATCTTTTAAGTATCTCACCACTTTATGATTTTCAACATTTTCTGGTTACTACTGAGAGCCACTGTGCCACATTGGGTATAGCCCTGAGTATAGAGTTTGGAAATTCTTTGTTCAAGACGTGTTTCTGATGTGCAACCTGAGTTCACTACACCAATAGTACTATAAAAGTCCAGACTGTTCGTTTAAGACTCTACCCAAAGAGCTGCTGTCTATAAAACTGTCTCACATTGAGATTTGTAGACTTGCTTTAGATAAAAATGAATGTGGTGGTAACTTAATTAGCAAATCCAACAGTAACCTGGGGACAGCTAAGTGGCCTTGCAATCAGGAAGACTCATCTTCCTGAGTTCAAATCTGGCCTCAGAAACTTACTAGCCATGTGACCCTGGAGAAGTCATTTAACCCTGTTTGCCTCAGTTTCCTCATCTGTAAAATGAGCTGGAGAAAGAAATGGCAAACCACTCCAGTATTTTGTCAGGAAAATCCCAAATGGGGTCATGAAGAGTTGGACATGGCTGAAACGACTGCACAACAACAAAATCTTGGCACTGGATCAAAGGCAGTGGTAGCTATGGGAAGAGGGACAGAAGTCTCACAGGTGAGCCAGCAACCAGCCCTGAATGTGCCATGTGCTGTGGCTAAGTCCTTTACAAATATTCTTTCCTTTGATCCTCACAACAATCATGGGAGGTAGGTGCTATATTATCTCCATTTTACAAATGAGGAAACTGAGGCAAATAGGTTAAGTAACTTGCCCAGGGTCACATAGCTATCAAACATTAAACATTTATTGAGAACCTACTTTGTATCAGGCATTGTGACAAGCACTGGGGATACCAAAAGAAGCAAAAGCCAGTCTCCCCTCAAAGAACTAACAATCTGACTGGGAAAGACAATACACAAAAGGTAGAGGGGAGGCTGTGGCCTATAATAATCCTAGAGTTAAAACTAAGCTGAGCCACTGGTAGAAAATGAAGAATTACGTCAAAAAGTTCTGAGTCCCCTAGGGAGTTCTACTCTCTAAACATGGGAGAGGCAACTGAATGGGATAAGAAAGTTGATGCTAAAGTCAATCTGCCCACTGATGATTTTAGGTCATCCAGTACTGTGGAGGCATGTTATTGCTGGAATGGAAACCAAGCAGGGTGGCTCTCAGAAAATAAAGGCAAATGCTTCATGATATCTAAAGACTCAGATGTTTTAGACCTTAGGTAATAAGTACTGTTGATACAAAGACAAAAAAAGTCTGCTTTCCAAGAGATTCCATTTTGTAAGTGGGGAACCAAAGGAGACATGTCCACAGATAAGCAAATTTTGAAAAATATGTAAAATCCATGATTAAAACTTCAGCCAATGTAGACTGCCTAAAGGGGAGGTAGACACTACAGCTCTGACATAGATAGTCCAGCAAAAACCTGAAATTTGCACCAACTTGAATTATGGTCCAGGACTTCAATACCAAACTATACTGTGACTACGTAAGTAGGAAAGGGAGTCATCAGTAAACCTAGTGCCGGCAGAGGCAAATAAGCTCGTAGGCCCCCAGTGCGACTAGGGACATATCCTGCAAAAGGGAAAAAATAACCAGAGGTCAGAAAGTACCCAAGAGCTGCATCAAAGGCCTTGTAATGGTCATGACTAGATATCACAGGTTCTAGGCCATCTAAGTCCTCTGTATTATTGAGATATCATAGAGGATACTAAAGATCGATTGCTCTGACAGTAAAGTTCTGATGGTAGTCAGAGGTCAGTGCAGGTATCTAGGGAAACCACGGTGAGACAAAACAGGGCAGACCATGCAAAAATGCAACTGAGGGGCAGAGAAACCATTTTAACACAAAACTTCAAGAAATAAGAAGATAAGATCTTTAAGTTCACCTGCCATGGTTAGAGAAATTTGCTATGAAATGAGGAGGAATAGAATTGTAACAATATTAAGACCATTTTATCCTGCCTCAGCCAAAGTCACAAGACTGACCTATCAATGTATCTAACAGGACTAAACTTCCTCAACTCTGTTTAATTTTACTCATTTTCTGAATGCAACAGAGTTCCACATTCAAAGGGTATATCATAGCCAGGCTCATGACCAGAAATGGGAAAATTTCCCATTTAGAAAGGAAATTGAGTTGAAATGATCTTGTCATTACCCTCACAAAGCTATCTCTTCAACTTTTTGCCTGCAAACCTCAATATTTGGAGAAGGAGAATCTTTGGGATACCACAATGCTCTTTGCGTTTCCCCTTCAGCAATAAAGCACTGGTTTAACATTAATTAAAAGTTATATCTGGATTCACTATTCAAACAAACAAAATTATAGTCTCAAGAGGTTTTACTACTTACAGCTTAGAGCAGGACACATTTATCTCTTATGTTAACAGCAAAATCAATAAGGTAAAAATAAATTATAATTTGGAAAAAAGCACATTTATTCTGAATACATATGGTATGCTCAGGGCCTTTCCAAAGGCTTTCAGTTTTTTTCTTTCAATTTAACACTGATACAAAAATCAGTCACTGGAGTTTAAGAAAATGATCCCATTCTGAGTTTTTAAGAGTTATTTTATAAATTTTATTTTAGAAAATCTTTTTTAGAATTTTTTTAGAAATAATCTAGAAAGACGTACAATTATCCTGGTTATGGCAAGTGAAGTATTACATGTCAACCCCCAAGGCCAAAAGGGAAAGTTTTAAAACTTGATTCAAAATTGACCCAAACCAGTTGTTACAATTTGTCTAAGTAATCAATCATCATTTAACTCATTTCTCTACCATAGAGGCAGACTTTTAAATGATAACCCCTTTAGTCTGCGTATTTTTGATTTGAGATTGGCATCTTAGTCCCTTTATAAGGCAGTGTTTTAATCATCACTATTCTCAGAGTAGAACTTACAAGGCTTCTTTTTAAGTATACTTCTTGTAGCTTAATGTTTTTTGATCTTACTAGGGTTGAAAAAACCCAGTGTCTGGCAAGTTCACACAAAGCTTCTCATAGACAGTGAGATGACATGGTACCAGGTTAATTTGAACAAATCAGAGTAGTTCCATTGTGAATACTTGAAAATCTTTAACCAGAAAGGCATTTTACCATCCAGCCAAAAGTCTATAATAAGTCAAAGTTTAAAAATCATAGCAATTAGATGAGGAAAGGAACTAACATACTAATGCTATAAATGCATTGTACAATAGATATTATTCCACAAATCACTATTACTTCTACACAATGACTTCCCAAAATAAAAAAAAAAAAAGTTATAACCATAATACTAACAAAATATCATGGATTTACATAATGAAACATAAATCAAAACATTTCCAGTAAAATTATATTAATCCATTTGAATCCTCCGTTCCATTTGCCTGTCATTTTTATCATTCTGTGTGGGAATATATCATTATAGAGTCTTTATAGATTTTGTTCACGTAGCTACAAAGATGAGGCAATAGCATTGCACTTTAAAGTACAGAACAATGTGAAATGAATAAAAATGTCCCCAATTTCTAAAACCCAATATAAATCCAAATTTTAATGTGTTCAATCTAAAATCTTGCTACAAGATTTCAGTTACTTTTCCTCATGCATAAGAATGTGAGAAATGTGACATCAAGCTTATAAATTGCGAGAAAAGTCAAAACTAACTTTAACTTCCTGAGAAAGAAACAAGCATTTACCAAAATGGAGCTCACTAGAGTTAGGTATAGTAATTTTCTAATTCTTAACTATGTGCAATACTTTGTTAAATTATTGGCTTTTATTTTGACCTCCGAGGGAAATATTGATAGCCAGCAAAGGTCTTATTACTGTCTGACTTTTAGAGAAAAATCACTAGCTCTATATACCTACTGTTGGGGAATTATATTTTGAAAATGTTTTTACATCTAAGAGCTGTTTTACATACTACTTATTTCTCTCTAGTTGATTTAAACATTAACCCTTTCCCCCCCACCCAAGGACTGATCAAAGTCCCGAAAACCACAAAATTGGTTATACTCTTCATCTTCCAATGATTTAAATCTGTGTAAGTTAATCATCCAAACATTACTTCCTTATTCCCATCCCCCTCAACCTACTCCCACCGAAGTCCAAACCAGTGATATAGAGGTGATCCAAAATGGCTCCCACCTTTAATTTGGAATCACTAGAGACAAAATTTTTTAGAAGCTTCAATTCTCTTTAGGAGACACTATTCTCTAGTCAACAGGATCACTTTCTCCCCTTATACTAAAGAAATAAACATTTTCACTCCATGGAAGTGAGAAAGTGATAGAAGCATCTGAGTGCTCTTTATATACAAATTTCATTGTTTCTACTTTTAATAGTCCTAAGAACCTGCTTTCTGTCCCTCAAACCATTTGGGTATATCAGCATATAGAAAATATTCCAACCACATTCTTACCATAATATCCAAATCCACATTAAATGTTGCACTTTAGTCAAAAACTTAGGATCTGTTTTCATTGCCATAATTTTTTTGCAAATGAGGAAAGAATCTTCACTCTTATCTCCTTCTGTATTCCCAATTTGTACATTCTGTATAGTTGAGACTGTTTCTTTTGAAATCCTTAAAGCTTTTGGCAGAAAAGTTCTCTTTTCATCCATTTCCTTTGGCTGACCAGAATACAGGAAAAAAATCATCTTGATTTACCAGGACACTGAATATATACAATATTGACAGTATATACTTTATTAAATAAAGCAAACAAATACAAAGACTCCTCACTCACAAGAGTGAGTTGAAGGGATGAATGATTGAACCCATGGTATGGTTGAAGGGTAGCATTTGGTAAGGGATGGCAGACTAACAATTGGAAGGGACAAAATCTTTTACCCTTTTGCCAGGGGTGGTGGGGCATTATGGGTATTTAGAAAGGACATCTGTGTAGGAGATGATTCCTCCCAAATAACTTTGGTTTTTTGTTTTCCTAAAGTGTGCATGGGGTCAATCTATAATTTATAGAAATAAAGGTTGGAAAATATGTAATTTCACAGGAATTTGCAAAAGTTATTAGCTGTAATAATTATATACAATTGGCATACAATATTGTATGTATTTGTATATACAATATACAATTATATACAATTACATACAATTTGTTATTGGCATACTGCTTCAAAATCAAATGATTAGAACTATTATGTGAAAAGTATGTCTTCTGACTCTATGTGATAGGTAACTGCTGTCAAAATATATGACAATGCAGAAATCATGCAGATAAAAACTTAGGTTTTATTATACTCAAGCAGAGGTTCAGGCCTCAGAGAACAAACATGAACCATCATTAGGATTCTATTTATGTCAATGATAGAAATACTTTTATGTATTACAGTCTCGTACATTTTACTTAAGTCATATAAGTTAAAGAAAAGACGGACAAATTTTGAAATCTGATTAAAAGAATGAGACAAGAGAAAATGGAGATACCTATTGAAAATGACCTTTTTAAGGAGTTTAGTGACAAAGAATGGTGAGGAGGAGGAAGGACATGGGTATGCTTGTAGGCAGTAAAGAAGAAGTCAGTAGACACTGACAATAATAAGAGTGAGGATGACTGGGTGCCATCTGTGGGAGGATATGGGATGGAATGGGAATGGTTGTGATGATAAGGAGTAAGGTCACTATTTCATGCAAGACAGGGTAAAGGAGGATAAAGTGGCCAAGGGAATGTGAGTGATAGAAGATGAAGAAGAGAAAAGAGAGAGATAAAGAAAACAGCCTCAATTTTTAAAGCAAAATACGTGGCAAGGTTTTCCGCTGAGATGGTGGAAGAAGAGGGAATTGTAGGAGTTTGAGTAGGGATGAAAAATTTCGGAAGAAATGCTGTGGGTAGTGGATTAGTGAGTTGAAGACACCTGTTCCTTGGAAAGAAAGCTATTGCAAATCTGAACAGCATACTAAAAACTAGAGACATTGCTGTGTAGACAAAGGTTGTATAGTCAAAGCTATGGTTTCTCTAGTAGCAATATGTGGCTGTAAAAGTCAGACTACAAGGAAAACTGAGTGCTGCAGAATCATGCAAGAGAAGACTTTTGAGAGTCCCGTAGGCAGCAAGGAGATCAAACCAGTCTATATACTTAAAGAAATTAATCTGGATTGTTCATTAGAAGGCCAGATGTTAAAAACGAAGCTTAAATACTTTGGCCACATAATGAGAAGATGGAATTCATTGGAAAAGACCCTGATATTAGGAAAGATTGAAAGCAAAAGGAAAAGGGGACAGCGGAGGATGAGATGGATAGATAGTGTTGTGGAAACCACAAACATGAACTTGAAAAGACTTCAGGAGATAGTGGAGGATAAAAGGGCCTGCAATGCTAAGGTCCATGGGGTCGCAAAGAGTTGGACATGACTGAATGACTGAACAACAACAACGAAATTGTGTAACAAATTTGTAGCGTATCCAAATGTAGTAGGAAGGCCGAATTTATGATCTCAAAAAGGATCATATAAATATCTGAATGGTTCGAAATCGTTGGGTATACAGAATTCTCCAAGCAGAAGGCATCAAAAAATTTATTCAGGGC
>CM053622.1:511980262-512056422 GCA_028646595.1 Phalanger gymnotis
AGTCCAGAGACCCATTGGTTCCCGAGTTGGCCCCTCTTAAGTTATTAATCTACGCCCACACAGGTTTCACACCTGATAGGGCTTTGGGCCTGGGGCTTAGCGTTTAACAGGTGAAAGTACTTTCACGGTAAACAAAACTCCTCAAGGGCACCCAAACTAAGCCCAATTTGCCTTACTGGCACACCAAATCAGGACTGTTGTGTGATTTTTATTCCCCTTTTTCAGCAGCATGTATGTAAAAGTAGACAGTAGATGATAGGAATGAACTAGGCTGACCTTTAGCAAAGCATAATTAGTGATATGAAAAGGAAGCAAGGGACTAAGGGAGCAGTATGGTATAGAGTTAAGTTAGTACATCAAAGGGTCAAAATGGGAAGAGTGGCAAATGCAGGGAAGGTGGCCTGGGAGAGACTTTAGGGGTCAAGTGACTGGTGGTCATGGTACAGACTACGAGAAGGATTTGGTATGAAAAGGCAAACACAGAAGGAGAGGCAGAAAGCCATTAGATTATGGTGATATAAGTGACTTCAGAATTTTTGAACATGGAAGTTTATGGGTCACACAGTAAGTGTCTGAGTCTGACTTTGAACTCAGGTCTCTCTGACAACAGGCTCAGCATTCCATCCACTGAGCCACCTAGCTGATGGAATCTATGTTTTCCGATGAAATAACTCCCAGCCTAATTAGGTGGCCATCAATTTTTGTGTTAAACAAATGAAATGGTACAGGAAATAATATAGCAAAACAAAAACCTAAACAATAACTGCTTTTGGCTACAACATAAGCTAATTATTATGTAAGCAGTATAAATCTGTATTCAACCACAATGATTACCTGCTAGAACTATTTCAGCTACAAAGAACTAATTAATTTTCGTTTGAGAGGCAAAGGGAAGGCAATGTGATAACCATTAGTACATATTTTTAGTGATAATGTAACTGTAACTATAGAACATGCCTATAGTTATTACTGATGTTTTACCTGAAGCTGTTTTTCAGACATCTCAGCCTACATGGTATAGTACAGAGTATATTGGAATTGGAGTCAGGCAGTTCTTGGGTTCTTATCCCAACTGCGGCACTTAATATTTTTGAGTTTTAGTTTTGTTATCTTTTAAAATGCGGGTAATGCTAATGACATTGAGAGAATAATCATTTTCAAAATCTCAAAGTGCTATATAAATATGTATTCATTGAATTAGAAGTTTCACTTCGGAATTTAAAGATAGTCAAGTAATTCTGTTGTGCACAATGTGAAAGCCTAAATACAAGTTCTACATCAGTTGCCCTAAGTTAAACTTAGATTTATGAATTTATTGTGATTTTTTTCTTTTTCTCTTATGTAGCATCTTTAATAATTCATTTTCATCTTTAATAATTCATTTTCACCAACAAATTTGCAAGTTGGCTTATTTACTATAATTTCCTAATTAGTGTGTTCTCAGTAACAACCTATGAATTAATGTCAAAGAATATATATTCATACTGTAGACTGTATATCTTCAGTACAATTCTGCCAGAAACATTTTATTTAACATATCCAATTCATAGGGACAGATAAGTGGCACAGTGGATAGATCCCCAGGAAACTCAGGAGTCAGGAAAACTTGAGTTCAAATCTGACCTCCAACACTTATTAGCTGCGTGACCCTGGGCAAGTCACTTAACCCTGTTTGCCTCAGTTTCCCCATCTATAAAATGAGCTGGAGAAGGAAATGGCAAACCACTCCTGTATCTTTGGCAAGATAACCCCAAGTGAGGTTATGAAGAGTCAGACACAGCTGAAATGATTAAACAACAAAAATTCAAGTCTATTCCTAGAGAGATTCATAGCTCTTCCATGCCCTCCAACATGTCTTTCCACCCCAAGAAGATAATTCACAGTAATTTTGACAAAGATCATAATATGTTTAAATTCAGTTTTACTACTAACATTTTAGAATAATTGAGTAACAAAAGTACCATCCTATTCCTTCCTGGACCATTTCCTGGAATTAATAGGACTCATCTTGGAAATCAAAATTGAAAATCTCTGGAATAAAAGATTCTCTTCTGAATAAGAGGGAACTTCCCTTTGAATGGAATAAAAAGTATTTTTCTTGATTGGAGGTTAGGCTAACTAAAGGGTTTCTAAACTTTCTTGGTTCACAATCCTCTTAGTGTCTTACCTCCCCCACCAAAAAAAAAAAATACACATGAGGAAGGAAGCTTTCCAAACATAGGATACCACCTTTAAGAGATGGAAATTTATGTTTAGGAAACTTCTAATAAATCAATTTGACTAGAACAAAAGTGAAAAGAGGAGTAATGTGAAATAAGATGGGATGAGATGTCAGTAAATAAACATACTAAACATCTACTAACTGTCAAGAACTATGCTAAGTGCTGAATATACAAATAAATGAAAGAAGAATAGTCCCTGCCCTCAAGGAGCTTACCATCTAATGGGGGAAAGCAATATCTGAAAGGAAGCTCAGAAGAGACAGAGGAAGATACTTAACTTTAGGGCATGATGGAGAATTCCAAAAGGAGTGTGCCAGATAAGAGATGGCTGACTTGGCAGCCCTATTTGAATAGTGATTTGGAGAGAGGAGCTCTTTACTCTCCAATCAGAGGTATTCCAGGATCAGAGTACTGATGAGGTGTGAGTACCAAGGCTACAATCTCAGTGAATGTTTAGGTTCTTGGGGGCATGATGGGGAAGTTCAAAGAGCAGCAGGGTGGAAAAAGAAGAGATAAGTACTCTGGTTGCCCTCCCTAAGTGGAATTTTTGGGAAGATCTAACTAATCAGAGGGCGCTAATGAGTTTTGATAGTAATAATGAAACCAAGAGTATCAATGAAACATTTTAAAAATACACAGCTGAGAGCAGAAGGAAATTCAGAAGAGAGGACAGTGAGGGCTGGATATCCAAGTATAGTAGTAGAGGTCTGAAATAATCAAATGAAACTTTGGAATCCCTCCTCAAATTGGACTCTGCGCTGAATCTCCTCTGTCATAGGGGCAAATAGTTTTGGTGAGCATTAATGTTTATGTTTTATATCTCACTTGATTTATGTGATCACAGGGTTATTGAATAGCATTTTTTCTATTGTTAAATTTATCAAGGAGTCCTGAATAATCTTGACATATCTATGGGCAATGCCTTAACACAGGGCTGTCCAAAATGCAGCCCGACTACAAGCATAGAAATTTACGTAAATACTTTAGTAAAGGAAGCAGAGCTACTACAGAGCTCTCACTAAAATGGCAAATCAAAATATATTGTCTATCTTTTCAATAAAAACCTAAGGTTGGACAGCTCTGCATTAACGTATCAAAGGTGTCAAGATCATGGTCATTTTGACAAGTCAAATGCTTTTTTTTAAGGAACTATGCTCAATGGTATCTTATAATGGATCCTATATCCTTGTGAGATGGTTGAGAAGTGGTTCATAGTTGAATACCACTTGTGAAAGCCTACTTTCTCAACTAATCATTTCTACTCCCAACTAATACCTTCATTGAAGATGCCCTTAATTCATGTTTAGATGACCTTCATAAAAGTGCTGGAAAGACATGAGAGTAGCTATGTAGTTCAATAGTTACTGATGTTCTTTAAGTTACCTTTTGGGAGTATTAACAAAGCATGAGAACTTTCTTTAAAGACCTTTACTATCTTCCTCTCCTTCAGATAGCTTGTACATAGTTCCCTTGTTTCCCTCACATTTGTATCTCCTCCAGCATGGCTCTCTCTACATTTAATCCAATCTAGTTGCTTTACCCCTATTTTATTCTTTATGATATTATTTAGTGCTTGCTAAATTTAGTTCATTTTTCTAAGGACAAACTAGAAAGCTGTTGAACGACTAGGTATGTTGAAATGTTCACATTTATCAATGCTTGTTCATAATAAAAAATTAAAAGGTGAATTGGGAATTAAAGGTTATCTAATCAGAAACAATCAGTGATTGTAAAACAGATTCAAAATTCAAAATTCATTCAAAACAAAGAAAGGCTTAGAAGTGAAGCCAGAAGTCTTATATATAATCACATACATAAAATAATTTGTAGCTATTCTGTGATTTCATAATTGCAAACTATTTCATCTTCTCATTTAGCAGAGTTTGTTGAAAATGAGATGTTTCATAAAAGGGTGGTAATAAGTTACATGTGGCTGAATAAAATATTAAAGAGCATAAGAAATTTGAGGCTCTGACTTTTTTGTCCAAGTCAATTTGGAATTTTACAAGATGGATTAATAGCACATTTTTAAACAAATAATGATCCTTTATAGCTAGTACTCATCTAATAAAGGCAAAAATTAATTTATTTTTAGATAATTTTTCCCTCCTTTCCTTCACCTACAATTAGAATGTTACCTCTATTCCCTGCTTGAAATCTACACAGCTGAAAAAATATTAAAATTAGTTCCTTTTGCAATGATAGGTTCTTTCACCCCTGCCCTCATTTCAGGGCATAGCTCTACCTTAAAAGAAAAAATCCAAACTGTCTGCTTCTCCTGACCTAACTGTTGCTGTTTAAAACCATATTCTTCATTTGACTACATTCAAACCTGTTCAGGCAAGAATATTTAAGTGAGATAAGTAAGTGGAAGAAACCAGCTTTCCTAAACACAAAGGCTGAAAAGATAAACTGGGAAGGGGAGAAAACATTGGTTTGGGGAACGTAATACAGTTCACCCTTTCCTTCATAGTTCTGTCATCTTTCAAGATTCACTGTGAAGGCTTCTTACCAGAGTCCTTTACACACTGGAATGGTGAGGGTAAGGCAAACAAACCAAAGCTTCTATCTATCCACTGTGTACACATTACTAATCAGTAGGAAATTAAGATAATATGAAGCAATCATATTAGCTAGAAGTTTGTCCTTTGTAGGAACAGTTTTTGTTTTGTTCGTTAGCCAGGTTTCTTACAAATGAAGATCCTGGAATCAAAAATCCCTTACAAAAATAATAACCTAATGATGCCTTCAATTTATGGTCTCACTCTAAAGCTCATATTCTTTGAGGTGGAAAATAGAAAGCAGAGCTCACAAGTGAACCTGGTATCTGTTCAAACTTGTCTTTGCCATGCATGTTGTCAATGCCCTCTTTAGAAAAAAGAATAAAAAGTAAGAAGTAAGACATGACTCATTTACAGATGGTAGGTGTTTCATTGTTTTCCCATTTCAGACTGCAAAATCATATAAACTGTAATAATGGATATGTTATCAATGATCTGAGTTGTCAAATCCACTCATATTCTCTATCATCAAGCTATTTGATCTCTCTGCTACATTTGACATTATCAACCACTTTCTGTTCTTGAATATGCTCTCTTCTTGCATTTTATCATATTATTTGCTATGGTTCTCCTTTGCTAGTTCACCAGCTATATCATATCACTGAATTATGGGTATTCCCCAAAGCTCTCTCTTAGATTCTCTCCTTTCTTCTCCTTTCCTCTCCTCTTCTTTCCTCCTCCTTCCCCTTCCTCCCCTCTTCCCCTCCTCCTCCTCCTCCTTATTCTCTCTTCTTCTTGTTCTTGTTCTTGTTCTTCTTCTTCCTCTTCTTCTTCTTCTTCTTCTTCTTCTTTCTCTCTTTCCACCTCTCCTTAATCTCCCACTGGTTTAACAATCATTGCTATCTGTGATGACTCACAGATCTATATATCCAGTCTGACATCACCATCTCTACTGGACAGTCCAAATTAGATCTGCCAATAATATCTCAAATTCAAAATATCCAAAAGTGGAACTTAGCTTCCCCCCGAAAAAACCTTACCCCTCTTCTTAACTTCTTAATCATAGGCACCACCATTTTACTAGTCTCTCAGGTTCCTAATCTCAGTGTTATCTTCGACTCCTTGTCTTCCTTTATACCACATATCCATGCAACTGAAAAATCTTGCTATGTCTGTTTTCACATCTTTCACATCCAATTCGTTCTTTCTACTCAGAGCTAGCACTTTAATCACTTTAATTCAGGCCTTCATCACCTCTCATCTAGTGTATTGCAACACCCTCCTAAATGATTCTAATCTCTCCCCACTCCAAACATCTGCTTTCACATATCTACATGCATATAGCTGCAAAAGTGATTTTTTTAAGGCACAGATGTGACCATGTGACTTCTCCTACTCAACTAACTCCAATGATTCCATTTTACCTTTAGGATCAAATAAAAACTTCTCTATCAAGCCCTTAAAGCCACTAACTACCTGGCCCCAATCTATCTTTCTAGTAAATGTTTGTGTGCACACATATACATACATATATAATATATACATATGTATGTTTGTATGTGTACATATGTACACACATATACATACATATATACACATATAGATAGATAGAATTTGTCTTCTCTCTTTCTTGCACATGACAGTCTAAATTGTATCTTTGTACCTTTGTTCTGGCTGTTCCTCATGTCTGACTCATATTTCCTCCTCATCTCTGCCTTGGAGAATCCCTATTTTCTTCAAGGCATTACTCAAGCATTTCCTTCTACATGAAACCTTTCCTGAGCCTGCAAATGCCAGTGTCTTCCTTCTCTAAATATCTTTATTTATTTGTATTTATCTCAGATTTATTCTGTAAATACTTATATACATACCTGTTTCCAATTTAGAATATAAATTCCTCCAGAGTGGGAATTATTGATTTGTGAATCATTGACTGATATAGGGAAGAAGATGACTCTTTAGTTACAGAAGCAAATTGGTCAAAATGAAGTTATAATGAAATGCAAAATTTGGGTAAGACTTTAAAGAAAGATTTGTCATCACTATAGTGATTAGCAATTATATATGTATATATTATAGTGCATTAGTAATGCACCTAGAACTCTAAAAAGGAACAGCAAAAGGTCACATGACACCCAGTGAAATAAAGCAAGACTTGGATATCCCATCTTGAAAAAGATAGACATGCTTATCTGAGATGCCCCATAATACAGTTTAAAAAAAATGAAGTTCACTGAACTGGAAGTTAAAAACCAGATTTTTTGAAGTTTCTGATCTTAAACTTGGTCTTCAGTTTCCTCATTTTTAAAACTAAGGTGGTATTAGACCAGAATAGGTGATGTCTAAAGTTCTGATTTTTTTCCTGTATCTTTCTCCAGTGCTTGGTTTTTCTGTAACTATGCCATGTACTGATCATTCTTCTAAGCAAGAAAACTCGGAATAATTTCCTACAGGCTATTCCCCTCTTCTTTCTTTCTCTCTCTCTTCTTTCATTTAAGCGTTCTCATGGAAAAGAGTCAATGACTATCTTCCCTGGAGATGCTTTTTCTAAATGTTTAATGTCCCTTAGACTTTGTCTCTTTCATAAGGATAGCACTGACACTACGATGGTTGATAATCCATTGCATCACATGCCATGACAAACTCTCCTTCCCTTATCCAAAATATTGAGAAAATAAAATCATGTATTCTTTGAGTCTACTGTAAATTCCTTCTAAATCAATGTTGTTTAGATTGTTGGAGAGTCATTTTATAGCACATAGGGCAACAGCCCGAGCGCTTAGTAAATTATTTTTTACTAATAATAAAGATAATAGCATCTATTGGTCCACTAAGGGTACAGTTGTTCAAATGAACCCTTAAAATGGGAGTCCATATGCTGTAAATATTTTCTTCATAGATCATTATAACTCAAGAATTTTTAGAGTCTAATTCCCTCACTTAGTCAATAATTAACTAGCATTTATTAATTGGGGTATACAGGTGTTCAGGGAAGACTAGTACCACTGATGTGAGAGCTACCAAGACCTTTTCAAGACTGCTTTCCTCCTTTGGTGTCCACCTTCCACCTAACTCTCATCTGTGGCTCCAAGAAGCTGTAACATGCGCAGTGGCCAAACCCTGGTAAACTGTTTTGGCAGATGGGCTAACCCAAGTTGAGGGTAACCAAGGGGCCTCAAACCCATTGATGAGTTAGGGAAGTGTCTACCCCAAGCTTGCGAAGACTTACCATTGCAGAAAAGGCAGATATGAACAATTTGTTCCAGTGGGCCATGAAGGCAGCAGAAGCAGGTGTTATGGAGAGCTTAGAGCTTGGTCAGACACTGAAGATTCCAAGGCCATCCAGTGCATTCTGGGCCATCATCAGTCATTATTGACTTTTGTCGTGCCACTGGACTTTGATAACTCTGGAAGAGAGAGTAAGGCCAATGACTCACTGAAATCCAGTTCATGCGTGAGTCAAAAGACATTACCCATACCATTTTACTATTTTTATCTGTCTCAAAATCCTGTGGTAAGAAGCAAGTAACAAAGAAACAGGTATGAATACACCAAGGCCATAGGGTTGTCTTCTTGCTAGACTGAAGCAGCGGTGGGATTTGACAGCCCCCTGGGTGTCTGAGCAGCCTTTTTTAAGGACTGCACTGATCACCTCCTAGTGTGAGGAAGGGGCTAGAAAAGATGCCTAAAAACTCTCTGTTTCACTTAACCTAGCTTGATTCTGCCCTGAGGTCAAAACACAAAGAATTGTGCAAAAATTTTTGTGAAGATGATTCCACTCACCATTGGAATATGGAATGTATGCACATTTATGAACAACAAGAAATCCAGTAGACCTGAAAGATGAACAGCTCTTGTTGCAAGAGAACTCATCAAGTATCACATCCAAATAGTATTCTGGAATGAAACAAAGTTGACAAATGAAGGTTACCTCACCAAAGTTGGGCTGGATACATGTTTTTCTGGAGTGGCTGCAGTGATGGGGAGCACCCTGAAGCTGGTATAGGTTTCAAAGTGAAGTCAACAAATCTAGTCAACAAATTTGCATGCCTCCCAAAAGGAGTGAATGATAGGCTCATGACAATGCAATTGCCACTTACAGGAAAGCATTACACCATCATCATCAGTGCATATGCTCCCACCATGATGAACACTAATGAGGTCAAAGAAAAATTTTATGAAGACCTGGAGACCCTCATCATCACTGTGCTGAAAGAGGACAAGCTTATAATTCTGGGTGGCTTAACATCAGAGTAGGCACAGACTATCAGACATGGAAGGGATCCTTAAGAGGAATGGAGTCAGAAACAGCAATATCTACTGAATCTACTACTGAATATTTGTGTGTCTCATGACATTCTCATCACCAACACTGTCCTTCATTTACCTAAGTTCAATAAAACTTCATGAATGCGCCTGTGCAGCAAAAGTTTGTATTTAATAGACTATATCATAGTAAGGAGAAGAGATAGGCAGGACATGAGAATGATATTGTCAATGTGTGGCATAGAGTGCTGGACCAGTCATAGACTTATCATCTCCAAGCTAAGCAAGCTATAGTTCCAAGGTAGGGCAAGTACCAAAAGACTTACTGTCAACAGATTACAGTGCTTCTCTGTGAGTGAACAGTTTGTTGCTGACCTGGAAAGAAACTGAGCCAACACACAGTTGGCAACAGTGGAACAGAAAAGGAGTGAGCAGATTTGGTGTACAGCACTGCTTTTATTCATCTGGGCCAGAACACTTGCAAACATTGATATTAGTTTGACAAAAAATGATGGGGAAATTTAGAAGCTGCTTAATGGAAAACAAGAACTCTACAGAGTTTACCAGCATGACAGTTCATCCATCTCTAAGAAAGTACCATTTAACTTGATCAAAACTAAAGTACAACTGAAACTCAGAGAGATGCAGGATTCTTGGCACAGTAAGAAGGTAGATGAAATTCAATTTTATGCTGATAGTAACAATCCAAAGCTCTTTTATTATGCCCTGGTGGCTACTTATGGGCCAAAGACCTCTGGTGCATCTCAACTCATGTGCACTGATGATCCTAAAGAGATGTGCTGAACACTTCTACAGTGTTCTCAATAGACCATCATCAATCAATGCTGAAGCCATTGGCCATGTACCTCAAGTTGAAGTCAATTCCTCTCTAGCCAACCGAAGCCAAAACTGAAGAAGAGATTTGGAACGCCATTAGGCTCAAAATGCCTGGTATTGATTCTATTCCATCTGAGATTTACAAGGCAAGGGATCCACTGCTCATGCAAAAGCTGATTGTAATCTTTCAGGTTATATGACAAGAGAAGGTTATCCTCTAGGAGCTCAAGCATGTCTCTATTGTCCATAAAGGTAAAGAAAATAGTTGTCCTGTGACAATCATAGAGGGTTCTTTCTCTTAGTCATTGTTGGTAAGATTCTAGCCAGAGTCCTCCTTAACAGGTTGATCTTTCACCTGGAAGACAATCATCTACCCAAGAGTTATTGTGGCTTTAGAAAGGGCTGAGGAGTAGTCCATATGGTGTTTGCTGCCCAATAACTCCCAGAGAAATGCCAGGAGCAGAACAGAGGCTGTACACAATATTCATTGATCTTTGGTACTGTCAGTCATGAGGACTTTTTCATACCATGGTAAATTTTAGTTGCCCAGAGAAATTCGTCAGCATGCCAGGTCCATGCTGGCATGCTTGTGTGGGTTCTGGATAATGCACCATGTTCTAACGCTTTCCTTGTCTTCAGTGGAGTCAGAGCTTTGTGCTTTCTCCTGTGCTTTTTAGCATGATGTTTTCAGCAATGTTGTGAGTGTGTCAGCAATGTTGAATGCCTTCAATGAAGATAAAAATGGCTTCATGGTCAACTACCATACTGAAGGTAAATTGTTTAACTTGAAAAGGAGATGAGCCAAGAATAAAGTGGAAGGAGAATTGGTGTGCAACTTTTTGTTCACAAATGATTGTGTACTCGATGCAGCCTCTGTGGCTGGATTGATTCCCTGCTGTTTGTGCTAATTTTGTCCCGATAATTAACACCAAGAAAACAAAGGTTTTCCACCAGCCAGCGCCACACCGCCCATATGTGTAACCACCAGTTACAGCAAATAGAGAAATTTTAAATGCTGTGAATAAGTTCACTTACCTTGGCAGTATGCTTTCTAGGGAAGCACACGTAGACAATGAGGCTGATGCATGCATTGCCAGAATTAGCTCAGTGTTTGGGAGGCTCCAAAGGAAAGTGTGGAAGAAAAGAGGTATTAGGCTGCATACCAAATTGAAGGTCTGTAGAGCTGTATAGTTGACCTCCCTGTGAAACTTGGACAGTCTACCAGAACTATTTGAACTGTCTTAGAAAGATTCTGAAGATCCCTCACAAGACAAGGGACCAGACACTGAGGTCCTCTCTTGAGCTGAACTGCAAAGGATTCAAACTTTACTACAGAGAACACAACTCTGATGGGCTAGCCCCATTGTTTGAACGCCAATGTATGTTTGTCTAAAAGACTATTTTACAGAGAACTCACATGAGACTAGCACTTCCATGGAGGTCAGAAGTGATACAAAGACACTCTGAAGGTGTCTCTGAAGAATTTTGGAATCAATTGTGAGACTTGGGACACTGGCAGAGAGCCACCCAGCATGGTGTGCTCAAAGAAGGTGCCATTCTCTACTAACAAAATGTTCATGCAGACTATTGATGTCAGAACTGTGGCATAGAGTCTTCCAAGCTTATATTGGAGTGAGCAGCCATAGTCAGACATGATGTACCTTGACTTCAACACAGTGATGTAATTTTGGTCCTCTTCAAGCATGAAGGACAACAACAGAACCAGCATTTACTAAGCACCTACAATATACCAGGCACTGTCCTGAGTTCCAATGTTTTTGGTCATGTTGCTGGACAGTTTCCCTTGTACTGCCTGTGATTTGTGAATACATTGGAAAGATATGTACATATAATATTTTCCCATGAAATAAATTTCTGCCAGCGAACTTTCGTACCCATATTTTAACTGTTTTAGTAAAAGGATGAATATTTTTTGCTTAGATTGTGTTGAATGACCAATTTTCTACTGTGTACTATATTGCTTATTTCTGATTTTTTAATGAAAAAAAAAACCTACCAAGATCATAAGAACAGGGAAATTCCTCACTGAAAAATGTTTTCCCCATCTGTCCCTGTTACCATTAAATTAACAAAAGTTGTGAAAACTTATGTGCTTAGGAGAGTGTATTTAGATTAGTTATATGCATGATTCACACATTGGACTGGTTTGTTTCATGTAAATATCACACTTTAAACTTGGAGGACTCCTTTTTCTTTGTTACAAACACCTGAAGGCTATGAAGTTGCTTTGTTTACTTTCACTTTCTCCATATATTTGTGTACAAGTCTATTTTGGTTTTTATTTACTATAGGATTAGTATTTTGCTTTGAGGTAAAAAAAAAAACATACTTGAACTATTAGCATGTGAATTTTTAAAAAAAGTTTCTTTACCCAAATCAATATAAAGGAATAGACCACAAGAATTCAGCTAGGTCAGGAAAGACCTGAATTAAAATCTGGGCTCAGATACTTAATAGCTGCATGACTTTGGGCAAGTTATTTCATCTCTGCCTCTTTCCTCTGGTGTAAAATGAGGATAACAATGGCCCATACTTCCCAGTATTGTTGAAGGGATCAAATGAGGTAATATTTGAGCCTGGCAAAGAGTAGACACCACACAAATTCTTTCATTCTTTTTTTTTTAATTTGAGTCCTCTTGTACAAAATGACTAATATGGAAATGTTTTACATGATTGCACATGTATAAGCTATATTGCATTCCTTACTGTCTCAGGTAGGGGGGAGGGGAAGGAGGGAAGGATAGAATTTGGAATTCAAAACATTTAAAAAAGTTAAAAATTGTTTTAACATGTAATTGGTGGGAAAATATTATTAAAATAATAATAAACATATGAAAGATGCTTATAAAATAACACCAACAACAAACAGATTCATAACCTCATCAATTCAGATGTTCTCTCCCACAATGTAGATCATAATCCACCCCTGCTTGCATATTCTGTGTGACTCTTATCGACATCCATTACAGTGGATAATGCTTTATACTTAACAATCTCCTAAGCAGGAAACCTCAGAATAACTTTGCAATTGTAAGCTCATCTCAGGTGCTAAATCCAACATACTGGACTCTTCCTTGCTTTATCTTGACATCATTAAGGTATCATTGGAGCATTAAGGTTGTTCACTTGTAATCACTCTTTTTTGCCAAATGACCAACCCTTCTTTTCTTCCTACCACATTTTCCCAATGATATTTTTTATACTTGCTCTTGTTCAGATTTCTTCAATGGTAATATATTTCAGCCTGCTCACCTAGCAAGTTTCTCTCTATCATCCTCTGTGTGATGTTCATTTTCAATCCTTCAGAGATTGTTATATTCCATGCCTCACAATCATACAGAAACATCAGTATAAAGTTACTTTTAAAAAGATGAACCAAAAGAGAAAAAGGAAAAAAAAAGATAGGCCATTGATTCTAGGAAAAAAAAACACCTTTTGATTATTAAAGCAGCTTTGTAATTTCTGGAAGGTGATCCAGACTACTGTACCCTTTCCATTTAATTCTGAATTTAACTCTTTGGCCATTTTTATTTTCAGTCTCAGGTACACACACATATATACATGTGTTATATACACACTACCGCTGGACAAATTCTGTAGTTGGACCTTCCCAATGCATGATATAATCTGAGCAATAGACTTCTTTCATCCACTGGGTCTTTATCAAAACAAACTTTTGAGGGATTACAGATCTTTCAAGGGGTTTGGCAATGTTTCAACCTTTGATTCAATTGGCACAATATTGCCTCAAACAAGGGCATTTGGAGGACCTCACTATCCACAAAGAACCCCTCTTAAATATGAACTGGATCTCATACATCATAATGATGAACAACTGTGAAAAGCATACAACTATTTTATGCTTTATTTGATATTTCTTAACAGAAGGCTGCTAAATAGGACTGTTTCTGTTGCTTCAGGGTTATTCCTTTCAATAAATATTGAATGATTTTGATGCATATGTATCAAATTTTCTCTGGTCTTACTCTCCCAGAGCAAGGCCTGTTATATAGCCTCCTCAGGGTTCTAAGGTATCCTGGAGAACTGGGAGTTGTCTCTCTTCTCTACTGACATTGGTTTTGACCTCATTGGCTGTTTCCCCCTCCCCACCACACACACTGTTAAGTGACAGTGACTAGTTCCATTTAACTACTTAACATCAAGGAATATTAATGGATCAATAAACATTTATTAGGCACCTACTATGTGCCAGACAATGTGCTAAGTGCTGGAAGATATTAATTTTGAATTTATAACAAGAACGAAAGTACAAATGTTTTCCCCAAACACCTGAGTCTTTATCTCAACCACTAATGGGCAGGATCCTGAATGTAACACTCAAGGGTTACTCCTTTCTTTTTGGCTCATCAATGCTTATCTGACTGCAAAACTTAGACACTTAGATGCCACTCTTCCTCTACCTGGAAAAGGACAAATACAAAGGCAAAAATAACCCAAGCCTGTATTCAAGGGGCCACATAGCCTTGGAGGTAGAGAAAGCCCCAAACCTCTCCCCTCACAGTATTGTCTCTTACCAGATGCCATGAGTGATAGTGTCAAACTAACAGCACAGTAATCAAAGAGGCCAAGGCTGATTCAGGCTTTTTTGAATGCCTTCTTGCCAGTCAAGGAGCCCCCTCTTCGTCACACAACCAGGGAACTAGAAAAGTTATAAAATATCTACATGTGTTCTATTGTCCCTCCAAGGTACTTTCATTACATGACTCACATAGAAACAGATTCCCAAGGCTCTACACATGGGGAGTTACTAATAGAGAGATTTTGTATATACACTAGACCATGTTCTATATGAATTGCAGACACTCTATTGAAGGAAGCCTTCATGAGCTAGAGTTTTCTTCCACTGAATCAAATGATTTTTCATAATCAACAGAAAGTGTAGCTGGATATCATTTTCTCTAAATCCTTCAGTTATAAAATGGCGAAGATATGGTCTATTATAGATTATCATTTGCAAAAGCTTGCTTGTTCCCTTCTAATACTTTGATTAAGGAAACACTTAATTTGTAGGTCTCATAATGATCTTGAATAGAAGAATAAAATAGAAAAGTTGTAAAGGTGTGCTGGTTCCATCTCTAACCAACTTGTGTAAACAATTGTTCAATTTTCAGTGTGAGAATTTACATCTCAGAATTTGACAATAGCTTCATGGTTTGATTTATTGTTTTGTCAATTGTGTAGACTTAAGAAATTGTTGATAATGCCAATTGAACTTAAATGTGTGTGTAACTCTTTTTTTCTGGAGAGCCCAGTTGTTAGACATTTACCAGCACACCCTTGCATTGTTCTTGTAAACATTACTTGAATTCAGCATGAGTGCAGTAGAAAGCTCAGGGAATGAAGTCATCATAAGATTGGAGGCCTAGGGATGGCAGACTAATAATAATAATGACAGCAACAACAACAATTAGCATTCATAGACAGTTTTAAGGTTTGCAAAGTGCTTTACATCCATTACGGCATTTGAGCCTCACAACATCCCTTGACAATATGTTCTCATAATGGTCATTTTTGAAAAAAAAAATTGGCATCTTACCCCCCCCCCTTAATCCTTTATGAATTGTTCCCTAAATGCCTTCACAATTGTGGCACCTCCAATGCAGTTATCTTCTGTATTTACTTGGTCCAATCTAGCTGCCATTCTCATGTATTTCTATTTAGTACCATTTCTATCTCCCCTATTAGCATACGTGGGACTATGATGTTAGAGTCCAACACTAAGTGGCTTCACTGGCTTTGATGGTTCAAACAATGTAGTATAAAAATCTTTGTAGCTATTTTCCTCTTATCTTTTGTTCATTATGTTTTTCCCATTTTTATCATTAAATAACATGAGGATGATAGGTCAGATCTTTTGTCAAGCTTTCTTTAAATTGGTTTTACCATTCACAACTTTTTTACCCTTCACAACTCTTAGCTTTATGAGGCCATATTCAGTCAGCTGTCATCCTACTTCACATAATTTTATACATGAGTTTCTATGCCACACTAGGGTTGCTTTGACCACAATCTCTCCTTGGTCGTCAAATAAAACATATGTTTCCAGACTAACATGTATTTTGAAATCTTTTGGTTTTCTTGCTGTAACAATTGATTTAAATTAATGATTAAATTATAAAATTGTTATAATTGATGTCAATGTTAGTTCTTTTGTCCATTATTCACTTTTTGTTACCATTTACTTGTTTCAATAGTCCTTGATTGTATTGTTTCAACTGTGTGCCCTGTATTTTTAAAAATTGAATTTCCATTTATTACGAACTCGACAATCACCATCTAACACAAATATTTCTATATACCAAGAATAAGAAAAAAGCCTACATAAGAAAATGTGAACTTTTTTTTTAAAAGAACAAATTGTGGTATATGTTCTTTTTTTCATTTTCCTTATGGTTTTGCTGATTACAAAGTCCTATTCAAAAGCCTCATGTAGAATGGAAGTGACTCTTGGTTCTTAGCATAAGCTCTTACAGGTTCTGTCATGTTGCAAAGGCTTCAAGTATGCCCCAAGTATCAGGGAAAAAAAATCTTTTTTTCCAAGTCTCAGCCTAGCCAGAAATGGAGAGGCTTATCACCCGATGATGTTGGAAAAGCACATGTAAGCTTTAACTTTTCTATTTGTACTCTAAAAATGAGACACATATCCAATGACCAACAGATGCTTATACTCTGGTGTAGCTGCATCATGTCAGTTTTGACATGAACTTCTATTTCCATTCAGGAACTGCCAGAGATCTCTCATATCTAACTCTTCATAAAAATCTAGTCATGTCCTTAACTTCTTTCTTGCCTTTTTTGGTCTCTTTTCTCCCTCTCCCCTCTTTACAAAAGACATTTTTTTTGGTTGGTGAGCATGTGCTCAGCATTAGGGTTCTATGCCTTTGAGACTTCTCTCACATTATTTCTGTAACCCTAGTTTCAAACCTGGTGCATTTGTATAAAGACTCTTCTCAATGGGGGTGTGAGTGATTACTCTGGATGCCTTTAGGAGAGGTGGAGTTATTGAGAGAGCTTATGAGAAGTCACTTCCTTTTTCCTTCCTGTTTCGAGAGAGAACCTCCTTGACAACAGACTCTTTTTGGGAAGAACAATAAACAGAGAGAAAGGGGAAAAAAAGAATGGGAAGTAGCAGACATGTAAAGGACTTCAATATATTCCTGATTTCCAGCTTACTTCCCTGGAGACATTGGGGCATTTCCTTTTGGTGAGATCAGGGATTTTCTCACTTGAACTAAGATGTCTTTTATATAACTAGCTTGGTGGGAAGGAATCAATCCTTTGGCTATAAGATGTACCCCTTTCTCTTTGAGGGATAATGACCAGGAACAGTTTAAACCCCAAAATAACTTTCCCTAGATTAGTAATAGTTGAGGTCAAATATAATTCTAGTCTCTGAGAACAGAGCAGCCAGCCTGGTTGCCCCTTCTCTTATTGTTTTCTAGGCAGGAATCAAAGCCTCCTTTGGAAAATTCATGATTCCACAAATATCTATCCATGCCTTCCTGGGATTCAAATTAGACAAACACACACGGATATATACATATCCTACATGGGCAAAATATATGCCCTATATCTCCTTTCTGACACTTTACATTATAGAGCAACTGTCCCACTTCCTATTTGTAACAACGCTACTTGCAGCTACTGTGGCTGTGTAAGACCAACAACAACAGCACACAGAAGGGCTGCTAGCACAGGTTCTTTGATCTGCTTTTCTAAGGAAAGCAACTTTAAGGGGTTAACAATCTCATTTTAATTAAACATACATATATCATTCATTTAGTGCAGGGAAAAATGTCACCACCCTGAACCTCAGAGGAAACACAAACAGAATTTACAAGCAGAAATTATATAAACAGAGCAAATAACACAAATCAGCAGATAGGGCTTCTATCTGTCCATAGCAATACATACATAGTTACCAAAAAGAGAAGCATCAACATCTGGGTTTTCAAAGCCAGGGGCTCCTTAACGGCTACCCAGAGTTTTGTCCAGTCAAATCATACTACATGCTTCCAGTGAGTGAGCCCCAAACAAAATGCTAACTTCAGAGTGGTTATACACTTCTTCAGGTTCAGAGCACACACCTCCTGAGGGTTTCACACTTCTTGAGGGTTTCATACCTCTTGTGACCTAACTAGCAAAAAGGGGTGAGCCTTCCTACAAACAAAGGCAAGACTCAATCAAAGGTACTTGATTGCCTCAGTGCTGAGAAGGACTCCAAAACAAAAGACAACAAAAAGTCCCACTTTGCTTGCCATTACACTGTTCTCCAAATTCATCCATCTAACATCTATATGATTTTACAAAGCTCATTCAAAGTACAATTTTTAACCCTTTACCTCATTGAATTATTAATTTCCTTTAAAGCTTCATTTCTTGGGGGAAAATCTTCACTGGTTCTTCTAGTAGCTAGGTATATTTACTTATCTGTTTTCCTTGAGTCAGGAAGACCAGTGTCTGAGATAATAATTATAAAATGTTTGGTACAGTGCCTGGCACATAATAAGCACTATATAAATATTATTATTACAATTATCACATGATATAGCCACCAAAAAATGTAAACTCCTTGAAGCAAAGATTACTTTTCAATTTTATCTCTGTATCTGTAGTATGACTTAGTGGATCAGGTGCTGGACTTGGAATTAGGCAAAAAAAAAAATACTACCTTTCATATTCACTAGCTTTGACTCTGGGCAAGTCCCTTAATCATACTATAATTCTCAAGCAAGTCCCTAAGATTCATATACTATCACATAATCAGGCTATAATCTGTGTTGATGGAAGAAGTTCCAACACCAGTTGTTACCACCATTGATAAAATCATAGTTCATTTGAGTTTTCATGCCAACACCTGGCACAATGCTCTGTACATGTGAAACACTTAATAAATTATTTTAATTGAACCAAATGCTAAATGAATCTCTGTTGCTTTTAGGAAAATCTTTTTACCTCATTGGTCTTGAGTTTCCTCATACTTAAAATGGAGTGCAGGATGAAATAATCTCTAAGGTCACTTCAATCTAAAAACTCATATGATTTAGAAACAATGTTTTTCTACAAACTGTAAATAATTTTCTAAACCCTTTTCCTATAAGACCATACTTTTTACTTCTTATTTTCTTTCTCAACTGGTCTCATACTTCTTCCACGGGCTCACAGTTGAGCAAATTGGGAAAGGGGGTGGGGAAAAGAAGGGAATAGGCATATTTGTAGCACTGTGCTAAGCACTTGACAAATATTACCTTACAATAATGCTATTATTGTCCCAATTTTATAGTTGAGGAAACCAAGGCAAGCACAAATTAAAGTGACTGCTCCAGGTCACACAGCTAGTAAATATCTGAGACTGGATTTAAACTCATATCTTCCTGACTCTAGGCACAACGCTCTATCCACTTGTGGCACCTAGCTAGAAGTAGAAAGAAAATGCTTACCTCAAAACTAACCAATGTATATGTCCTAATATTCCAGAGTAGTGAAAAATCCATGACAAGGAAGTTTCTAAAGTTAAGAGCAACTTCACACTTTCTATTTATTAACTTAGTTCCAGTAGTAAACCTATTCAATAAAAAAGTGACTATATGGTGGTCAAATGGTGGCCAGATGGTATGAAAAGAGGTAAGAAGAAAATTCCTTTTCTTTGAAGGGGAAGAATTGATCTGATAAATGGCTATATTTAGGTGCAATTAAGTGGGAAGAAAAGGTAGGCAATCATGCTAAGAGAATTTGGAAATTGGTTGGTGGATGAAGCAGGAAAAAACAGGGATCAACAAAAGTCCAATTTTATTTCCTCTTGCCCACAGAACTGCAGAAGCCATAGAAACAAATGTAAAAACTAACCTGATCCTGTATGTCAATGAAGCTTTAAATTTAAATCCTCCTTAAATTGTGATCCAAATAGCACATCACTTTGTAGAAGTCCCCTGACTCCAATGGCATTTGATTATGAGATATGTGATCTCAGAGTTCAAGATACATATAACTCCTAAATCTATGAAAAGGAAAAGAATCATTAAATATTTAGAATAAATAATAAATTCAGGAATTGTGCAATTTACCCAAGATGATCAAAGCTCACTAAAATAGCTCATGAACATGCACAATGCCCATGAAGGATTTAGGAACTACTATCCTTTATTTCATTTTCCAGATATGGAGAATTTAAGAATAATGAGGTTAATGGATTACAATAGCCTTTGATAAAACCAAGAAACAAACATATATTTTCTGATTTCTATCCTGTTGCCCCTTTGAAAAATATCTTAGAAAAAGAAGCCCAATGCTTTATTTATATAAACAAGATTAGAGAGTTACAGAATCTGGTGTAAAATCATGAGCCACCAAAAGCTTCATTTATGCTCACGGGGCATATGGATGTGGGTCACACATTAAAACACAAGTTTCAACATTTATATGGTTTGATTAAAGTAGATTATTTGTATAGTGATTAAATTCACCTTTTCTCAGGAATTTCCCTTTCTTTTTTAATTTATACAATAAAATAAGTATTTCCATAGCACAATGCAATAAAAAGATGATTGTACATGAAACTACAAATCCACTTGTACAACTTGTTGTTCCTTTCAATTTCACAACAAAATTACAATGTAAATTTCTTTTTTCCTCTTCTTTCTTCCCTGCCCTCCTGCCATTCTAGAGATGGCTACCACTAGACACAAATAGGTATATGGAAGTTAGATAGATATAGATAGACAGGTACAGATATAGATATAGATAGATAGAGATATGTGTTTAAAATTATTCTATTGATACTTATATTTATCAGTTCTTTCTCTGAAAGCAGATAGTGTCTTTCTTCATATGTCCATTAGATTTCCCTTTCAAAAAAATCATTTACAGTTAATGGTACCCCAATTGCATTTTCCCTTGACAGTTCTGTTGTTCTGAGTTTGCCTAAACATTATCAGTTTCATGTCTACATGGCTTTTGTTTTCTAGACTTTCAGGCTTTGTGGCATTTTTTTCCACTTTGATTGCTGAAAAATGCTGTGCCATAATATGATCACACCTTGTATTAAGAATATCAATGTTATAAAAAAGGGAAAATGACCTACACATACAAAATTATTTATAGCAGCTCTTTATGTGGTGGCAAAGCATTGGAAACTGAGGGATGCCCATCAATTGGGGAATGACCAAACAAGTTGCGGTATATAAATGCAATGTAATACTACTGTGCTTTATGAAATGATGAGCAGGAAGGTTTCAGAAAAACCTGAACTTACATGAACTGATGCTGAATGAAGTGAGCAGAACCAGGAGAACATTGTCCATAATAACAGCAACATTATGCAATTATCAACTATGACTTAGCTCTTCTCAGCAATACAATGATCCAAGACAATTCCAAGACTTATGGTGGAAAATGCTATCCACATCTAGAGAAAGAACTATGGAGTCTGAATGCAGATCAAAGCATACTACTTTCACTTTTTTTGTTCTTCATTTTTTGTGGCTTTTTCCTTTTGTTCAATTTCTTCTTTCACAATATGACTAATGGAGAAATATGTTTATGTGATTGCACATGTATTACCTATATTGCCTACCATCTTGAGGAGTGAGGATAGGAGGGAGGGAGGGAGAAAAAATTTGGAACTCAAAATTTTATTAAAAAAGGATATCGAAAATTATCTTTACGCGTAATTGGAAAATAAAATTTTATTTCCAAAAAAGAAAGAATAGCAATGATATTCTATATTTTCTTTGAAATCTATCCCAAAATATGCTAAATAAATAAAATAAATTCTGAAAAAACCATAAAATCCTTCATGTAATAAAAATGTTTATACTTCCTTTGAGAGAAAAAAATAGTTAATTTTGAATGTTACTTAGAAAAAAAAGCCTTATTAACTTAATGGGAAAATTGAAACATTTGAAAAATTTGCGCTGTCCTGGATAGGTGTTTTTAAGGGATTTATCTAAAAGGCTTTTAAAAAAATTAGTGATAAATACTTTTAAAAAAATTCTATTGAAAGTGGACTACCATAAAACCAAGAAATTTAATATAAATTATAGAACCATGAGATGGAAATTCTTCATTACAAAGTGGAATTTTCTTAAGTTTAGAAATACATCCTCTAATCTCCCAGCTGTGTCTTCAGAGAATACAGTCAACTTACAAAATTACCAACTTACAAAATTCACCAAACAGATACGTATAAAAAGCCATATAGTACCATATGCTACTTTCTCAGTTCTTTTGCTAGAATACGTAGGCCATGTCTCTAGCATTTCAAGATCTCTCTCAATTTTCAGCGATTATTTGAAAAGAGATATTTATTATTTTCATATCCCTAAAGAGAGACTATGTCAAATGTAGCCTGTTTAAATGGAGAAAGTCTTATGCCTAAAATATTATGTTGACTCTGTTTCTCCTGGAATACGTGTCATTGACGAATTCAAAATAGAGAACTTGTCAGCACCAGCTTTATTTTTTTCATTATTGTCTTATTTTCATGGGGATGTAAGATTGTCCAAGAATCTGATTTATGTTTAGACAAGTGAAACTAAGTTAATGTTTCTCAGAAGATGCAGGTTTAATGTAAGTTTCTAGCCAAGAAAGACTTTGGAAGCTACAGGCAAGTAGAGGAAGCTAATTCCTTAGTACACCACTGATTTCCCATGTCTTTCTGACTTTGATCGTGTGTCTAGAGTTAGTCCAGGAGAAAGCTTGGAACCATCCATGACTTCTCTGAAAGAAGAAAAAGAAGAATGTCTCTAGCCTCCAAAGTGTCAACTCCTACCTCCATGCAATCATGCAGCTTTGGGTCTGCCTTCTCTCTACCTGTTAGAGTCTTGTGGAAAATTTTCCAGGCTTGGATAGAAATTAGAGATACACTAAATTTGAGCAGTTTGCTTTTAACTTACATAACAGTAGTGCATCCTTTTCACATACCACATAATTCTCTTGTGTATAACATTCTTAAGAGCATGAAGAGGAAGCTTAATTTTAGTTTTAGTCTGTTTTTGCTTTTCTTTTCAGAGAAATTAAGCATCATCATGAATGTTGTCACAGCAGAGTTTTGAGTATAAGTATATGCAAAATAATACTGCATGATAGTGTTTCCTTAAATAAATTTAACTTACTTTAACATTCTATACGTTATATGTCTTCTATAATTACTTTTCACAAAATATGACCTGGAACCATATGTTCCTAGTGATTGGTACATTTTTAGACATATAAGTTTTATTAATGTGTGATTTTAAGTGACTAAATTATTGTATTTTCTTAGGAGATAGCAAGGTGGAATGGAATCCATTCACATCAATATGTCAAGCACACCTCTTGTGAATCACACAACTAGTTCTGAACTCAAGACAAAGAGACCTCGGGTTATGTCAAAAAATGGACACAGCAATGTGAGGATTGACAAAGTCGATGGTATCTACTTACTTTACCTTCAAGACTTATGGACAACAGTTATAGACATGAAGTGGAGATACAAACTCTCTCTATTTGCTGCCACTTTTGTGGTGACCTGGTTCCTATTTGGAGTCATCTATTATGTGATCGCATTTCTTCATGGGGATTTAGAACAGAGTGAGCATTCCCAAAATCAAACAGCCTGCATTATGAAAGTCAACTCCTTAACAGGGGCATTTCTCTTTTCTCTTGAGTCACAGACAACTATTGGATATGGTGCCCGTTTCATCACTGAAGAGTGTCCTCACGCTATTTTCTTGCTGGTTATTCAACTAGTTATAACAACCTTAATTGAGATCTTTATTACTGGCACTTTCCTGGCCAAAATTGCACGCCCTAAAAAACGGGCTGAGACCATTAAGTTTAGCCATTGTGCTGTCATTACCAAGCATAATGGGAAGTTATGCCTGGTGATTCAAGTGGCCAATATGAGGAAAAGTCTATTGATCCAATGTCAGCTTTCTGGCAAACTCCTCAAGACTCACCTTACCAAAGAAGGGGAAATGATACTACTCAACCAAGCGACAGTCAAGTTTCACGTGGATTCCTCTTCTGAAAGTCCCTTCCTCATTCTACCCATGACATTTTATCATGTGCTGGATGAGACAAGCCCCTTGAGAGATCTGACATCCCAAAATCTGAAAGAAAAGGATTTTGAATTAGTAGTTCTCCTTAATGCCACAGTGGAGTCCACTAGTGCTGTCTGCCAGAGCCGAACATCTTATATCCCAGAGGAGATCTACTGGGGATTTGAATTTGTACCTGTGGTATCTCTCTCCAAAAATGGAAAGTATGTGGCTGATTTTAGTCAATTTGAAGAAATCCGAAGAAGTTCAGACTGTACATTTTATTGTGTAGACCCAGAAAAACAAAAACTTGAAATGAAATACAGGGAAGAAGAGCAGAGAGAGAGGGAACTCAGGACAATTTTGTTACAACAGAATAATACCTGATTACATTGGAATCCAAAATTTTAACTTTATGAGCTGATTTTCCAAATTATAAAAAGGTAGTAATCTGTAGAATGTAAGCTCTTAGAGGATAGAAACAGTATCACTTTTGTCTTTGTGGCTCCAGCCTGTAATACACTGTTTTGCACATAGTAGGTACTTAATAAATTTTTGCTGAATTAAATTAGTACATCTTCTATGAGGCTACTAATTATAAATATTTGTCAGTGACCTAAAAAATGCCATGAGGTAGAAAAAATTGATTCTTTCTTTATATTTGGTCAAATCTAATTTTTTCTCCATGAAAAATTCCCTGGGTGTGCTTAATATGCTTTCTTAAAATCTCTCAAAAATAAAATTTTCTAACAATGAATTTGGAATAACTTGGTCAAGCAGAGTTCTAAGAATTTCACTCCCTCTAGAGTTTTGATAGACATTAATGGAATAAATATTGAAAGGAAACAGGACTGTGTAAAGATAATTAGCAAGACAATTACACAAGATATTTATTGGTTCAAAGAATGAAAAAAATAGACAAAAATCATATGGTCATAATTTAAAATCTTATTTCTTGGTATTGGGGAAGAGAAAATTATGCATATGTGGGTGTTTATGTATTGCTAGTTTGGCTACACTTTAAGAGGAATTCTTATCATTAGTTTCTTAAGGTCATTTACTTTTTGCTGCTGCTTAATGTGCTATAATCTGTAAGAAAATAATGCTCACATGTATATTGACAGCAATTTGTTTTTTAATTGAATTCTTTTGGTTTCCATTTGATTCACTTGAGTACAATTTTGCTTTAAGGTTTTCTCCAATGTGTATCATAATCATAAAAGATTCTTTGAAAACTATAACAATAAAGAAAATTTTGTTCAACAACCCTTTGATTATTAACATGTAAACTTAGAATAGCATAAGACATATTCCCCAAAGGTATTCATTACTGTTATGGAAGATACTATATAGATTCTGAAAAGAAAAGGAGATTCATAGATGCTAAGGTCCCACAGAAGCTCATGTTTATAGATGACATTATGCTGAGTTCATCAAGCTCAGATCACTGCAGAGTCTCTAAAATGAGATTCATAAACACTCATGAGTTTGCCTTAGGAAAGCAAAGCAAAATGTATTTTCAACACTGCCAGTTATGGTTGGATGGAAATCCCATAGACCTAATCTTTCAGGACATACGTCTTGGACAAACAGTGCAGATGAATACTTAATTTCACCTGTAGATGAAAATAGCTGAATTGCCTTTGGGAAAGCATATGGTATTTTTAATGACTCCAAGCATCTTTCTGAAACTAAGGTTTATATTTTTAATATCAGTATTCTTTTGACAATATTCTGGTTCCAAGTCATAGAATATAATAGTTTCTGAAGAACTAAATTTACAGTTCACTCAAAGTATGTAACTGGCAAAGTAGACTACAATATCTTACCAAGGAAGAGCCGGCACGGTGGGTGAGCACTGGATCTGGAATCAGAAAAATGAATTCAAATCCAGTTTCAGACATTTACTAGCTGTGTGACCATGGGCAACTCTTAACCCATCTGCCTCATTTTCCTCATCTATAAAATGGGAATAATAACAGCACATACTTCCCAGAATTTTTGTGAGGATAAAATGTGATAACAATTGTGAAGCACTATGTAAACCTTCAAGTGCTATAGAAGTGTTAGCTATTATTATCATTGTTATTATCATTACTATTATTATAATGGATGTTTTTATAGAAATACATGACTGAAAAAGATGGAGGTCATCATACGCTAAAGGAAGAAAATCAATGGGAAATACAGATGTTTTGGGGTAACTAATCAGCATCAAGAAACCTAGAAAAAGCCCACCAAAACACAGGATGATGAGATATAGAAATAGCACCATATGCTTCCTTGAGAAACAATGCTGAGAGAACAGATCTATTGAAATAACAAAGATTTATACTGAAGCAAATCTGAATAAAAGTTAAGAAGCTCAATCTGTAGTTCATAGGAATACTTTTAAATAAGATTTTCATAAGTTTCTTCTGACATGTTAGTTTTGTGACCTTGATTTAAGTAAGGATTGTAATGTTTGATTAATTTGATACAGAGCGAGATCACAGAGAATCCAAAAAAATAATTAGAGAGATAAAATGTGATGTTATCAATATAAAATGTAGAGGGTTTAATTTATTTCTGATTGTAGTCTGAATAGATACATCCAATCATACTGTTTGTCTCTAAAACTATAATGTGTTATCTATAAAACTATGATTTGGCCAAAGTATACAGGTAGTGAACTAATTTCTTATATTTGAAGTTTCTTAATGCTGAAAGATACATGCTAAGCAAACTTTCATTGAACTTTGGCATTTTGAAGATTTTCTGGTGCATAAAGTTTTCTTATTGGAAACTGTTAAAAAAACCACTTTGTTGCTTCTTGAAAACCTCAGATAAATAGCAGAATGGCAGTGCAATCTGTAAACAGTGCCTTATTTCAGTAATAAAATACAATTATGTAGCACCTTTCACTAATGATCTCAAATTGTGTCATGAATTTGAACTCATTAAAACTAATTTTCAGACTCTTGTGATATTATTGATACATGCCATTCCTGTTTTCTTCCTCAAATTGTGTTTCAAGAAACCTTGAGACACTTCAAAATGAATCAGATGTTGTTTGTTGAAAGGTATTAAAACAGTGATTTTAGATGATTCTACCATAAGGTTTCTGTCACCGTGGAAAACGACTGGTTTTTAGCAAAAGAATAACTACAAGAGATTTTGGTCAAAATAGCAGCTGAAAAATTCAATCAACTTGGTGGTTTCTTATTACAATTCTAAACAATTGATTTAGTCAGTCAGTCTACCAACATTTATAAGCACTTACTACACTAAGTGCTACAGGTAAAAAGAAAAGCAAAAATTATTCTCTGCTCTCAAGGAGATGACAGACTTATCAGGGGAAGACAACAGGCAAACAAATATGTATAGACAAGATATATAACAAAAAAAATAGAAATAATCAGCAGATGGAAGTCACTAGATTTAAGTAGGATCTGGAAAGGCTTCCTGTAGAAGGTGGGATTTTAGCTGGGATTTGAAGGAAGGCAGGAAAGCTAAGATGTGGAGATGAGGACAGAGCATTCCAGGCATGTGAGATAGCAAGTGAAAATTCCTGGAGTCCAGAGGAGTATCTTGTTTGAGGAACAGCAAACAGTTCCAATGTCATTGGATCACAGGGTGTGTGAAAGATGTAAGAAAATAAGAAAGGTGGGGAGATGGGGAAAGTTCTGAAGGGCTTTGCATGCTAAACAGGATTTTATATTTCATCTTGCAAGTGATAGAGAACCATTGGAGTTTATTAAATGTGGGGGTGATATGGCCAGATCTACACTTTTGGAAAATCAGTTTAGCATCTGAATAGAGGATGGACTGGGGTGGGAGGAGACAAGATAAGGAGACCAACCATCAGGCTATTATAATAGATCTATATGTGGGGTAATAAAGGGCTGCACCAGAGTGGTTGCAGTGTTAGAGGAGAGAAAAGGGTTTATGTAAGAGAGGCCACAAAGGTAGAATTAAAAAGGCTTGGCAAAATTGTAGGAGAGACTGAGCCAAGATGGCAGAGTGAAGGCAGAGACTCACCTGTGCTCTTCCCCAAACCCTTCCAAAAAAAATTTCACACTTGTTAGATGGCCTAATATGACAGAAAAGGAAAATGATAAATGTTGGGATGGACGTGAGAAAATTAAAATACTAATGTACTGTTGGTAAAGTTGTATACTGATTGAGAGCAATTTAGAACTATGCCCAAAGGGCACCCATGCACACCCTTTGATCTAGGAATACCACTACTAGGTCTGTATCTCAAAAAGACCAGAAAAAAAAAGGAAAAAGACCTGTATGTACAAAAATATTTATTGCAATTCTTTTAGTGGTGGCAAAGAATTGGAAATTGAGGGAATGTCCATTAATTGGAGAATGGTTGAACAAGCTGTTGTATATGATTGTTATGAAATACTTATGGATATTATGGAATAATATGCTTTAAGAAATGATGAGCAGGATGCTCTCAGAAAAACCTGGAAGGACTTACATGAACTGATGCAAAGTGAAATGAGCACAACCAAGAGAACATTGTACACAGTAACAGCAATATTGTATGATGATTTACTATTAATAATTTAGCAATTCTCAGCAATTCAATGACCCAAGACAATTCTGTAGGACTTATGATGAAAGGGGCTGTCCATCTCCAAAGAAAGAACTGGTAGAGCCTGAATGCAGATTGAAGATACCTTTTCTTTACCTTATTTTTCTTGGAGTTCTGTGTGTGTGTGTGTGTGTGTGTGTGTGTGTGTTTCACACAATGACTTACATGGAAATGTGTTTTGCAAGATTGGGGAGATGAGGATGACACCTAGAATGTGAGCCTAGGTCACTAGGAGAATGGTGGAAAACTCAACAGTAATAGGAAAGTTATGAAAAGGAGAAGATTTGGGGGAAAGAAAATGAGGTCAGTTTTAGACATGTTGAGTTTAAGATGTCTACAGGACATTTGAGATTGCCAGTAGGCAGTTAGAGATAAGAAACTGGGGTAGGCAGAAAGCTTAAGACTGGTAAGTAAATTTGAGGATCATTAGAATAGAGATGATGAGATCACTAAGTGAAAGAGTATGTAGTGCGAAGAGGGACTAAGATAGAATGCTGTGGATACCTACAGTTAGCAGGCATGATCTGAAGGATGATCCAGCAAAGCACACTGAGGAGAAGTGAGAGGAGGAAAACCAGGAAAGATTTTTGTCACACACACACACACAAAACCTAGAGAAAAGAGAGTGTCAAAGAAAAAAGTAATCAACAACGTGAAAGATTGCAGAGAGGTCACAAGGGATGAAGATTGAGAAAAGGCCATTAGATTTGGCAATTAAGAGATCATTAATAACTCTGAAAAGAACAGTTTTGGTTGAATGAGGTCAGATGGAAGCTAGACTGAAGAGAATTGAGAAATGGGGTGGAGCCAAAATAAGGGAATACCTGGAAATAGTATATTGAACACTCCCCTCCCACCTGACACACATTGTGCAAAGCAAAACAAAAAACCTCCTGCAAACAGACCTAGAAAATGCACCAGATCAAATCATGATGGGGAAATCCAAGAAAAAGTCTCAGTAAGTCATATTTCCAACCCTGGTTGATATAGGATACAGACTGAGAAGCCTATTGACATTGGGAACTGGGTCCATTCAAGAGTATGGCAAAACGCTTCAGTGCCCAAGGATAGTCCACACACTAGGGTAAGAAGGAGTCCCAGATCCACACTGGTGTATTGTAGAGTAGGGGAATAGGTACTAACCAGAAGTTTGTCATTACTATCCAGTTCCAAGTTATAGATTGAAGTTGGACCTTTGCCCAGGGTTGGTTTTTTGGGGGTAGGGAGCAGACACAGGCCCTAGACTGAGAGGAATAAATTCGGAAACAACAGCAGTAGTATGATGCTGACCCATAGAATAGATCGAAGTCTCAGTTCCATCTTCTAGCCCAGTCTGAGTTCTAGGGTAGGAAGCCCAGAATAAAGAAGAGCTTCAGAATCAGGAGAGTTTCCTGGATGACTCATAATGGCTGAGTCCAGAAGCCTACTGTGCTCAGATTAAAACCAAGGAAAGGGACTTGAAGAGCACAGACCAAGGAGGCAACAGACTTTGCCCTGGATCAGACCACTTCAGGAGCACAGAAAGCTTGCAGGTCTTCAGTCTGAGCTGTTCCTAAGAGCCTAAAACAACACCAGCCTCCAAGAAAGCAACAAGACAAATCCAGACTTTTCCTCCAAAAGTTCTAACATCATTTGAAACTAAAAGAATCAGCAAACAACAGCAATGAAAAGAATCACATCATTAAAAGCTAATGTGATACATAATGATATGCATGTAGCCCATGTTGAATTGCTGGACTTCTTAGGGAGGGTGGGTAGGAAGGGAAGAGGGGAGAGAATTTGGAACTCAAAGTTTTAAAAAAATAGATGTTCAAAAGTAAAGAAGTTTTTTTTTTTTCATGCAACTAGAAAATAACATACACAGGCAATGGGGCATACAAATTTATCTTGCCCTACAAGAAAGGAAGGGAAAAAGTGATGGGAGGGCAGTGGGGAGACAGAAGGGAGGGCTGATGGGGAAACAAGGCAACCAGAATATATGCCATCTTGGAGTGGGGGGGGGTAGAAATGGGGAGAAAATTTGTAATTCAAACTCCTGTGAAAAGTAATGCTGAAAACTAAACATTTTAAATAAAAAGAAAAAAAAAAAGCTAGTGTGACAGAGATACTTATGACACAAACCCATAGAAAAAAACAGCGAATAACTCCAAAATATCTACAACAAAAGTCTCAAATAGAAACATTTTGAATACAAATTCATCAGAAATTCCTAGAAGAGATGAAGCAAGAGTTTAAAAAGGAAATAAGATGTTTTTTATAAATGAAGAAACAATAAGAAAGAGAATTAATTTCTTAGCAGAAAGATACAATATTTTGACCAGGAAAGAAATTGCCTAAGTGGATCATTACAAGATAATGACTCAACGAAGTAAGAAGAAATATTAAATTGAAGTAAAAAAAACCTGAAAAAAAATGCACATTAGCTCATCACAAAAACAATTTACCTGGAAAAAAGATTGGACATAAAAAAATAGGAATAAATTTACTACCTGAAAATGACCAAAAAAAGAGCCTAGAAACCACATTTTAAGAAATCCTGAGTGCAGAGGGAAGGTGGTGGAGAAAAGGTGGGGAATCACCTCAGTTCTCTCAAATTCACCTCCAAATACCTTTAAAATAATGCCTCAAAAACAAATTCTGGAGTAGCAGAACCCACAAAAGGAAAGGGTTAAACAATTCTCCAGCCTAAGACAATTTAGAAGGTCAGCAGGAAAGGTCTGTCATAGTGGAGTGAGGATGGGGCACAGTCCATTACAGGCTGCACCAGCTCAGATTGAGCCCCAACAAACCAGGAACAGGCCTCGGGGGAAACTGAATCAGCAGCACCAGTGGCTACTTCTGTAGCTCTCCCCCCACAGACAGTAAGGGGGTCAGAAAACTGGTCAGAAGGAAATTAAAGGAGTTACTTTGCTGGCAACTGGGGCAGGACTTTGTGGCATTGCCCAAACTTGGATCTGGGTCACAACCTTGGGTTTAAATCTCAGAACAAGACAGAACACTAACACATCAGAGCTTGTGGCCACAGGAGAGCTGGGACCCAGGTCACAGTTCCAGGGCAAAAAAGAGGGCTTAAAGTCACTCACAGACCTGAGCACAGTCCAGGAAAAGAGTAAATACATCTCTCCCTAGATCATACCACCTTTGAAGAACAGAAAGTTTACAGACACCCAGAACAAACAGCAGCACAAAAACCCTGAAGCTTGGGAAAGTATACCCTCCACTCTAGAAGCAGATCTGCACTTTAGAATATAGTTAAAAATCAAGAAATAGACTGGAAAATGAGCAAACAACAGAAAAAATGTCACTGACTACAGAAAGCTGCTATGGTGATAAGGAATATCAAAATACACATGCAGAAGACTACAAAGTCTTAACTGCTACATCCAAAACCTCAAAGAAACGTATAAATTGGTCTCAGGCATCGAAGAGCTCAAAAAAGATTTTAAAAATCAAGTAAGGGAGATAAAGGATAAATTGGGAAGAGAAGTGAGAGTGCTACAAGAAAACCATAGAAAAAGAGTCATCACCTTAATAAAGAAAAAACAAAAAATACTGAAGAAACAATACCTTAAAAAACGTAATAGGCTAAATGGTAAAAAGGGGTACAAAAACTCAATGAGAAGAATGCCTTGAAAGGGAGAATTAGCCAAATGAAAAAAGTTATACAAAAATTCACTGAAGAGAAAAACTCCTTAAAAAGCGGAATTGGTCAAAAGGAAAAAAGAAATACAAAAATTCACTGAAGAAAACTCCTTAAAAAGTAGAATTTTCCAAATGGAAAAGGAGGTCCAAAAGTTTCCTAAAGAAAATAATTCCTAAAAAATTATAATTGCATAAATGGAAGCTAATGATTTTATGAGAAACTAAAAAACAATCAAACAAAACTGAAAAAAAATGAAAAAGAGAAGAAAATGTGAAATATCTCATTCGAAACACAATTGACCTAGAAAGTAGATCCAGGAGAGATAATTTAATTATTGAACTACCTGAAAGCCATAATGAAAAAAAAAACCTAAACCCTAAACATTATCTCTCAAGAAATTATCAGTGAAAACTGCCCCAATATTCTAGAACCAGAGAGCAAAATAATAATTAAAAGAATACAACATACACCACCTGAAAGAGATCCCAAAATGAAAACTCTCAGGAATAGTATATCCAAATTCCAGAGCTCTCAGATCAAAGAGAAAATATTGCAAGCAGCCAGAAAGAAACAATTAGAATATTGTGGAGCCACAGTCAGGATACCACATGATTTAGTAGTTTTTACATTAAAATATTAGAGGGTTTTGAATATGATATTACAGGAAGCAAAGGAGCTAGGATTACAACCAAGAATCATCTACCCTGCACATTTGAGTATAATCCTTCAGGGGGAAAATGAATATTAAATGAAAGAAGACTTTCAAGTATTCCTGATGAAAAGACCACAGATAAATAGAATTTTTTACTTCCAATATAAAACCCAAGAGAAGCATAAAAAGGTAAACAGGAAAAAGAAATCAATAATGTTTAACTGTTCACATTCCTATGTGGGAAAATGATATTTACAACTCCTAAAAACTTGCTTATTATTAGGGCAGTTAGAAGGAGTATACATAGACAGCAGTCATGGGTATAAGTTGAATATGATGAGATGATTATCCAAAAAGGTAAAATTAAGGAGTGAGAAAGAGGAATGCACTGGGAGAAGGAGAAAGGGAGTGGTAGAATGGCATAAATAATCTCACATAAAAGAGACATAAAGAGCTTTTGTTATTGAGGGGAAGATGGCGAAGGTGGGAGGGAGAGAGTGAATCTTGCTCTCATTGGAATTGGCTTAAAGAGGGAATAACATGTATACTCAGCTGGATATAGAAATCTATCTTACCCTACAGGAAAGTAGGAGGGGAAGAAGATAACAGAAGGGAAAGGAAGGGAGGGCAAATTTGGGGTAGTTAAAAGACATAAGTAAAATACTTTTGAAGATGGACAGGGTAAAAGGAAAGAGAAAAGGATAGACATGGGGGAAAATAGTATTGAAGGAAACGTACACTAATCAAAAGTGTGCAAAAAAATTTACAAGTGTCTCTGATGTATATCTATTCTGAAATTATAGATAGATGAGTCAAATTTATAAATACAAGACCCATTCAATATCAATTGATAAATTGTCGAAGAAAATAAACAGTTTTCAAAATAATCAAAGCTATCGATAATCATATAAAAATTTGCTAAATTACTAATGATTAAAGAAATGTTAATTAAAACAATTCTCAGTTGTAATTTCACACTTATCAGATTGACTAATACAAGAATAAAGAAAAATGACAAATGTTGAATAGATGTGGGAAAATTGAGACACTAATGCTCTATTAGTGAAGCTGCATACTGATTTCAACCATTCTGGAGAGGAATTTGGAACTATGCCCAAAGGGCTATAAAACCATGTATGCCCTTTGACCCAGGAATACCATTGCTAAGTTTACATCCCAAAGAGATTTAAAAAAAGAAAAAGACCTATATGTACAAAAATATTTACAGTAGTTCTTTTAATGATGACAAAGAATTGGAAATTGAGGGATATCAATTATCAAATATCAATTGGGGAATGACTGAACAAGTTGTTGTATATGATTGTGATGGAATACTATTGTTCTATTATAAGAAATGATGAGCAGGATGCTTTTAGATAAACCTGGAAAGACTTACATGAAATGATGCAAAATGAAATGAACAGAACCAAGATAACATTATACACAGTAACAGCAACATTGTATGGTGACTGTGAATGACAACTATTCTCAGCAGACAAGACAATTTCAAAGAATTTATGATGAAAAAATGCTCTCCATCTCTGGAATAAGAACTATGGAGACTGAATGTAGATCCACATATACTTTTCCCTTACTTTATTTTTCTTGGGGTTTATTTGTCTGTGTTTTCTTTCACAACATAGAAATACAGTTTACATAACCACACATGTACAAACTACATAATATTGCTTGCCTTCTTAATGAAAGGGTGAAGGGAAGAAGAGAGGGAGGGAATTTAGAATTTAAAAATTTAAAAAAATTTTAAAGAATGTTAAAAAATTTACAATTGTGGAAAAAAGAAAATATTAAATGATTAAAAAATAAACTTATGCTCAAGAGACAAAAAAATTTTAAAACTAGAACTAGAGTGCAGAGTAGAAATATAAAGAATCCATTGTTCACCTGAAGAAAATCCCAAACTGAAAACTCCTGGGTAAACTGTAGACAAAATGCAGAGCGTCCAGATCAAAGAAAAAATACTTTGAGGAGCCAGAAAGAAAGAATTAAAGTACTAAGGATCCACAGTTAGGGTAACACATGATTTAGAAGCCACCCCTCTTAAGGAGCAGAGAGCTCAGACTATGATATTCCAGAATGTAAAGAATATGGGTTTACAGTCAAGAATAACTTAAGCAGCAAACAGAATATAATCCTTCAGGGGAAAATGAATTTTTAATGAGTGGACTTCCAAGAATTTTGGGTAAAAAGACCAGAACTGTGTAGAAACTTGGAAAGTACAAGAATTAAGAGAAACATAAAAAATGAACAAACAACGATAAAGAGCTAAACGAGGATAAACTGCCTATGTTCTAATGAGGGTAGGTGATACATCTGTCCCCTTGGAACTTGATCCTTCTCAAGGGTGATGGGGGAATCTTATTATACAAGGTCTGGAAGTGGTACTCTTATGTTTACCTATCTTAGGAGAAAAATGGAAGGAGAGGGGAAGAGGAATACACTATGAGAAAAGGAAAGGAAGATTATTGAAATTTATCTCACATAAGTAGGGTGCACAGATAAGGAGGAAAAATAGATACACAATTTATACAAAGTAAATACATTTAACTCAACAGGGAAATAGGAGGGAAAGGAGAAAAGGGGGAAATATACAGAAGGTAGATTAAGGGAAGGCTTAGTCCTAAGCAAAACAAACTTTAAGGATGTTCAAAAATATTTACAACTCTTTTTGATGTGACAAAGACTGCAAATCTGAAGGTTTATTTATAACTGATGAAAGACTGACTAATTTATGGTACATAAATTGCTGAATAGTTTGTACAATGATAGCAATATGGTTAAAACAAATAACTGTAAAATTAATGACTGATCAATCAGTCTAATAATCGACCATAATTCCTGAGGGATAGTGATGAAACAATCATTCAGGAAAGATTTTAGATATGTTTTCATTGTCCATAGGTGTCTGGCTTCAGGGTAAATTCCTCTCAGGATCTTAGGGAGTTGAGGCAAAGGAACATATACTTAGAGCTGAAGGTATAGTGTTACTCTTTGAGATAATTAAACTTTTTATATCATTTGATATTACTGTTAAAATGATAGGACTCCAATATGGAGTCACTTAAGCTCAGTGGTCCTATTGCCCATAATGCATATAACACAATGCCTGTAAAGCAAGATAGACAGTTTTTGTACCTTCTACTGTTCTGACCTATGTTAACCCTATGTTAAGTAGTAAACATTTATAACTTCTGATTGGGCAAAACTCCTAGTTGCCTGGAGCTGCCTGAGTCACTCCTCTTCTGTTCCCTCAAACAGTCAACTCAAACTTTCATCCAATTTCTTATCCTGATAAAGACACTCCTTCTACCTGAACCCTACTTGAGCCCAGTATCCATAAGTGACTCTAAGAACTTCTCCACTACATCTGGATCTGATTAAAAATTTCCTCTCCCAATTTGGCTGTGATAACTTGTTTTCCACCAAGCCCATTTTTAGGATATAAAATTTCTCTAACTTAACTCCAACTTTGATCAAGTATTTTCTCCAACACAACTCCCTTTCCCTCATGCTGAATTTCTTGCATCTGCGAAGATGAGCCTATCTCTGTCTATATTTCCATATAGTGTGTGTATGTTTTTTGTGCCTACTTGCTATGCCACATTGTATTAAAGCTTTTGTTGGTACTAGCTTTCTAGTACTAATTTCTTATGAATCTCTGCACCTAAGTCTTCATTTTAACCCAAGCTATGAGACCAAATAAAGCCAGAGCACAAGATGAGGCTGAGACTTGATATAATGGCCTTTTGTCTCTTCCCAAGGGAGGCTGGAGACTAGGCAAGAGATGGAGTGATAGACTAGTATCCTCTTCCTTCACCACAAAGGCAGGAGGCAATTTCTTTTCCCACTATATTGACATGAAATTATTGATTTTATCTACATTATTGGTGTCAAACTCCTGATCTGGTAAGTGACCAACAAAACTCCCCAGTGCTCCTGAACCAGATTAAAATATTATTGAGAAATGTTTAACACATTAAATAAAACACAACATAGATAAAGTTAATTTGTGGGTTTTTAAAAAAATCAATATACATCCTACAGGAATGAGTTTCTATTTGAATTTAATTCCATTGATCTACATCATATAGATACAGACTAAGCAACTTATAAAAGTAGCCAAATTAGAAGAAGCTACACCTTCTATATCAATATCGAACATTTAGTAAGAGAACAGGAACAGTTGGGGTGCAATTGTAATCAAAGAGATCTTAATAATTTTTAAAAGGAAGGAATAATGCTTACAAGATAACTTTGCTCACAGCCCTATTTAACTGTTGGTTTTAAAAATTAATTAGTTTTCAAAAGGCACTATTTTAAAAGATTTTTCTATCATTAGTTATTTTAGAAAAGTATTAGCATTTTGCATCTTAATTTCAACACCATGTAAGCATTCACATGTATATTTGTATATTTTGAGTTAAAGATTTGGTTCACTCATTTTCTCATTTTAGGAGGGCCTGCACTTAGAGATTTAAAGTGGGGGCAGCTAGGTAGCATAGTGGATAAAGTGCTGACTCTGGAGTCAGGAGAACTTGAGTTGAAATGTGGCCTCAGACATGACACTTACTAGCTGTGTGACCCTGGGCAAGTCACAACCTCAATTATCTAATCTCTACCCCCCCCAAAAAAAAAAAGATTTGAAGTATAAGGTTTTCAATCTGGCAATTAGCTTTGGTGAGTGGGCATGGCTAAATATACTGTTTCTTTATCACCTCAAAATAGGAAATTATGCTTAAAAAAAAACATCAACAACAAATGATAAAGAGAAAAAATATCACAGAAAAAAATATCTCTCTGAAAAATAAAAAAATGGAAAAAATGAGTAAGCAAAAAAACCCTTCAAAATCTCAACATCCCATTTCTTTGAATAAAATATAGATTCAGAGAAAGGAAGGGAAATTCAACAGAAGCAAATAGCAAAATATCAACAGTAAGGCTAGATATATTATATGAATGTTCAGAACATTAAATAAACTGAATAAATGAAAGATCAGTCAACAATAACATAAAAACATTTTTAAATGAAAGATTAGGGGAAAGCAAACACCAAACTTGACAGCTTAGAATAATTGGTGACAGTTATTAATGAATCATATTCTCTAAGGAATATAATGCTCTTGATAAAATACATGCAAAGATAAAGAGCAGCTAGAAATCAATGAGAGAGAAAAAGAAAGATGACTTCATCCAATAACTGCCTATCTAGCCATGCAGAGCACATTCCTTCATATGAATAGATTTTACATACAAGCAAAGAATTCTATAGCATCCTGCCTCTGCTCCCATTCCTACAAAATGCAATAGCCAAAAAAGGCCAAGAGTTCTAGGAAGGGCCTTTTGCATTCAAATCAACTATGAAGCAGAATCAGGTAAATAACACTTTAAAGCAGAGGATGATAAAGTGATTATAAAGGACTTTACATTCTTAAGAGTTACATTCTTAAGCCTCTTTGATGTTCCATCAAGAGAAAAGGGTATTGAGGGAAAAAATGGATAGGAATTGAGTGAGAAATGTTATAGACTGGAATCGGAGAGAAGTAAGTGGCTTTGAGAAGAGAGGAGAAAATTATCCTACTTTGGATTTGAGCACTATGTTTATTTTGTTTCTGTTGTATTTATTCTTTCCTGATCTCAGATGAATGAATATCAGAGAAGGAACAGACCAAATTATGAGCACGTGAGCTTTCAAAGGTAGGAAGAAGCATCAGTAACAGTTAAAATAAGGCAAACTGAGGCATAAAGTTCTGAGCATAATCAATTTATTAAGTATGAATTCACCAATAAATAGGATCTCAGCTTCCTCAACCACCTAAGACTCCAGATGAGCAGATCAGTTCTCTTTTATAGGTATTGGGGAGTACAGAACAAAGAACAGGACTTTATAGGCAAGAAACAATTTATGATTGGTTACAAGATCTTAGCATCAAAAGTGGTGAAATTAATATGATTGGTTACAGAGCTGAGGCATGGGGCACAATATGATCGATTGGAGTTGGAAATAAGAGGTTGGCAACAGCCCCCTCCCTCCCTCCTGTTATTAAGAAATGTTCATTGTTTGAGTTCACCTACAAAGTCATTGATAGTGGCCAAGATTTCTTTGGATAGCAAGCCAGACATTCCAGTATCCACTCACATCTCCCAAGGATAGCAGAATTCCTCGAGGCAAGAATGTAACAGTGATTAACAAGAGAACCAAATTTAAATCATTAGAGGCCTACTGAACTTCTGAACTAAATTCAGAGACAAAGATCCGTGACTTATGTAGTAAGGGACAAAATCAATTAATTGTAAATAGGATCAATAAAAGATGATACGGAATCAATTTTAATCTTCTTGAGAAGTCCACAAATTTTAGGCACTAACAGATTTTTTCCAATAGCCACAGCAGCCAAGTCAGGTGAATTGTCTGTTGTAGAGGCTGTATAATAACTGAGTGATTTGCTTGAACCAACCCAGTAGTAAATTGACTTAGCAGTCAAGATATCATGTCCCGAAAGTAAAGATATCCACAAGTTATGCTAGCCCTGACATGAACTTGGTAGAATCTCTGAGAAGAGAAAAACAGGAGCCATGTTCAGGGATTGTGATTTGCTTATCAGAGCATGATTCTAGAACATCTGCACTATATATGGATCTATCCTCATTTCTTCATCTTTTCTACAAGAAGACTATGTGATACTTTGACAAATGCTTTCCTAAAATCTATGTAAACTATTTTTTACAGAATTTTCCTTATCTGCTAGCTTAGTAACTCTATAAAGAATAAAGGAAATGAGATTAGGCTTCCATGATCTGTTTTCTTTTTTAATATCATGATCTTTTCTTGATGAAACTATGCTAGATTATTTTGATGATCACTTCCAATTCTAGGTGTTAAGTAATCCATACCTATAATGAATTTTATTGTAATCAAAGTCAAACTCACTGTTCTATAATTTGCAGACTTTTTCTCTTTCTTTTTGTGAATATCGAGACAATATGGGCATTTCCCAATTCAATCCTGAACTCTCTTGTCTTCTGTGATACTACAAATATCAGTAAGAAGACTTTTAGTCAATATGGCTGCCTGAATGGGAAGCAAATCACCCAGCTCCCAATTACTATTCCAGCAAAACAATAAAATTTTCAACAGACTAAATAGTGATGAAGAAATTCAATGAGAAACTATAGTGATTTGTACCCCAAAATTGCACAAGAGGTCAGCAAAAATCCTGAGGACAATAGGAATAGGGGCTACCTACAAAGCTAGCATTTCCATAGATTAGCTTCCCAGAATGGTCAAAAATTGACCAGGGATCCACATAGCCATGAAGGCTCTTTTCCCAGTGGCATTAAGATATGAAAACTCAAGGTTGATCAGAAAGCCCCAGAAAGTGGCACCAGACAGAAACTATTGACCAGTAAAGTGCTGCAGTGTTCAGACTAAAACACATAGGGTCTTGAGTCTCTGAGGTCTCTAATGCCATGTCCTGAGATGTTAAAGAGGGCCCTGAAGATCCAGTACCTTAATGATCAGGCAGGGGGGCATGCCTGGAAGCAGAGGACAATTCAGGAACACTGGTGATCAAGCAGGGACAACTACCCAAGAGTTCAGCAAAGGGCAGAATTCTACCTTTATACAAAGTCCCACTTCAGGAACTAAAGCAAATCAAAGAAAATAAAAGTGATTATGGACATCCCTCCCATTCCCAAGAAGGAGTAAATAACTTCATAACACCTATAAACAGACTCAAAGGGAAAAAAAATACATTTTTATAAGGACTACATGAATGCTGAAAAAAATTAAGAAAAGATTTTTAAAAATGAAACAAAGCTCTGGAGTAACAGACTGAAAGGAGAATAAATCGTTTAGAAGAGAAAATGACAAAGCTTATGCAAGAAATGGACTTCCTGAAAACTAGAAGAGAACAAAGACAGTAATAACATGAGACAGTAAGAAATATTAGTGCAAAATGAAAAGATTGCAAAAATAGAAGATATGTGATATTAAAAATAACTAACCTAGAAAACAGGTCATAGAGATGTAATTTAAGAAAAAGATCCCTGCAAAGTATTTCAAGAAATAGTAAAACTGCTAATATCTAAGGCAAAATGATAATAGAAAAAAAATCCATCAATCACCTCATGAAGTAACCTAAAAACAAAAAGTCCTAGGAAAGTCATGACTCAAATCCAGAGCTCCCATATCAAAGGAAAAAAAGAAATATTATGTTATCAAGTCAGAATCACACAAGACCTAGCAGATTCTACTACAAATGAGAGGAGATGTTGGAATAAAACTCCCCAAAACAAAATATATAGACTTCCAGTGGGTCGATTGGGGGAGTAGAGATGGAAGGGAACAAATATTTTTTAATCATCTACTATGGGAACTAAGAATTATCTGCACAGAGATGATAATCTGATCCATGGGAACTAGTGAGATCACTAAGCAATATAATACAGAAGGAAAAGAGAAGAGAAGAAAGTCAGGGACAAAACCTTAAGAATACCAGAGTGAGTGAGTATGATCATAAATTTTGCTGAAGGATAAAACAATGAAGACTGAGTTTTCTAGACAAGTAGAAGAGGGGAACCTAGACATAACAGTGTCATGAAAACTAGAAAGGAAAGAATATTCAGTTTCCCACTTTTAATCTCTAAATGCCAACTTTTGGCCACTATTATCTATCTATAACAAAGTATAAGGCTTTAGTCCAATTTATTCTTTCTAGAGTTGACTATCACTTTCAATCTCTTTCTTGGAAGGAGTCAAGGAAAAGAACAAGCATTTATTAAGTGCTTACAATGTGCCAGGCACTATACTAAATGCTTTACAAACATTATGTCATTTGATCATCACAACAACTTTATGAGGTGTTATTATTATCCCAATTTTACAATTAAGAAAATTGAGACAGCCAGTTTAAATAACTTTTCCAGGGTCAGAGAGCTAGTAAATATCTGAACCTGGATTTTAACACAGTTCTTCCTAATTCTAGTCTCAGAACTGTGTCCACAGGGGAATAATGGATCTTTATCTATTTATCTATCATCCAAAAACTGAGGTATTTTAGGCACTTTTGATACTAAAAAAAAAAAAAAGGTGAGTGAGAGCTATTGATTAAAATATTAAAATATTAAGCAGAGAATAGTCACAAACAAAGGAAAGGGGGGAGCGGTGTAAAGACAATGTTGCTAGCAGCTGCTGTGGAGGTGAATGACCAACAACAGAAGCACACAGGAGGACTGCTAGCATAGGTCCTTTGAGCTGCTTTTCTAAGGAAAGCAACTTTAAAGGGTTAACAATCTTACTTTAATTAAACATACATATACCATTCACTCAGTTCAGGGGGAAAGTCCAGCACCCCGAACTTCAGAGCAAATTCAAAGAGAAATTACAAACAGATTAACAGACAGGCAATCTGTCTGACCAAATCACAATACACATGTAGTTACAAGAGAGAAGCACCAGCATCTGGGTTTTCAAAGCCAGGAGGGTGCTGCTTCAATGGCTACCCAGAGTCTTGTCACCAACACTCTTTCAAAGGGTGTGCCCCCAAAACAAAACACCAGCCTCAGACCTTATATACACCAGGGCCCTGGGGTACTTCATTACCTCACTGCTGAGGAGTATTCAAACAAAAAACAGCAAAAATTCCCATTTTGCTTGCCATTACATTTGAAAGGCAAGACTCATCAAAGGTACTTGATTGCCTTAGTATTTCAAAAGAGAAAACAGTAAAAAAAAAAAAAAAGTCTTGCTCTAATTACTATGGGGGTGAGGGGGGAACCCTAGAATATAAGAGGATGCCTTAGATTGGCTCTTAGACAATTGTGGCATTGCTAACAAATTGTGGTATATAAATGTAATGGAATATTATTTCTACAAATAAGATTTTGGAAAACCTGGGTTGTATAAACTGACCCAGAATGAAGCAAGCTGAAAAATGAGAGCAATTTATATATGGACAGCAACATTGTAAAGTAAAACAGCTTTGAAAGGCTTAAGAATTCTGATCAATGTGATGACCAACCATGTCTCCAAAGGACCTATGATATAATATATTAACCATCTTTTGACTGCGAAATGATGAAAACAATGTGCAGAGATACATTTTTGGATAGGACTACTGTATGGTTTCATTTTGCTTTACTATGTTCATTTGCTAAAAGGGTTTCCCCCACTTTCATTCTTTCCATTTTTAATGGGGGATGAAAATGGTGGTTAAATAGACTAGGCTTAAACTGGAGACAAATTGTCTTATTCATTCATGAAACTAACCAAGTATTATGTTCATTGAAGCTACCATCATTCCCTTTCTCCAGAAGGAAGAAGTAAGGAGTAAGTATTATTAAGTACTTACTGTGTGCTGGGCACCAAGCAAATTGCTTTACGATTATCTCATTTGATCTTCACAACTACTTTGTGAGGTAGGTACAACTATTCCAGTTTTACAGTTAAGGAAACTAAGGCAGGTTAACTAAGGTTAAGTGTCTTGCTCAGGGTCACACACCTAGTAAATCTCGGAGGCTCCATTTTTAATCAGGTCTCCCTTACTTCTGGCCCATTGCTCTAATCACTGGGCCACCTAGCTATTTCTCAAAAAATTTGTAGAAATTGTTTGGTAGGAGAAGAAATTTCTTCTCTTATCAAACATAATGAAGTCAGGAGAAGGTCAATGAAACAAGTGTTTATTTGGTTGTTGAGTGGTGATAAAATGTTGGCAGCTATGAGGTATTTATCAGAGACAAGTTCCATACAGTCTGGCATACTCTGGATTCAGAGAGATATAGATAAGAGAGGTAGGAAAAAATTGATAGTTCCTGAACAGCACTGTGTTCTGCCTTTTAAGCCAAATGTTTTTTCACTTATATAGAACTTTGATTAACTTAATGTGCTTGAAATAAAATTTATACGGGTAGATCCCACAGAAAGTTAAAAAATTATCAATGCCAGTTAAGATTAGGAGCCCTGCTAAACACAAAAGAAAGGGAATGAAAAAGAGTGATTTCAAGCAAAAGAAGTTCCTGATGAATTAGTCTGGTATAATCTTTTAGAAAAGCAAACCCATCAGTAGTCCTGTCAAAAATGTGTTTAAATTGTCTGAAAGTCAGTCACCTTGGGCATTGTGGATCTCCTTTCAGATTAAGAACAAAGAAAGAAAAGCTAGTTGAAATAAAATAAGAACTAATCTGAACCTCTATCCAATCAAAGTTGAATTGCGGGTTTCCACAGAATTGAAAAAAAAAACTCCACTGGCTTCAAAAACAACAAACAAACATAACTACTTAATTGTTTCTCTTAGCTCCCCTATGCTCTGCCTCACCTAAGGATCAGAAGCTGTGAAATGGCATGACAAAGGTTCACTTAGTATTCTGACCACAAATGGTAAAAGAGGCAAAAACTTTCCACCCACCTGAAAGTAACCTTCAACAATTATCACAAAGCAGCGCAGTAAATAGCACAGGGCAGGTTTTGCCCCACAGGGCTGACATTGGGTGGGGCGCAGACTTTCTCTAGGGGAGGAGCTGTTCCTGAAGCTTGCTTTGAGATTCTTTGCCAGATACACTGCCATACAGTACAAATGTCACCCTCAGGCAACCACTCCCAAGTTCCCATAACTGTAATATCCCTTTACTGTGACATCCCTTTTCCGGAACAGCTGCATAGCTCTCTGACTGTCCCTGGACTGCTCTCCAGCTTGGACTTCTTGCTAGTGAGACTCAGAGAGTTGAAATGATTTGGAAAGATTTTCATAGCTAGTCAGTGGAAAATACAGAATTGTAGCTGTCTTCAAGTCTTTGAAGGACTGTCACATGGAAGAAGAACTAGAATTTGCTCTTCTTGACTCCAGAGAGCAGAACTAGAAACAATGGGTGGAAGCTTCAGAAAGGAAGATTTAGGTTAACGGTAAGGAAAAACCTTCCTAACAATTCAACCCAAATCCTTTGATGACAAATCCATATCACTATTGTCAAAAACACTATAATCCAATTAGTATATTTCATTGTCATTACTACTGTGACCTTAGTTAAAAACTCTCTTCTCTTGCTGCCACATCAAGTATGCTTTTCCCTAAGAGAAAATATGCCTAGTTGTAGCTCTGGCTGCAAATAGTTTTAATTCACATAATCATAGAAAAACTGTGCTTTTGTGTTACCATTAAATGATTACCCAAGACATCTGGGTTCTAGTGCTGGATGAATCATGAATTAGCTATATAAGTTTAGGTAAACTTATTTTTAAAAGAAATTTTATTTTATTTTCATCTCCTAATTCTCTTCCTCCTACTTCTCCCACTGAGAAAGCAAAAAAAAGAAAACTTGTTACTAACATGTATAGTCAAGCAAAACAAATTCTTGCTCTAACCACATCCACTTATGAAATATGTAATTATATATGTGTGCATGTATGTATACATATACATATATGTACACACATAAATTTAAGGTTAAGGTTACATATATGTGTATACATATGCATATACATACATATATGTGTGTGTATGTATATATGCATATATATATATGCCTTAGTCTGCACTCTGAATGTATCACCTCTTTATGTAGATTGAGATAATGTTTCATCATAACTTCCTTGGAATTGAGGTTCTTTATTATGTTGATCAGAGTCCCTAAGTCTTTTGCAGTTATTTGCCTTACGATATTATTATTCTATACATTGTTCTCCTGCTCTGGATCAATACATAAAAGTCTTCCCAGGATGCTGTGAAGCCATCCCCTTCATAATTTCTTACAGTTTAATATTATTCCATCACATTCATATGTCATTACTTGTTCAGGTATTCCCCAACTGATGGACATACCACCCCTGCCAGTTTTCAATTTTTTGCCTCCACAAAAAAAGCTGCTATAAATATTATTTTATATATGTGTTCATTTCCTCCTTATTTGATCTGCTTGGGAAATAGACTTCATAGTAGTCTTGCTGGCTCAGTTTATTAATTTTGGGGGTATTGTTCCGAATTGTTTTTCAGAATGGATGAATCAGTTTACAATTCTACCAACATGACTGCTAGCATTTGTCATTCTTCTGCATCAACTTTGCCAATCTGATGGGTAAGAGGTGGTAGTTGAGAGTTGTTTTCATTTGCATTTCTCTAATTATTGGCGATTTAATTTTTAGTGTATTTTAAGATATTTTATTTACTTCCTTAAACATTTCCCAGTTATAGGTTAAAAAAAGATTTTTCATTTAAAAAGTTTTTGAGTTCCAAATTCTTTCCTTTCGTCTCTATCCACCCCCCTCCTTGAGAAAGCAAGCAAGTTGATATTAAATATACATGTAGAGTCACGTAAAACATTTCCATAGTAGCTATGTTGCTAAAGAAAACACAGACAAAAAAAGGAGAAAATAAAGTTTAAAAAATATGCTTCAATACAATTCCGAGTTAATCAGTTCTGTGATGACATTTTTCATCATGGGTCCTTTTAGAATTGTCTTAGAGTGTTGTCTTAATCAAAGTAATCAAACTTAATCTTTCACAAGATTACAAGTCTTTTTCACAAGTTTCACAAGAAACAAGTCTTTCACAAGTGATCACCCTAAAAATATTCCTATTATTCTGTACAATGATTTCCTAGTAATGCTCACTTCACTTTGCATCAGTTCATATAATTCCTCCCAGGTTTTTCTGAGACCATCCTGCTCACCATTTCTTATAACACAATGGTATTCTATCACAATCATTCAGCCATTTCTTCAGTTGGTGGACATGCCCTCAGTTTCAAACTCTTTGCCACCACAAAAAGCTCTACTGTAAATATTTTTATACAAATAGACCCTTTCCCCTTTTCTTTGATCTCTTTGGGATACAGACCAGGTAGCAGTACTGCTGGTTCAAAGAGTATGCAAAATTTTATAGTCCTTTGGGCATAGTTCTGAATTGTTCTCCAGAATGTTTGGACCAATTCATATTTTCATCAACAGTGTATCAGTGTCCCTATTTTTCCACATCTCTTCCAGCAGTTGCACTTTTTTCTGTCATGTTAGAGTAATGTTAATACAATTTGAAGACCTTTCCCATCCGTTATTATGCCCATATGACCTGTCTGAGTCACATGGACATCTGAGTCACATGAACCAGTGGTGGGAGGAGCTTGCTGAGTGGGCGGAGCAGGAAGTTGGTGTGGATCAGAGCTGGGAGAGAAATGGTTGGAGTTGCAGCTTGGAGAGAGAAGAGGCAGTCAGAGAGCAGAGCAGCTAGCGTGGGTGAGAGAGGGCATTTTTGCCTAAGGGAGCTTGGTTCATGGGAAGGCCCAATGGAGGGCAGGCTTAGGGATGTCAGTGCCCCCTGCATTGATATTGTGTATAGATTTCTTTGTTGCTGTGATGGATTTGGCTTTTTTGTGTTGAGATTTGGCTTTCTGATGTTTGAATAAATGTTTTGGTTTTGCCTTCAATGAAGAGAGTCTGCTTTATTTTGCAATTCAGAACTATGCTGACATATTCATAGCACTCATAGCCACGGTGAGTATGGCATTGGCACTACAGTTAGCCAATCTGATAGGTATGAGGTAGTATCTTAGAGTTGTTTTAATTTGAATTTCTCTAATCAGTAGTGACTTAGAGCATCTTTTGTTGTGACTATAGATAGCTTTGATTTCTTTTTTTTGAAAGATGCTTGTTTATATCCTTTGACATTTATCAACAAAAGAACAGCTCTTATTTTTTATAAATTTGGCTCATCTCCCTATATATTTGAGAAATGAGACCTTTATCAAAGAAACTTGTTGTAAATACTTCCCCTCACCCAGCTTCTTGTTTTCCTTCTAATTTTGACTGCATAAGTTTTGTTTGCACAAAAGCTTTTCAATTTCATGTAATCAAAATTATCCTTTTAACTTCCTGTGATCTCCTTTATCTCTTGTTTGATCATAAACTTTCCCCTTATCTATGGATTTGAGAGGTATGATTTCCCATGCTCCCCTAACTTACTTATAACATCACCCTTTATATCTAAATCATTCATCCATTTAGACTTTATCTTGGTATAAGGTGTGAGATGTTGGTATATGCCTATTGGTATTTTTATTAAATTGTTTTGGCCTACCCATGAGCAATTAATTCTCCAGTTAGTTTAGATCTGTCCTTATTTGTGTGAAAAGTATTTTGTAATTGGGTTTGCCTTGGCAGGTAGACTGGCAAGTGTTTTATATTGTCTGCAGTTATTTTAAATAGAATTTCTGTTTCTAACTCTTGATGCTTGGACTTTGTTGATCAAAGATGAAAATGCTTATGATTTATGTAGATTTGTTTTATATCAGGAAAGTTTGCTAAAGCTATTGTTTCAACCAGTTTTTTAGTTGATTTTCTTAGATTCTCTAAGTAGATCATCATATAATTTGTAATGAATGATAGTTTTATTTCCTCATCACCTATTTTAATTCGTTCATTTTCTTTTTCTTCTCTTATTGCTCTAGTTAACATTTTTAATACGATGTTGAATAATAGTGGTAATAATGGACATCTTTGTTTCATCTGTAATCTTATTGGGAATGCTATAAGTTCATCCCCATTATAGATAATGCTTTGCTCTTGGCTTCAGATAGATACAGTTTATCACTTTAAAAAAGGATCCATTGATTCCTATGCTTTCTAGTGTTATTAAAAGGAAGTGGTGTTGTATTTTTTCAAAAGTTTTTCTGCATCTATTAATATAATCGTACAATTTTTGTTGTTTTTCTTATTGTTTTGGTAAATTATGCTGACAGTTTTCCTAATATTGGAGCCCTGCATTCCTTGTATAAATCCCAACTGGTCATAGTGTATGTTTTTTTATATATATATTTCTGCAATCTCCTTGCTGGTATTTATTTAAAATTTTGGTATCAATATTCACTAAGGAAATTAACCTGAAGTTTTCCTTATCTGTTTTTCTCTCTCTGGTTTAGGTAGAAAAATTGTATATGTATCATACAAGGAATTTGGTATAACTCCTTTATATCTATTTTTTCAAGTAATTCATATAGTATTATGGTTAAAATGTTTGGCAGAATTCACATGCAAATCCATCTGTCTTTGGGATGTTTTCTTAAGGAGCTCATTGATGGCTTGTTCAATTTCTTTTTCTTAGATAGGGTTATTTAAGAATTCTATTTGGGGCAGGCAGGTGGTGCAGTAAGTAGAGCACTGGTCTTGGAGCCAGGAAGACCTGAGTTTAAATCCAGCCTCAGACACTTGACACACTTACTAGCTGTGTGACCTTGGGCAAGTCACTTAACCCCAATTGCCATGCCTTCCCTCCTCCAAAAAAAAAAAAAGAATTCTATTATCTGGGCAGTTTACGTTTTTATATCTATTCATCTGTTTCACTTAGATTCTCAGTTTTACAGGCATGTAATTGGGCAAAATAATTCCTAATGATCGCTTTAATTTCACCTTCATTGGTGGTGTATTCACTCTTTTCATTTTTGATGGTGATTTGGTTTTCTTCTTTCTTTTTTAAGTTAAATTAACCAATGGTTTGTATACTTAGTTGTTTTTCTTTTCTTAAAACCAGCTTCTAGCTTTATTTGTTAATTCATTTTAAAAATTTTTTAAATTTATTTTTAGTTTGCAACATTCAATTCCACAAGCTTTTGAGTTTTAAATTTTCTCTCTTTCCCTCCCCCCAGCTCCCCAAGACAGCATGCAATCTGATGTAGGCTCTACATATCCATTCATATTGATCATATTTTCACATTAGTCATGTTGTAAAGAATTATAACCAATGAAGTGAATCACAAGGAAGAAGAAATAAAACAAAACAAAAAGAAAGTGCAAGTAGTATGCTTCAATCTGCATTCATACTCCATAACTCTTTCTCTGGCTGTGGATAGCAGTTTTCATCATAAGCCTTTTAGAGTTGTCTTAGAATCTTGTATTGCTGATAAGAGCCAAGTCTATCAAAGTTAGTCATTGCACAATGTAGCTTTCACTATGTACAATGTTCTCCTGGATCTGCTCCCCTCACTCAACATCAGTTCATACAAGTCTTTCCAAGTTTTTCTGAAGTCTGTCAGCTCATCATTTCTTATACCACAGTAATATTCCATTACATTCATTTTTTTCCCATTTAGTTAATTTATTTTAGTTTTCAACATTCACTTCCACAAGATTTTGAGTTCCAAATTTTCTCCCCATTCCCCCACCCCAAGATAGCATGCATTCTGATTACTACTTCCCCCAATCTGCCCTCTCTTCTATCACCCTACCCCCCCCCACCTTCTCTTATCCTCTTCCCTTCTATTTTGCTGTAGGGCAAGATAAATTTCTATACCCCATTGCCTGTATATCTTATATCCTAGTTGCATATATCAACAATTTTTGACATTTGTTTTTAAAACTTTGAGTTCCACGTTCCTTCCCTTCCTCCCTCCCCAGCCAACCTCATTGAGAAGGCAAGCAATTTGATGTAGGTTATACATGTATAGTCACATGAAACACTTCCATAATAGTCATGTTGTGAGAGACTAACTATATTTCCCTCCATCCTATCTTGCCCCCCATTTATTCTATTCTCTCCTTTGACCCTGTCCCACCTCAAAAGTGTTTGCTTCTTCTCCCTCCCCCCATTTGCCCTCTTTTCTATCATCCCTACTTTTCTTATTCCCTTTCCCTGTACTTTCCCATAGGGTAAGATAGATTTCCAAACCCAATTGAGTGTGTACGTTATTCTCTCCTTCAGCCTAATCTAATGGGACTAAGGTTAACTCATTTCTTCTCACCTCTCCCTTCTTCCCCTCACTGTAAAAAGCTTTTTCTTGCCTCTTTTATATAAAATAATTAGTCCCACTCTACCTCTCCCTTTCTCTTTCTCCCAGGACATTCCTCTCTCACCCTTAATTTTATTTTTTAGATAACATCCCTTCATATTCAACTCACCCTGTGCCCTCTATAAATATGTTCCCTCCAACTACCTTAATACTGAGAAAGGTATCATGAGTTACAAAGATCATCTTTCCATGTAGGAATGTAAACAGTTCAACTTTAATAAGTCCTTTTTGATTTCTCTTTCCTGTTTACCTTTTCATGCTTCTCTTGAATCTTGTATTTTAATATGATATTGAATAATAGTGGTAATAATGGAATCGTGAGGAGGATTCCCTCTCCACTGCCACTACAAGCTCTGCCATGCCAGAGCTCCTCCTCACCCCAGGACTGCCACTCAGGACTGCAACCCATATCCAAGCAAGGGCAAAGCAAGAGAATCCTGCCTCAGTGCCATCAAAGAGATCCCTGCAATCACCCTCTGTTCAGCCACTCAATTCCCCTGCTGCCTGTGGGCCTAGAGTTCTGAAAGCAGCCACTGCTACTGCCACTACTGCCACCATCACTGCCTCCACTGCCCTGGGGCTGGGGCTGAGGTTGGGGCCATGTAATAGAAATTTAGATTTGAAGATCTTTCCCACCCATTGATAGGCCATGTGACCTGCTTACATCACAAGAAGCCTATGTAGTATGTGGTAGGAGGAGCTTCCTGACAGGAAAAGGAAGTTGTGTCACAGGAAATGGAGAGCAAAAGAAAGAGACTGAGAGAGAGAGAGAGAGAGAGAGAGAGAGAGAGAGAGAGCAGTTATGACTGCTAATGGCCGCTAATGGCCACTGCCATGATAGTTAGAGCTGAACAGGCTGACTTAGCTGTACTGTGAGTTTGTGTTTGGGGAAGACCCCAGCAGGGGGTCAGAGAGGTTTTGGGATGTGAGGCTCCATCTTGTGATATCGTGTACTGAATGTTTTACTGCTCTGATAGATTGGGTAAATGGCTTGCGGGATATGGTGCTCTGGTATCTGAATAAATGGTTTACTTCTTCTACCTTCTATGTGGAGAGTCTCATATACTTTGTGATACAGAACTACATAGGCATTTTGACAATTATCATCTATATTGTTATTATTGCCTTACTGATGCATGCCAGAGCACACTCCTCTCTCACGCAAGACCCATAGACCTTTCCTACTGACTTTCTAAAGTGTCTTTGGTGTTTGTGGGTTGAGAAGTCTAGAAACCACCACAGCTGCCAGTGATTCAGTTCCCTGAGGCCTACTTAGGGTGTTACTAGGTCCTGGTCTATGCTGGCTCACCCCACGCTAGACTGTGCTCCTCTCCCAGAGTGGTGCAATAGACCTTTCCTGTTGACCTTCCAGGTTGTCTTGGGCTAGAAATTTGTTTCATTTTGTCATTTCATGGGTTCCGATGCTCTCAGATTTCTTTAGAGTAATTTTTTACAGTTATTTGGAGGGGTTTGGGGGAGGGTTCGAGAAAGTCCCTGCTTTTACTCTGCCATCTTGGCTCTACCCCACCCTCCATTACATTCATATACCTCAATTTGTTCAGCCATTCCCCAATTGATGGGCATCGCCTCAATTTCCAGTCTTTGCCACCACAAAAAGAGCTGCTATAAATATTTTTGTATATGTGGGAGCTTTTCCCATTCATATGATCTCTTTGGGATGCAGCCCTAGAAGTGGCATTGCTGGGTCAAAGGGTATGCACATTTTTATAGCCCTTTGGGAATAGTTCCAAATTGCTCTCCAGAATGATTGGATCAGTTCATAACTCCACCAACAATGCATTAGTGTTCAAATTTTCCCACATCTTCTCCAGCATTTATAATTTTTCTGTTTTGTCATGTTAGTCAATTTGACATGTGTGTTATGGTACCTTTGATTTGCATTTCTCTAATCAATAGTGATTTAGAACATTTTTTCATATGACTATAGATATCTTTAATTTTTTTCCTCTGAAAACTACCTGTTCATATCCCTTGACCATTTATCAATTGAGGAATGACTTGTATTCTTATAAATTTGACTCAGTTCTCTATATATTTTAGAAAGGAGGTCTTTATCAGAGACACAGGTTATAAAAATTCTTTCCCAATTTTCTGCTTCTCTTAATCTTGGTTGCATTGGCTTTGTTTGTACAAAAACTTTTCAATTTAATGTCATCAAGATTATCCATTTTGCATTTCATAATGTTCTTTATCTCTAGTTTGGTCATAAATTCTGCCATCTCCATAAATATGCCAGGTAAACTATTCCTTGCTCTCCCAATTTGCTTATAGTAGCAGCCTTTATATCTAAATCATGTATGCATTTTGATTTTATTTTGGTATATAATGTAAGATATTGGTCCTCTAGTCTCTGTCATACTATTTTCCAGTTTTCCCAGCAATTTTGTCAAATAGAGAGTTCTTATCCCAGAAGCTGGAGTCTCTGGGTTTATCAAACAGTTGATTACTATGGTCATTGACTACTGTGTCTTGTGTACCTAACCTATTTCACTGATCCACCACTCTATTTCTTAGTCAGTACCAAGTAGTTTTGATTATCGCTGCTTTATAATACAATTTAAGATCTGGTATTGCTAGGCCACCTTCTCTAGCATTTCTTTTCATTAATTCCCTTGATATTCTGGATGTTTTGTTCTTCCAGATGAATTTTGTTATTATTTTTCTAGCTCTGTAAAATAATTTTTGGTAGTTTGATTGGTATGGCACTGAATAAGTAAATTAATTTAGGTAGAATTGTAATTTTTATTATATTAGCTTGGCCTAACCAGGAGCAAATGATGTTTTACCAATTATTTAGATCTCACTTTATTTGTGTGAAAAAGTATTTTTTAATTGTGTTCATATAGTTCCTGGGTTTGTTTTGGCTGGTCAGCTCCCAAATATTTTATAATGTCTACAGTAACTTTAAATGGAATTTCTCTTTCTATCTCTTACTGTTGGGCTTTGTTAGTAACATATAAAAATGCTGAGGATTTATGGGGGTTTTATATCCTACAACTTTGCTAAAGTTATTTATTATTTCAAGTAGTTTTTTGCTTGATTCTCTAGGATTTTCTAAGTATATCATCATATCATCTGCAAAGCATGATAGCTTTGTTTCTTCTCTGCCTATTCTAATTCTTTCAATTTATTTTTCTACTCTCATTGCTAAAGCTAACATTTCTAGTACCATATTGAATAACAGGGGTGATAATAGACACCCTTGTTTTACCCCAATTTTAGTGGAAGCACTTCTAGCTCATCCCCATTATGTATAATTCTTGCTGATGTTTTGGTTTTAGGTTTTATGGTTTTAGGTAAATGCTACTTATCATTTTTAAAAGCCTGGAATGAACTGATAACAAAGTGAAGTGAGCAGAACCAGGAGAACATTGTACATGGTAACAGCAATACTATAGCAATATTAAGAATTGTGAATGGTTTATTCTCAGCAATAAAGATACAAGACAATTCTGAAGCACTCATGATGAAAAATGCTATCCGCCTCTGTAGAAAGAACTAATGTTGTCTGAGTACAGAATGAAGCATACTATTTTTTTACTTTCTTTTGCTGTTGTTGCTGTTGAAGTCTTCTTGCACAAAATGACTATTGTGGTAATGTTTTGCCTGATTGCACATATATAACCTGTATCAGATTACTTACCATCTCAGGGAGTGGCGGGGGTGGGGGGAGGGAGATAGAATTTGGAACTCAAAATGTAAAAAAAAAATGTCAAAATTGTTTTTTACATGTGATAGGAGAGAAAAAATAAAATATTTTTTTAAAATACTACTTGCCAAGCACAAAGGCTCAGGTTATCCCACCTAAATAATAGCTATGTAGTTAATCCCTTCTTTCGAGTAATATCCCTCATTCAGGGACCTCTCTCTCTCTCTCTCTCTCTCTCTCTCTCTCTCTCTCTCTCTCTCAGACCTCATTCTATTTAATGGTGAACATTCTCTACAACTCTTAATTTTAATTCCTGAAGGATAGACTATAAGGCAGATAACAGTTATTTGTCTAATAACTAACAAAGAGTGCTGAGTTTTGGAGTTTCTTAGTTTTTAAACCTCTTCCATTTGAGAAACCACCTCTCCCACATTCTCCCATGTATGTAAAGAGATGGGTAAAACATACAGACAAACTAAACCCAGGGGGCAGGGCCATAATCTCTTCTTCCTGCTTAACTGTATTTCTGATCTTTCAAATGTAGATAGAGAAACTCCAAAGCCTCAGTGGAACTTTAAGCAATACCATTATATGTGATTAATTGTGATAATTGATTCTTAATTTTGAATCATCCTTATATCCCCAGTATAAATCTAGTTTGGATACAGTGAATTCCTACATAATGTCTTACAAAAGAATTCAGGTTCTAAGCAGGTGTATCACTTGTATCACATGTCTTTTCACTTAGCAAAGAGATCATGTTCAATTACTGAGGTAATTTCTGACTTCTTCCTTCCTTTCTTATTGTGTCAATTCCTTTATACTGATTAAACTTCTGAAAGGAATTGTGACAATCCATGTCAATATCTTTTCCCTTAACCAACAACAATCATTAACTTTTTTTCAATAGATCAGATTAGAATTTTAGGTAGAGAAGAAGCCTGGAGTATTGTATAGAGAGTTGTCATCAGAGCTAGGAAGAACCAAGTTCGAGTCCATCCTCTGACCATGAGTAAGTCACAAACCTTTTTAGTCAATTCTCTAAAACTATAAGTTGCAGAGAAAGTATTGACCTGACTCTTCACCTAGATGTTCTCTAGCCACCTGCAGGAACAGTAGATAAAGCAGCAGGCCTGGAATCAGGAAGATCTGAGTTCAAATCTGTTCTCACATATGTAATAGCTTGTTAACTCTGGGAAAATCATTTAACCTCTGTATGCCTCGGTTTCCTCAACTGTAACATGGGAATAATAATTGTACTTACATCACAGAGTTGTGACAATCAAGTGAGAGAATATTTGTAAAACTTTTAGTGCAGTACCTGGCACATAGCAAGCACCTAATAAATGCTTATTTCTTCCCTTACTTTCCTTCATCCTTCTTTCCTTCCTTCTCTCTTTCTTCCTCTCTTTTCTTCTTTCTTTCCTTTTAGTTCTTTTTCCTTTTCCTCATTAAGAGGACACCAAAGACAGGGAGGTGGTGCAGTGGATAGAGCATTGGCCCTGGAGTCAGGAGGATCTGAGTTCAAATCTAGCCTGAGATGCTTGATACTTAGTAGCTGTATGGCCATGGTCATTTAACCCCGATTGCCTCACAAAAAAAAAGGACAGCAAGGTGAGATGATCAAGACTTCCCTGAAATGACATTTCTTGTATTAATATACTGTATACATGATATATTCTTATATTATATTTGCCTTTCAGCAAAACATGAAAAAATTCTACATTTCTTTATTTGCCTCTCCAAGGGAGAGGGCAATCGGGGAACCATCCTTCAAGTTCCTCATGTATTCTCATTTAATTCATACAGAAAAATATCAATATCAGCATGCTTTGCTTCCTCTAATAGTTTATCTATTTGCTGCTTATTGGACATTTGCCTACCATTTAGCACATCTACAATTAGATTAATGTTTATAAGTGGTCTGAAAATATGATTCATAGCATCCTCTAAATTCCCCTCCCCTTTTGCTATTATTTCTATAGGAGTTGCATGTATAAGATTAAGGAACATTTTAAAAATCATTTTCATTGTTTCATGGGTTGCCATGGTCAAATGATTCCTCAATTAGTAGAGAATTCATGGGTGTTGAATCTCTCCATACTTATATAACACCTGTTAAACTAAGCTCTATCATAGAGACTCTAGCCTAGGTACTATGAAGAATGTATGCAAGGCCAACTATAACATGGCTGGAAAAAACAGTTTGAATTGATAGTTAAATTTATAGTTGAAAATTGTCTTGTTATGAGATGCTTCTCCCTGTACAGTCAGAGAGAATATATATATATATATATATAATTTAATTATATTAATATAATATAATATTATATATTATTATATTATATGTATATATAATATAATATATATAATAAAAATAAAATAATATAATAAAATAAAAATTAATCCATATTATATATATAATATAATATGGATTAATTTTGATCTTTGAGGATTTATGGGAACTTGTAGATAAAAGAGAGAAAAAAGTGGAGGTACTTTTTTTTTTTGACCTCAGAATTGTCTTAACTCATTTAATGGAGAAACATTTTAAAACAGAATTTTACAAGTAATTGGTGGATTCACAACTTGGCAATACTGTTTCCTGTATTTATTAAAGAAAAAGGAAAGAAGGGGGTGGAGCCAAGATGGAAGAGTAAAAGCAGGGACTTGCTTGAGCTCTCCCCCAAGCCCCTCCAAATTCCTGTAAAAAAATGACTCTAAACAAATTCTAGAGCTACAGAACCGACAAAATGACAAAGTGAAACAAATCTCCAGCCTAAGACAACTTGGAAGGCTGACAGGAAAGGCCTATCATATTGGGCTGGAAGTGGAGCACAGAACAGCATGGGCCATGCCAGCACAGACAAGACTGGAACAGACCTCAGGGGACTGAATCACCGGCAGCTGTTGTGGTTTCCAGACTTTTCAACCCACAAACACCAAAGACAATGTAGAAGGTCAGTGGGAAAACTGTTGGACCTGGGTGAGAGAAGAGCATGGTCTGGCCCCATCCCCAGGGCAGCAGAGGTGGAGGCTGCTGCAGTGGCAGCAGTAACAGCAGCAGCATCAGTGGTTGCTTGTGGAGCTCCAGTTCCACAGATGACGAGGGGATTGAGTGCCTGATCAGAAGAAGGTTGTAGGGATCTCTTTGCTGATGCTGGGGCAGGATTCTCTTGCTTTGCCCTGCTTAGATCTGAGTTGCAGTCCTGGGCAGCAGTCCTGGGGTGAAGAGGAGCACTGGTGAGGCAGAGATTGTGGCTGTGGTGGAGAGGGAATCCTTGTTACAGTTCCAAGGCAGAAAAGAGTGCTTGCAGTCACTCGCTGACCAGAGCATAGGCCAGGAGAGGAGTAAACACCTTTCCTTGGATCATACCTTCTTAGAAGAACTGAAAATTTACAGGTGCCTAGAAGTGTCTCTGAAAACAGCTGCACAAAACGCCTGAAGCTTGGGACAGAGCACTCTCCACTCTGGAAGCAGAGTCCTACCTTGACAAAGAGCTTGAAAGTAAAGTAATTGGCTGGGGAAATGAGCAAACAGTGTAAAAAAAAAAACCTCAGAGAGAATCTTACTTTGGTGACAAAGATCAAAACATACAACCAAAAGACAACAAAGTCAAAGCTCTTACATCCAAAGGTTGCGAGAAAAATATGAATTGGTCTCAGGCCATAGAAGAACTAAAAAAGGATTTTACAAATCAAGTAAGAGAAGTAGAGAATGAAAAGACCAGAGCTGAATAGAATATTTGGTTTTCAAATACAAGAAGCATGAAAAGATAAACAGGAAAGAGAAATCATAAGGGACTTACCAAGTTGAACTGTTTATATTCCTACATTGAAAGATGATATTTGTAACTCATGAGACCTTTCTCAGTGTGTGTGTATGTGTGTGTGTATATACATATATATACACATATATATACATACATATACACGTATATATATATATATATATATATATATAAATTTATTTACATGTAGAGACAGAGGGCACAGGGTGAGTTGAATATGAAGGGATGGTATCTAAGAAATAAAATTAAAGGGTGATAGAGAAATATATTGGGAGAAGGAGAAAGGGAGAGATAGAATGGGGTAAATTATCTCACATGAAAGAGGCAAAGAAAAGGTGTTACAATGGAGGAGAAGGTGGGGAGGTGAAAGGGAATGCATGAACCTTACTCTCATTGGATTTGGCTTAAGAGGGGAATAACATACACACTCAATTGGATATCTCACCCTACAGGAAAGTGGAGGGAAGGGGATAAGGGGGCGGGGAGGAGTGATGATAGAAGGAAGGGTAGATTGGGGGATGGGGTAGTCAGAAGCAAACACTTCTGAAAGGGAACAGAGTCAAAAGAGAGAATAGAATAAATGGGGGGAAAGATAGGATAGAGGGAAATATAGTTAGTGTTTCACAACATGACTATTATGGAAGTGTTTTGCATAACTACACATGTATAACCTATATTGAATTGCTTGCCTTCTCAAGGAAGGTGAGTGGGGAAGGGAGAGAATTTGGAACTCAAAGTTTTAAAAACAAATGTTAAAAATTGTTTTTACATGCAACTGGGAAACAAGATATGCAGGCAATGGGGTATAGAAATCTATCTTATCCTACAAGAAAGTAAGGGGAAAGGGGATGTGGGGGGAGTGAGATGATAGAAGAGAGAGCAGACTGGTGAAAGGGGCAATCAGAGTACATGCCACCTTGGGGTGGGGGAAAGGGAGAGATGGGAGAAAATTTGGAACTCAAAATCTTGTGGAAATGAATGTTGAAAACTAAAAATAAGTAAATTAATAAAAAAGAAAAGAAAAAGGAAAGGAAAATAACATGAATGTTGTAAACTTATTAGTTCTTCAGAAAAAGACTAAATTTAATGCATGTTGAGCAGAAACACGAAGAGAATTCACCAAATATATTAATCAATATTGGAAGTGAACTAATGTTTAAATTGTGTTTGCAGAAGTAAGAGAAATTATCTGCTTAAAATGAAGGTTTGAGGCAAATCTGAAGGGGATCTTTCTTATTTATTATAAATAAATAAATATTGTAACTAAATTATTGTAAATAATTATCTATACATTTGTTTATTAATGATTTTATTTGTTAATAAATTACATGTCCAGTTATTTTCATATTTATTTAATGAGGTGAGATTAAAGAGTTTACCATATAGAGAAATGAGTAGTTACTATTAGAAATGGGGGTTCCTACAGTTTATTAAATAAGAAATATTTGGAAACTGTAGTGGAGGTTCAAGCTAATTAATTAATTAGGAGGCTGTAATTGTATTCATTAGAAAGAAAAGATCTAAACATACCCCTTAGGATAATGAGATTGAATTTGGCAGTGGATCAAATGGCAAGCTGAGGGGTTACCTACCTGGGGAGTGTAATAAATCCCAATAGACCTTGCTGCACTTAGACTTACCTAGTTTTTGCTTGGCAAATGATTCTTGGTTGTAAGCCTTTATCTTTTGCCATTAAAATACTGTAGAATACTGTATTCTAAACTTCCCACTCCACAGTGTGTGTGATCCTAACTGTAACTCAGTGGTAATTGAATTCTTTCTTTTTGACTGCTTATGGTATTTTTTCTTTGACCTTGGGATGTTTGTTTTAGGATTTATTTCAGAAGGTTACTGAAAGATACTATTTCTACTTTGCCCTCTGATTGGAATAGATATCAGCAGTTTGATTTTAAGATTTCTTAAAATCTTGGGGTATTGAGTGTTATAGTGTTCTAGTATCTCAGAGACAGCTCAAGGCTGAAGATGTGTAACTCATCAGCTCTCCCAAAGTGGTCAGTGACAGGACAAAGTCTGATCTCTGAGCCTTCCCCTCACCCCTTCCCACCTCCCACTGGCTTCTGCAAGCTGCTGACTTGGTTTTGGATCTCAGCCATGGTAGACTGCTGCAGGAGTTAGCCACTGTTAGACAGGTAGGAAGTTCAGCTGGTACAGAGTGATAGAATTACAGGTTCCTCTTTGACCTAGGATAACTACTCTGATGATCTGCTATAGGCTTTAGAGTGGGCTAGAAGTTGGAATGGAGATCTGTTCCTGGACTTTGAACTACATAGTTGCTGTTTGCTTCTGAACTTGCTTCTCTCTCATCCAAAGGCCTATAATTACACCTTTAAGGCCACCCCTGGCACAGGTCTGTTCCTTATTTTTCTCTGTATTTGTGACCTGGAATTGAGTTGTGAATGACTAAAATGTCAGTTGGGACCTGTTCCTCCACTTGTATGAGATTACAGTGCCCTGGTAAAAGTCCAGGACTTTCTCTTGCTGTGGTATGCAGCTTCTTCCTGTGCTATAGTGCTCCATGCTACTAACTCCAGGACAGCCCAAGAGTCCCCAGTGTCTACATCCTTTTCTATTGGTCTTCCTATGTGGATCTGGGCTGGAAAAAAAATGACTCATTATGACTTTTTCTTGAATTTACCCATCAGGCTTTGATCTGGTACAGTTTCTACATCTATTTGGACAAGTTTTAAGAAGGATTTCATTCTATTTCTTTCTGCTGCTCTGTCATCTTGGCTCCACTGACACCAAATAATTAATAATTTTGATAGTGACTACTTTGTAATGTAGATTGAGTTTTGTATTGTCACGTTCTCTTCTTTAATACTTTTTTCAAATATTTCCCTTGAGAATCTATATTTTTTTCTTCCAAATTATTTTTTTTCCAATTCTAGAAAGTATCTTTTGAGTAATTTGATTGGTACGACACCAAAAAGAAATTAACTTACAAGTATCATTTTTATATTTATATAAACCAATCATGAGCAACTATGCTTTTAATTAGTAATCTCCATTTATGTCAGAGTATTTTGCATGTGTTTGCAACTTATTTTTTTCAATCAAAGTACATTCATTTCTGTTTATGCCTATTTATTTTCACCTTTTTAGATACTTGGCCCAATCTGAATTTGTTCTTTGTTTACTATCCCTTGTATGGCATTTATAAATTTGAAAAACATACTGCATACATATACCTTAATCCAAGTCACTGAGAAAATTTTTCCACAGAGTAGGAACAAGAACCAATCCACTGGTCAGACATATCCTTCAGGATTGAATATTGGTTCATTAACTCTAGGCTCCTGTAATTCAACCAATTCTTAATCCATTTAGATGTTAGACAGGATAACAGATTGACAAAAGATTTACTAGAATCCAGGTATGCATATTCCCTCAATATGGCTGCAAATTCCTTAAGAGAAGAGACCATGCTTCTCATGCAATGCTTCCAACTCAACACATTGCTGATTGCTTTACATATAATATGTACTTAATAAAATGTTTTTAATTCAAAGAGAAGTTAGTTTTTGAATGCGTATTTCCTTGACCAACTGCCAACTACAATGCTTTGCGATAAGTACTTTTATAGGTTTATATTTCCCAAGGTAATGTAGTAGAACCTTTCCCCTGCTGTACCATTTTCATGTAGCAACTATGTATTTCCTCACTATCATCACCTAAAATACTTATCATATATGTAGTCCTAAAACTGATATATAAGTTTTTGAGCACCACATAAAAGAAAGAATATAACATTTTCCTCCTTTGTAATATAAATAACTATGAATTTTCAACTGTTTGTTTGGTGGTTTGTCAGTTTGTTTTTAAATTATTTGGACTAGATGTTTTAGAATAGCTTTAAAAAAAGAATTTCAAACTTACAAAATACATTTGAGTAGTTAAAAATATTTAGGCTCTTTCTAAGAGTTCTTATGACTTCATTCTAGTGGTGCAGATGGCTGGAAAAACAGATTTCTAAAAACAATATTTTATTATTTTCAGGAGTTAAGGGGTGATTTTACAGGTGATATTTTTCCCTCTTATAGCAGACCCCAAGTGTCAGGTCATGATGGATAGCTAGGTGAAAAGTAAAATGAAAGAGAAGCTTTCTGAGGGGCCAAAAGACAATCATAAGAATGGCTGCTATTTAGATATGGTTAGAGAAATATATTGTGGCATCTCTTTTTCCCAGGGTTACAATTCCAAATCATAAATAGAAAAGTTTTAGGTTATCACATTTTGTTTTCTATGCACCCTGATAATTTTCTAATAAAATCATATTTTAGTATTTCCACAATTTAAGTGGAAGTTTTGCTGACAACAGGACAATGGAAATTTCCCCTCAGTATCACCCATTTATCAGAAGCCTGAGTATATGATTATATTTCATATTTGAGTGTTACTTTTTAGATAAAAAGAAAGCTTCATTATAGCCCACACACTTCAAGATGACAGGTACTATCAAATTGTATAGAAGTGTGCTAGCAGTTTAGAAAAAGATCTAATTATACTAGACCCTTCCAAATCTCTCTATCATAAACTGAAATACTTTATCTGTTTTATAATTAGGCAAGAAAAAATGTAATGTTCATGAAATTTTAGAATAAATAGGGATCTGATTAGATGGAGAAATGAAAACACTATTTAAGATAGCAAAAGAGGAATCTTTCCAGCAAGGATCAATTTCCCAGGAAGCCAACACAAACAAATGTTTCTGGAAAAAAGCAATAGGAAAAAAATTTTTTTAAAGGTTCCAATGATTATGTAAGAATCTTCAATCAATTCCAGGTGTATTTGAAATGAGAAATAAAATAACGGAAAACAATTTGAAGCTTGAACATGACATAAATAGGTGAAAGAATTATTTTTAAAGTAGGGTTAAAGGGTTATTTACTGAGGACATTCATTATCAAAGTCTTCAAAAATGCCACCTCATTGCTCATACTTACATCAAACTTTTGCAGATAATTTGGATGGGGATATGTGGGCGGGACTTAAAACATTTGTAAAATTGAATTTGATCTTATTTTGTTTTTATTGTTTTGCTCATGAAATCGTCTTGAAACATTGGCATCGAATTACCAGGAGAGTACAATTTACAATTATATGCAGAATGCAGACACTTCTGACTTGAGCTTCTAACATAGTAAGTGATCAACCTTTTTCAGTAGTACAGTTTTCATATCCTTTGCTGCTAGATTTTTTTCAAGGATACAAGATCAAGGCACAAGCTAGAGCAGAATGGAGTTATTTTCAATATGAACATAATGGTGGAGGCTATTTGCAATATGAAGAATGCCAACAGAGTTTGGAACTTAAGTAATGTGATATTATATAATCTTTAGGAATTATTGCCAAGACAAGTAAGTTTTCCTTATGGTAAAAGTTCACACAAAACTAATGAGTGGCTCTAGAACTACTGTGAAATAGCCCAATTGTGCTTTGTGTTCAGAGTTTGCTCTCCACACTAGTCAAGTTGAGTTGAATTTACTAGAAAACTCAGAGATCTCCCCAGTCTTGCTGCCCATCTCCCTTTCTCCACTCTCCCTACATTACATAAGGGCTGACACCCTATGGTAAATATAAGAGAGGGCATGGAAGAGGACCAGCAGACACAACATGGAAATACTGACGTTGTGATCATAGGTCCATTGGTATACTGGATCTTGGAAATAGTGTCTACTGAGCACAGCTACCAATAAATATGAGGTTAGAGGTTTCTAAACCCTGAATTATAGTTCCTAAATTCCTGTGGTATAAAAGATGGAGGTAATCAGCTTATTTTAATCAATGGAAAAAGCTAAATAATACATTAAGATGTTGCCCCCTACTGTTATAAACTGAGAAATAATGGGCTTTTCTGTTACACATTTTATTTACTAGTAATGATATAGTTTCTTTAAGTGCAGCAGGTTTTTCATGGTTCAACTAACACTTTATGATTATATTAAGAACCATGTAGTGATTTGTGAAGGAGACAGAATTAGAATTTTTGCTTCAAAAATCATTCCTCAGTTTCACAGACTTCTCTTTCCATTCTGTAGATAAATACAAATTATTATGTATGACCGATCCACCGATATAATGTCTGGTTCTGCTCCTTCAGAGAGGAAGTATGAACATGCTAGCAGCATGGGAACAGATAGGAAGAATTTGGTCGAAATTTTCACAACTAGGTGGCATAAAATGATTGTAAGGATGAGTTGTGATATAATTTCAGTCAAAAAGCATTTGAGTCCTATTATCTCTCACGTTCTTAAGGGACGGAAATGAAGATTAACATTTTTAACCAGTTATGATGATGAAGCAAATTAGTGACTAAAAATGCAGACAACTATATAAATAAGAACCATCAAGCTAGGCCAAGCTTATTTTATTATATACACTCTGCATTCTAAGTATTAATAACTTCATATTGTAAACATTAAGCATACTGAGTTGAAATTCAAGGCCACAATATTTCTGATTATCCATTGTGTGTATGTGTGTGTGTGCACACACGTGTGTGTACTCACGTGTATGTGTGTATGTGTGTGTGTGTGGTTGTCTTTGGTTGGCCGAGATCAACTCGTAGTGTATAAATGCATAAGTTATATAATTATTATGTAATAAAGAGGAAAAAACCCACTGACTTGTATACTTCATTCTTACAAACGCACAGCATTTGTGACTCAAAAAGGAAAAGTGACGCCCACTTAACCAAAACATCTGTGTGATTTCCGATAATGACAGTCAGAAAGGCTGTCTCTTACCTTATGCCCCAAGATAATGGTAAAGTCCTGACTGTTTCTTCTAAACATCAGATAATTCCAGTTTTAAAAAAAGAAAACTTTAAAAAGTGATGTGCAATCTGATTTCTGAATTTTACACTACTTTTGCCTTCAAGATTAGCAATGTCCTCTCTGTATACTAGGGATGGCATAACACTGATAATATTTTACCTCATGTTCTAACAAATCATTATCCAAGGTCCAATGTTAACATTTTCAGTTTCTACTTGGTTAAGCAGTTTCTTTCTTGCTCTTTGTTGCTCTCTTCTTCTGTTTCTCGCTAATGTCCTGTTGCAGATACAGGTTCTTGTTCTACAATCATACACTTGTCTTTTATACACATTCTCAGTCCTACTCTTTGGATCATAGGAATCTGAAATGATGAGGAGTCTTCACAGTTTGAAATAGCTGATAGCCCTTCATTTTGATTTTAATCAAAATAGCAAGTGCCATTGTATTCCACACATTGGCTTCCACAATAAACCAGTCTGAATCTGTGTGTAAGTGTGTGTATAAGTTCATATACACACACACACACTATATATGTAAATATACTTCTATTTTAAATATAGGCAGAGTTTTAAAAATGAATTTATATATTGTATGTTAGATCAATATTGTATTATCCTAATATTGTAGTATAGTCCCAGTTAGGATGTGGATACCAAACTTTACACTGAAGCTTATAAACTTATTAAAACCACGTTTCTCTTGTTCATGATCACTTCATGCTTCAACTTACATTGTCTTTCGTGATTGGTCCATATTACATTTTAGCATAATCTTTGCTCTTTAAGTAGTAATTTTATTAATTCTGTATCCCTGAAGGACTATTTGATCTCTTTCTCCACCTCTCACTCTCACCCCCTGCCTGAAATATAGTCAACCTTTTTCATTCCTTTCATTCCACTTTTGATTCATGTTCTCTCTAGCAGACTTTATAGAAATTCAATGGGAAATTTTATAATGTAGAGGAATGTCATTTTTTTTCCTTTAGTAGTAAGTCCCCAAATGGGAAGGCATATGGCTGGCTGGAAGCCTGGTATTGGGATAGATACTTCCAGTTGATGAATTCCAGTATGGGTTAGGGGCAGAGAAGAAACTGGAAGATGTCACAGGCAAAGCAGGAGGATGAGGAGCAACAAAGTTCATCTTCTGAGGATGAGCATGATAGGAGCCCATGTAAGGGAGGTCTGATGGATACTTGTACAAAGAAGACTCAGGAGGATGGGGCTGCAATGCCTGAGCAATTCCATGGAAGTCAAATTTATAAGCATAACGCTTGCCATGAACTTTAGTCATAATATTTTTGTCATAGTAGTAACGTAATGCACGACTAAGCTTATCATAGTTCATGTTGGGTTTGCTTTTGCGTTCTCCCCAGCGACGGGCAACTTCATCAGGGTCTGTCATCTTGAATTCTCCATTGGTGCCTTCCCAAGTGATGCAGTTGGAATTTGAGCTGTCAGATAGAAGCTCCAGAAGGAACTGCCAAAGCTGTATCTGTCCACTCCCTGGAGTAGGAGGGGAAATCAATGAAAATAAGTCACACAAAAAAATAAAAACATTCTTCCATTGGCTCTTTTTGTTGACATTCATGCTGATCTGCTTTATTCAAACCTCTCATGAAGTTAAGAGAATTTCTTGTTAAGTAATGTTTGGATTGTTAACCAAAGTTTTGACTAAAAACTTAATTTTCTCCCCAAACATAACTTTCTCCTAAACTTTGCTAAATGTGTTCGAAGCACCATCATTTGTCAATCTTTCAGATTCATAATCTTGCCATCACCCTCTTTGCCTCATTCCACCTTACACAGTCAATAAGTTCTCAAATTTTTCAGGTTCCCTTTCCATATCTCATATCTGATCTTATCTCTCTACTCACATAGAAACCAGGTTTGTTCAGGCTCTCATCACTTCCTTATTAGAGTATTGCAATAACTTCTTGATTGATTTTCCTTTCTCAAACTTCTTCACATTCTAGTCTATCATTCATAGAGCTGACAACCTAAAGTGCAGATCTGATCATGCCACTATTTTACTGAATAAAATACAGTGTCTCCCCTTTATTCTCAAGGATCAAATATAAATTACTATGTCTAGCTTTGCAACCAATTCCTAATCTATCTTTTTAGCCTCATCATCTATTGCTCCCCGTTCTGTACTTAGGAATTCAGCCAAACTGGCCCTCTCTATGTTCCTCACGTACAACATTCCGTCTTTTCTTCTGTGCTCTGCTTTCTCCATCCCCTATGCATGAAAAGTACTTTGAATCATATATCTCTTCCTTCAATATATGACTCAAGTACAATCTTCTTTATGAAATCTTTCCTAATCCTCTTTAACTGCCAATGCCCTCTTTCCCTAACTACCTACATTTTTTTTTCTCTTTATAGCTATTCTGTCTATGCTTATATGGTTACTTGTTATTTTGTTTCATTCTTTGTATTTGTATTATATTTAGCACCATTATTAGACCATAGAAAGTATTTAACAAATGCTTAACTGATTGGAAATGCACTTAAAAATATATTTGTAAAGCCTTGACATTTTAGAGCCCTCATTGTTTTCTATTTTTGTAAGGAAGAATGAAAAAGTGTAAATAGCAATAATTACAAAATTCTATTTTTATTGTATCCAATAAAATCAGTCAAAGTAAAATAATGAAAGTCAGATTTAAGAAACCAAACTCCTAAAATTTGCAAATAAAATTTAATCGCGGTAAATTCTAATATAATTCTAATAAATATATATACAAATATAAACAACATAAATTCTGACATAACATTCTAATATGCTATTTTGTTAGATCTCAGAAATTGAAACTTTTTCCAGAACCAAAAACAAACTAGTTAAAATAGGGAATTTTAAAAAATAGTTTTTTTTTCCCCAAACCACATCACCATTCCTAGTATTTAACCAAATATATGAAAATGAAAAAAATAATTTTTCTTTTTTATTGAAATACTGATTGTGTTATACTATTTTTTTTAAAGCCCAAATTCCTCACCCACATCCCAAAGTCTGTGAAACAATGAATGGTTGCAAATAGTATTCATAAGCAAAGAGAGATGGTGATAAAGATATAGAACAGAGATTTGTTGTTCAGTAGTTTTACAGTTGTGTCCAACTCTTAATGAATTTTGGGGTTTCTTTGGCAAAGATACTGGAATAGTTTGCCATTTCCTTCTCCAGCTCATTTTACAGATGAGGAAAGTGAGTCAAACAGGGTTAAGTGACTTGCCCAAGGTCACACAACTAGTAAGTGTCTGAGGCCAGATTTGAACTCAGGAAGATTAGTCTTGGCTACAGGCACATTATTTTATCCACTGTGACACCTAGCTGCCCAGAGCAGAGATGGTAAATGCGATTAAAAATTCAACTATAAATGAACACCTAAAGGGAGTAGGCCTTACTCAGATCTAAATAGTTGCAGTTTCCCTGGGTTTTCAATGACTTGCACATATAATTGCTGCTATGCAATTTCAAAGCTTAACAACTTTACTTGAATATTTTCTTTCTCTTTTTAAGCACAGAGATCTTTTTTTAATCCCAAATTCTCTCCTCCCCACCATCTTCCCTACCCAATAAAAGGCAAGGAAAACAAAACTTATTACAAATTTCTGAATTAGCTAGTACTCTCACCACCCCCACAAAAAAGGCAAGAAAAAGAAAGATGAAAAAAATATGCTTACATATGCCCTTTGAGTTAATCTATCTAATGAGTCATCTATCTAATGGGATAACATGTTTCATCATGAGTTTTTTTGGAATTGTGGTTGTGTGGATTATGTTGATCAGAGTTACTAAGTCTTTCAAAGTTGACTATCTTTACAATATTACTATTACTATGCAGATTGATCTGGTTCTATTCAGTTTACTTTACATCAGTTCATACAAGTCTTCATAGGTTTCTCTGAAACCTTCGTCATTTCTTACAGCACAGTAGTATTCCATCACATTCATATGCCATTAATTTTTCAGTCATTCCACAATTAATGGGCAATCCACCAGTTTCTAATTCTTTACCAACACAAAAAGAACTGTTAGAAATATTTTTGAACAGTGGGTCCTTTTCCTCTTTTTTTGATCTCCTTGAGGTATAGCCCTAGTTTCAGTAATGTTGGTTCATATGCTCAGTTTAATTGCCTTTTGAGTAGTTTTAAGTTGCTTTCCACAATGGTTGGACTAGTTCATAGCTCCACCAACAGTGCATCAAAATACTTGTTTTCATATATCCAGTTTATCAATTGTCATATTCCTCATTTGTCATTTCAGCCAATCTGATGGTTCTGAGGTGGCACTTCAGAATTGGTTCAATGTGCCCTTTTCTAATTATTAGTGATTTACTGCATTTTTATATGACTATTGATAGCTTGGACTTCTTCCTCTAAAAACTGCCTATTCATTCCTTTTGACCATTCGTCATTTGGGAAATGGAGCTTATTCTTGCAATTTTATTCAGATGTCAATATAGTTTAAAATTAAATCTTTATCAAAGAAACTTCCTACAAAGATTCCCCACCACCACCACCTCCAATTTCCTACATTGGTTTTGTTTGTATAAAAACTTTTGAGTTTGATATAACAGGAATTCTATCCTTTTACTTCTCATTAACCTATTTCTTGTTTAGTCACAAATTCTTCTCCTATCCATGGATTGAACAAGTAATTTGTTCCTTGCTCCACTAATCTGCTTATGATATCACTCTTTATATCTAAATCATGTGCCCATTTTTAACTTATCTTGGTATATTCTGTGAGATTTTGGTCTGTGTCTAGTTTCTGCTAACCTACTTCCTAGTTTTCCCAAAAGTTTTTTTTTAATCAAATAAGGAGTTCTTCCTTTAATAGTTGGGATCTTTGGGTTTACCAAATACTAGATAACTGTATATGTTAGCATATATTATATCCCTAGCCTGTTCTACTGACCAAGCTCTCTATTTCTTACCCAGCACCAAGTTGTTTTTAAAGACAATTCAACTCAGATTATAGGTTTGTAATGTAGTTTGATATCTGGTAGGGTTAGGTCCCCTTCCTTCTCATTTTTTTTAATTGATTCCCTTGACATTTTTTATCTTTTATTCCTCCATATGAATTTTGCTATTATTTTTTCTAATTATATAAAGCGAATTTTGGTACTTTGATCGGTATGGCACTGAATGAGGTAATATTGTTTTTATTATATTGGCTTGGCCTGTCCATGAGTAATTAATGTTTCTCTAATGATTTAGATCTATTTTTATTTGCATGAAGAGTGCTTTCTAAATGTGTTAGTATAGTTTCTGTGTGTACCTTGGGAGGTGGAGCCCAAATATTTGATACTGTCTAAAATTATTTTAAATGGAATTTATCTTTTTTCCTGCTGGATTTTGTTGGTAATAAACAGAAATGCTGATGATTTGTGTGGTTGTATTTTATATCCTGAAATTTTGTTGCAGGTTTTATTTATTTTAATTAATTTTTAGTTGACTCTCTTGGGTTTTCCAAGTAACACATCATATCATTTGCAAAAGATGAATCTTTTCTTTCCTTGTTTCTTATTTTTATTCCTTCAATTTATTTTTCCTCTCTTATTGTTATGACAGTAAGGGGCAGCTACATGATACAGTGGATGGACTGGGCCAGGAGTCAGGAAGACTCATCTTCCTGAGTTCAAATCTGGTCTTGGACACTTACTAGCTATGTAACCCTAGGCAAGTCACTTTGCCCTGTTTGCTTCAGTTCCCTCATCTAAAAAAAATGAGCTGGAGCAAGAAATGTCAAACATCTCTAGTATCTTTGTTAAGAAAACCCCAAATAGAGTCATGAAGTTTTGGACACTTCTGAAAAAGACTCAATAACAAAAATGGCTATAAGACACACACATACACACACACATGAATGTGAACAATTTAACATTTTTAATCTCTTATGATTTCTCATGATTCCTACAGGAATGACAAGCTTTCTATTTGGCTCTAGTCTTTTCATCAGGAATACTTGAAAATCATCTGTATCATAATCAGCTAAAGTGAAGAGTATTGAGAGAAGGGCAACCAGGATAAGAGTGAACCTTCAGTCCCCAAATGAGAAATGGAAGAAAGAGCTGGGTATGATTAATCTGGGGAAGAGAAAAACAAGGAGTGATGATAACTGTTTTTTAAAGAGCAGTCTTGTGGATGACCAATTAGACTTCTTTCATTTGGCTGCAGAGGGCAGAATCCAAATAGGCAAAAATTTCAAAGAGGCAAATTTGGACTCCATGTCTAGAAAAACTTCCTTAAAAATTTGAACCGTCCAAATGTACTATCAGCTGCCCCAAGATAAGGTATTTTCCCCATCCTTAGAGTTCTTCAAAGAGAGGCTGGACAACCACCTGTTAAGGATGTTATAATGGATATTTATTTGCTTCTGAAGTCCCTGCCAACACATAAATTCTGATTCTTGTGCTGAGAGACAAAAATAGCACCAGCATCTTACCAGGATTTGCAAGACGGCTACTTGTTGGTCCGAGAATCTGATATGGATCTATGCCAAAAAAATTAAAAGAAGAAAACAAATGATATAACAACATAAAGATAAATTTTTAATAAATAGTTCAGTTAGCGAACGAGTACTATGCACCCACTGGGTGTAGATCACTGTACTAGATAATAGAGAAGGTACAAAGACAAATATGTCATGGTTCATTGTCAAAGTCTAGTCATTAAACCACGATGCCTGTCAAAGTTCTATAGAAATTAGAGATTCTTAAAACATTTGTTATTTTTCTTTTTAAAATTTGTTTCTGGTAACTTAGAATTGCATTACAAAACTTTGGTGTAAGTAAAGGATTAAAACTATCCACAAACTATTTAAGGTTGTACTTCTTTTAGGAAGCTTAGATGTTTTCCCAGTAATTTATTGCTTGTTCTATGTATCTAAAATATGTATATAATTCACAACACAGAAGTAGGTTTAATGGGATATCTGCAGTTTATGGAAATAATTTTCATAAAGTAGACATGAAAGGTATTAGTCTTACCATGTCCTACCAGTCCTACCATGAAGTTGCTTACTTTTTCAAAAATGCCCAGATAGTATTGTCTAAGATGCTGAAACATACCTAATTGGGGACGCTGGTCTTCTGTTTTGGGAACTGTTGAAGAAGATGGCTGAGTAACTGGAAAAAAAAGATAATTATCTATATTTTATGCCTGAGAACCACATCTAGAGTTTCTGTGATAAATTCCTCCACTAAACTCAAGTGATAAAAAACACAGTTGTGAATATTGATGTACTGAATTATCTACATGTCACTAAAGAAAGTAGAGAGAAATGTAGGAAGAAATCTATGATGAAGAAGATTTACTATATTGCCACATTGCCACCCTGGGAAATCCCTGCCTCGGGGTTTTCCTCTACGCTTTAATGGCTCCTTCTCATCTTGGAAGGGATTTCAGCCATTCAATTCCTTTCTCTTGCCTTGACTTTCTTCAGGCTCCACTGCTGTTTCCTAGCCTTCCACATTGTACCCAAGTATGTCCTCTGCCTAACCCTTTCCATCACCGTGCAGTGTTTGACCCCATTAAAATATAATTTCTCTGAGAGTAGAGACTGTCTTGCTTGCTTTTAATTGTATTTCCAATGCTCAGCAGAGTTCCTGATGCATAATAAATTTTTATCTATCTACTGTGATATTAAAATATAATATAGAATATTAATAGAGAGGAATTAGGAAGGGCTTTGTAAAACATGAATAGACTTGGGAAATCTTAAATGATGCTATGGACCTGAAGTACAAAGATTCAAATCTATGTGAGAGGGAGGAAAAACCCTACCTTTTGACTGTGTAGGGTGACTATGACTTGTCCAATTGGATCTCCTGGCTGCTTCATATGGTAAATCTGTAAAGACAAATAAATTATCACTAATATTAACAATATAGACATTTTAAAAATATATACTATGGTTTTACTTCTGTGCTTATTGAAACAAATATCATAATTTAGTAATTTGTGGATATCACATTTCACTCATTTTTGAGCTATACTTATGGGGTAGAATGCTTAGAATTTTATTGATGGCTACAAGATTTGAGGATAACAATTCTGTTGTTTTCTCCAAATTGACTTAAAAATATGTATTCTTTTTAAAACTTTTATGTTTACAACAGTAGTTTCTAGAAAGAAACATTCCCATTTTTACTTCAGTTGCACCCTTCCTTGTAATGAAGAAAACCAATTAAGCAAAAGCATCAGATACAATGATCATGTCTGCATTCTGTTATGTTCTAGAAGCCCTAGTAGTTCCCTACATCTCTAACATGAGGATGGAGGTATGTTTCATTATCTATTCAAAAGGACCTTCAGTGATTTTTAAATTACCTCAAGTTTGGCTTTCTTTTAGTTATCTTTTCTTTTGCTATAGACAATCAATCGACAAGCATTTATTACACTCCTACCATGGGCCAGACACTGTGTTAAGTGTGAGAAGTACAAAGAAAGATAAAAGATTATCCTTGCTGTCCAGGAGTTTACAGTCTAATGGTGGTACAGCATGCAAAGAACTATATACAAACAAGATACATAGAGGTGGGAAATAATCAATAGAGAACAGCATAAGCATTAAGGGTGTCAGGAAAGGCTTCTTGAACAGAAGGTGAGATTTTTAGTCAAAACCTGAAGGAATTCCAGAAATTATAGGATTTAGGACAGCAAGTAAGTAAGAATACACATGGGTGTGGCAAAGGTGTAAGGTAAGAAGACTAGAAAGGGAGGGGGTACAGATTCTAAAGGATTTTGAACACCATGCAGAAGACTTTATGTCTGATCGTGGAGGTGATAGGGAGTCACTAGACTTTTTGAGTAGAGAGGTGAAATGGTCAGACCTGCATTTCAGGAAGATTACTTTGACACCTAAGTAGAGGATTGACTAGAGTGGACAGAGACTTGTGAAAAGAAGGTCCACCAGCAAACTATCACAATAGTTTAGGCATGTAATGATGAAGGCCTGTAAAAGGGTGGCGGCAGTGTCAAAATAGAGAAGGGGGCATATGTAAGAGACGTTACAAAGTTCAAATCAACAACGTTTGGCACCTGGATGGATGCGGACAGGGTGAGAGCAAGTAGTAGAGGACCAGAAAGCATAAATATTAAATGTATCCTTTTCAGACTATAATGGTAAAAAAAATTACATTGATAAAGGGATAGGAAAATATACATAAAATTAACTGGAAACTAAATAACATAATCCTAAAGGATGACTAGATCAAGGAATAAATCATAAAAACAATCAATAATTTCATTAAAGAAAATAACAAGACACCATACCTAAATTTATGGCATTTAGCCAAAGCAGTACTAAAGAGAAAATTTATATCTCTAAATGCATGCACCAATAAAAGAGAGAAAGAATATGTCGATGAATTTGGTAAGCAACTAAAATACTAGAAAAAGAACAAATTAAAAATCCTCAATTAAATATCAAATTGAAAATCCTAAAAATCATGAGAGATTAACAAAATTGAAAGTAAGAAAATCACTGAACTAAAAAATAAAACTAAGAACTGATTTTATTGGGGAAAATTGATAAACCATTGGTTAATTTGATTAAAAAGAAGAAAACTCAATTGACAGTATCAAAAATGAAGCAATTAAAGCAATTTTAGGAGCTAATTTGCCCAATTATATCAGTGAAATTGACAATCTAAGTGGAATTAATGAATATTTCAAAAAATATAAGTCGCCTAGATTAACAAATAAGGAAATAAAATACTTAAATAACTTGATCTTAGAAAAAGAATGCGACCAAGCCAAAAATGAGCTCCCTAGGAATAAATCCCCAGATGGATTCACAAATGAATTCTGCTGAACATTGATAGAATAATTAATTACAATACTATATAAACTATTTGGGAAAATAGGCAAAGAAAGAGTTCTAACAAATTCCTGTTATGACACAAATATGGTACTGATACCTAAGCCAGGAAAAGCAAAGACCAGAGAAAGAAATCTGTAGAACAATTTCCCTAATATATATTGATGCAAAGAATTTTAATAAAATACTAGCAAAGAGATTACAGCAACATATCACAAAGATCATACACTTTGGCCAGGTGGGATTTATACAAGAAATGCAAGCCTGGTTCAATATTAGGAAAATCAACACAATTGACCATATCAATAACAAAACCAACAGATATCATATAATTATCTCAATAGATTCAGGAGAAGGAGGTGGAGCCAAGATGGCAGCTGGAAAGCAGGGACTAGCATGAGCACCCCGCCAAGTCCCTACAAAAAACTATAAAAAATGGCTCTGAGCCAATTCTAGAACTGCAGATCCCACAGAATAGTGGAGCAAAGCAGGGCTCCAGCCCAGGACAGCCTGGATGGTCTTGGAGTGGGGTGTATCCCGCACAGAGCTGGGAGTGGAGCAGAGCCCAGCATGGGTGGCGCCAACCAACCAGTCCAGGAGCCGGGCAGAGCATGCCCTAGCACCCTGAATCAGTGAGCTGTGGCAGTTTCCAGACTTCTCAACTCACAAACACCAAAGACAACAGAGAAGAACTGCAGAACCCACGGAATAGTGGAGGGAAGCAGGGCACTAGCCCAGGGCAGCCTGGATAGTCTCTGGGTAAGGTCTATCCCTTACAGAGCTGGGAGCAGAGTGGAGCCCAACATGGGTGGTGTGGACCAACCAGACCAGGAGCCGGGTGGAGTGTACCCTAGCACCCTGAATCAGTGGGCTGCAGCAGTTACTGGACTTCTCAACCCACAAACACCAAAGACAGCAGAGAAAGTTAGTGGGAAAAGCTGTTGGGGACAGAGAGTTTGCGGTTTGGCCACTGCCCCTGGGGCAGCAGAGGTGGGGCAGCTACAGAACTACAGCTGCAGTTGCTTCTGGCCCCAGGCCCACCTGGTGGGAGGAATTAAGTGGCTGATCAGAGCAGGAGTGAAGAGCCTGCTGAAGATCTAAGTCCAGTCTGGGTTGAGGGTTCTTGGGAAAGGAGGAGTGCTGGTGTGGCAGAGCTGGCACACCCCCCAAGCATGGAACATAGAACTCTGTACTCTACAAGCAGTCATACCCCACTGAAAAACTCAAGGGTCAAGTAAGTTGGGTGGAAGCATGGCCAGGCAGTGAAAATGCACCCAGATTCAGTCTCAGACTTTGGAATCTTTCTTTGGTGACAAAGAAGACCAAAACATACAGCCAGAAGAAATCAACAAAGTCAAAGAGCCTACAACAAAAGCCTCCAAGAAAAACATGAACTGGTCTCAGGCCATGGAAGAGCTCAAAAAAGGATTTGGAGAAGCAAGTTAGAGAAGTAGAGGAAAAATTGGGAAGAGAACTGAGAAGGATGAGAGAAAACCATGAAAAACAAGTCAATAACTGGCTAAA
>CM053622.1:512056922-512141646 GCA_028646595.1 Phalanger gymnotis
TATAGTTAGTCTTTCACAACATGAGTATTGTGGAAGGGCTTATACATAATGATATGCATGTGGCCCATGTTGAATTGCTTGACTTCTTAGGGAAGGAGGGTGGGTGGGAAGGGAAGAGGGGAGAGAATTTGGAAATCAAAGTTTTAAAAACAGATGTTCAAAAAAAAAGTTTTTGCACGCAACTAGAAAATAAGATACACAGGTAATGGGGCATAGAAATTTATCTTGCCCTACAAGAAAGGAAGGGAAAAGGGGATGGGAGGGGAGTGGGGTGACAGAAGGGAGGGCTGACTGGGGAACAGGGCAACCAGAATATATGCCATCTTGGGGGGGGTAGAAATAGGTAGAAAATTTGTAATTCAAACTCTTTTGAAAATCAATGCTGAAAACTAAATATATTAAATAAAAAAAAGTAGAAAAAATAGATTCAGGAGAAGATTTTGACAAAATATAGCACCCAGTCTATTAAAAATGCTACAAAGCTTCAGAATCAGTGGAGCTTTCCTTAAAATGATAAGTAGCATCTTTCTAAAACCACCAGCAAGCATTATCTGTAATGGGGATAAAGTAGAAGCTTTCCCAACAAAATCACGTGTGAAACAAGGATGCCCACTATTTTTCAATATTGTACTAGAAATGCTACATCTAGCAATAAGAGATGAAAAAACTTGAAGGAATTAGAATAGGCAATGAGAAATCAAACCTATGACTCTTTATAGGTGATATGATGGTATGCTTAGAGAATAAACTAAAAAACTAGTTGAAACAATTAACAAATTTAGCAAAGTAGCAGGATACAAAATAAACACACATAAATCATCGGCTTTTCTATATCTGCCCAAGAAAATCCAGGAGGAAGAGGAAGAAAGAGAAATTCCACTTAAAGGAACTGCAGACAATATAAACTACTTGGAAATCTACCTGCCTATACAAATCTAGGAACTACATGAACAAAATTTAAAAAGTAATTTTTACACAAAGATAGATCTAGTCAGTGAAATATTGGAGAAATATTACTCATGAGTAGACATTAATTGCTCAATGTAATAAAAATCGAAAATTCTACCTAAATTAATTTATTTATTCAATGTTATGCTAATCAAACTACAAATAAAAATTTGTATAGCTAGAAAAATATAGTAAAACTCATCTGGAAGAACAATGGGTCAAGAATATCAATGAAAAAAATGTGAAAGAAAATGACCTAGCAGTACTAAATCTCAAACTGTTTTAAAAAGTGGTAATCATTGACTTCCCAATGCCAAGATGGGGAAGTGAAGCAGGAACTCACCTGAACCTTCACAAATTCCCCACTAAACTACCTTGCTATAATGCCTCAGTTCCAATTTTGGAGCAGTAAAGCAGCTTACTAGCCCAGGAGAACTTGGGAGGTCTCAGGAAATGTCTATCTTCATGTGGTGGGAGCAGAGTGCCATTCCTGAACAATGGCAATGGTACACTCTCAGGCACCTATTCCCTGTGTAAGCCAGCAGCAAGGCCTCAACCTTGAAGCAGGCCAGCAGTGAGACATTGCCCTTGGAGCAGGCCAGCAGCAAGACCACAGCCCCAATGCAAGCCAGCAGGAAGGCCCTCCTTTGAGCAGTGCAAACCTGCACCTAACCCTGCGGCTCTGCAAATTGGCAACAAGCCCCCAAATCCTGCCGCAAGAAGCTTGGAACTGTGTTCTCTGCATCCAGGAGCAGAGCTCGAGTTTAAAAGCCACAAAATATGCAGAAAAAATTAGCAAAAAATAAAATAATAACCTGACCATAGAAACTTACCATGGTAACAGAGGATCAAGGCACAAACTTAGAAGACAACAATGTCAAAAGAACTACATGCAAAGTCTCAAAGGAAAATGTAAATTGGTCTCAGCTCCACAAAAGAACTCCTGGAAGAGCTCAAAAAGGATTTTAAAAAGCAAATAAGAGAAGTAAAAGAAAAATTGGGAAAATAAATGAGAGTAATGCAAGAGAATCATGAAAAAAGACTAAACAGCTTGGTAATAGAAGCACAAAAAATGGATAAAAATATACACAACTTCATCAAAGAAAGCAACTCACTAAAAAATAGAATTGTCCAAATGGAAAGGAGGTACAAGAGCTTCCAGAAGAAAATCATTTTTTAGAAATTAAAATTGTGCAATTGGAAAGTAATGACTCCACAAAACTTTAAGAAATGAAAAAAGAAAATTAAAAAAAAAGCGAAAAATAGAAGAAAATGTGAAATTTCTCATCAGAAAAACAACTGACCTGGAAAACAGATCCAGGAGAGATAATTTAAGAAATATTATGCTACCTGAAAGCTCTGATAAAAAAGGGGGCCTGGACATCATATTTCAAGAAATGATCAAGGAAAATTGCCCTGATATCCTGGGACCAGAGGGTAAAATAGTCATTGAAAGAATGCACCAATCAACTCCTGAAAGAAATCCCAACAGAAAACTCCAAGGAATATTATAGCCAAATTCCAGAATTATCAGGTCATTGAGAGAGTACTGCAAGCAGCCAGAAATAAACAATTTAAATATTATGGTGCCACTTTCAGGATTACACAGGATTCAGCAGCATCCATATTAAAGGAATAGAGGTCTTAGAATAAGATATTCTGAATGGCTAAGTAGCTAAGTTTACAATCAAGAATAACCCAGCAAAACTGATCCTTTTGTCATGGTGGTGGGGGAGGAGGATGGATATTAAATGAAATAGAGGACTTTCAAGCATTTCTAACTAAAAGACCAGAACTGAGCAAAAATTTTGATCTTCAAATTCAAGGCTCAAAGAAAACATAAAAAGATAAATAGGAAAGAGAAAACATAGGAGATTCAATAAGGTTAAACTGCTTATATTCCTACATGACAAGATGATACTTGAAACTCTTAAGAATTTTATTATTGTAGATCAATTAACAGGAGTATACATAGATGGGGGGTGTGAGCATGAATTGACTATGATGGGATGATATACAAAAGGGAAGGAGTTGTAATGGCAACCAAAGTGGGGTTTTTGCTGGATTGAAAGTGTGTAGAATTTTAGCCAGAGACTTGTATGCGGATTGAGTTCTAGCTAATCAGATGTGCATGAATTCAGTCAATCAGAGACTTAAGTTCTAGCCAATCAGATGCTGGCTAGAACTGTATATAAGGAGAGCCCAGAGTGTGAGAAAAGCAGATATTGAGAGGGCATTGAAGAGAAGACATCGAGAGACCTGCCAGTGCTGAGCTGAGAGGAAATCTAAAAGAGCTGGGAAGAGCCTCTCAGGGCTCAGAGGGGAGCCTTCAGGAGCACAGAGGAGTGCCTCCAGGAGCGAGGAGACCTTTGATGGCAGAGAGTTGCTGAAGGAACCTCTGAACTTTGAAGGCTAGTGGAGCTGTAGGGCAGAGACCTGCCCACGGAAAGGAGGTTTAGCTTAAATCCCTTTTGAGGGCTGTTAAAGTGAACTGAGCTGTTAACACAGAGCCTCTGGACTTTGGAGGTAAATTGAGATGGTGGTGTTGGTGGTGTGTGTTGCTGCCCTGTTAAGCTTCATTTTCCCAGAAACAGAAGCTGTGGGCAGGAACCCTGGAGCCTGCTGTCAGGCAGGAACTTTGAGTGGAACAATTTCTATGAGCTGTGGCCTGGTGAAGGAGTGGAGAACTGCCTGTGTGTGAATCCAGGTGAGAGTCGGGAGTGGTCAGCCTACAGAGGAGGAGCCATGGGACTTGGAGGAGGTCAACTTCGGGTCAAGATGAAAGAGGACTTTGCCTGGATCTTTGGTAATGATTAAGGAAATTGCTCTTACTGTGACCTAGGGGTGAATGGTGTGGTATTTTCTGCTACCCCTTAAGGATGTGTTATGCTAAGGAAGACCTTAGCCTAGGACTCCCCCTGATTTGGGGATGCAATGATATATACTGTGTAGTATGATGTTCTTACTGGATGGAATGATATATACAATGGAGTGTGATATTCTGTAACCTAGGTGTGGATATGAGATAAATGATATACATTGCTCAAGGATGTTGCCATGAATGTAATGCTAGGCTTTATTGAACAATGCCTTGGTTTATTGCTGAATAGAGAGTTCCTTATACTATGTGGTTGGACCCCTGAAATTGATTACAGCAGTGGTCCTCAGATGTGCTGCCATGATTACTGATACAGGGATGAGAAAGAAGATTGTACTGGCTGAAGAGAGAAGGGAGAGATAGAATGTGGTAAGTTATCTCACATAAAAGAGATGCAAAGAGCTAATAAAGAGGAAGGGAAGATGGGGAGGTAAGACAGTGCTTGAACCTTACTCTGATCAGAACTGGCTCAAAGAGGGAATAACATACACATTTAGTTCAAAGAATGACAATACAATTAAATTAGGCCTTACATATTTTTAATTTATTATATTTTGTTTTGACAAAACAGATATTTCATTGCAAATACATAAGCATCCCCATCCCCCAACCAACCCTGTTACAAATCTCCCTTATACAACATATAGCAATGTCTGCAGTGGAAAAATATAAAAACTTTGTCAGTATGAAGAAAGGCAAAGGCAAGATGACCCTCCTCCTATTATTTGGCATAGTTTTAGAAATGATAGCAATAGCAATAAGAAAAGCCAACAAAATTAAAGCTATAATATTGGCAAAGAGACAAAAGTATTATTATTTGCACTTAGTTAAGCCGCTCTCCAATTATTGGCTACATGCAAATAATACCTCTATGGTTACTTTTACATACAATGGTATGTTTGTTTGTTTTGCTTTAAATAATCCCCTTTTGGAATAGGAATCTCTGGGTCAAAAGGTATGGACGGCTTAGTAACTTTTCTTGTGTAATTCCTAATTGTTTTCTAGAACATGAGGAAAAGCTGGCTTAACTTTTAACTTTAGCAAGGTTGCAGGATACAAAATAAACCCATACAAATCACTACATTTCTATATATTACCAACAAAGCCCAGCACCAAGAGATCAAAAGAGAAATTCCACTTAAAATAAATGTAGACAATATAAAATACTTGGGAGTCTACCTGCCAAGGTAAAGCCAGGAACTATATGGACACAACTGCAAAATACTTTTCCAACAAATAAAGTCAGATCTAAACAATTGAAAAATATCAATTACTCATGGGTATGATGGGGATGGGATTTGCACTGGACCCCTAAAAGAAACCCAAAGTCCAGGAATCAGGTCTCTGGCATTTGCCTGAGACACCTGACCCATCCCAGTATAAACCTTTCAACTGCCCTTTCATTGTGACCCTTATTGTCTGCACCTGACCTCACCCCAAGCTATTGGCTACTACCAAATTTTTTTATAAAATTGTAAAAAATGAGAAAATTCATCTCAAAAAACAAAAGGTCAAGAATGTCAGGGAAATTAATGAAAGAAAACGCAAAGAAGGTGGCCTAGCTGTACCATATCTCAAACAATATTGTAAAGTGGTAATCATCAAAACTATCTGGTATGGGTTAAGAAATAGTGTGATGGATAAATAAAATAGATTAGGTACACAAGACACAGTAGTCAATGACCTTAGTAAACTAGTGTTTGACAAACCCAACAATCTCAGCTTTTGGGATAAGAATTCATTATCTGACAAAAACTGCTGGGAAAACTGGAAAACAATATGGCAGAAACTAGGTATAGACCAACATCTTATGCTGTAAAACAATATGAGGCTAAAATGGGTACATGATTTAGACATAAAGGGTGATAGAATAAGAAAATTAGGAGAGTATGGAATAGTTTACCTGTCAAGATCTACAGAGAGGGGAAGAATTTATAACCAAATGAGAGAGAGAACATTACAAAATGTAAAATGGATAAATTTAATTTTTAAATTAAAAAGTCATTGCACAAACAAAGCCAATGCAACTAAGATTAGAAGGAAAGAAGAAAGCTGGGAAACAATTTTATAGCAAGTGTCTCTGATAAAGGCCTCATTTCTAAAATATAGAGAGAACTGAGTCAAATTTATAAGGATACAAGCCATTCCCTAAATGACAAATGGTTAAAGGATATGAACAGGCAATTTTCAGAAGAAGAAATCAAAGCTAACTATAGCCATATGAAAAAAATGCTCTAAATCATGATTGAGTAGAGAAATGCAAATTAAAACAACTCTGAAGTACCACTTGAATGGGAAGGATAAATTGTGAAGACTTCACAGGGTAAAAATACAGGGGTTACACTCTTCTCATATTTCTGAAATAGGGAATGTCTGAGGCAGTAGGAGAGGCTTGGGATTTGGCCTTGTGACTCTGGAAGGTCAGGACCTGGAGCTGTGGGCATGCCCTTCCTCCTCTCTCAGATGTTAGCACCAAATAAGGAGATAATGGACTACCTGTGAGCTGTTTGTTCTCTGCTCCAGGAAAGTTCCCCCCTCCCATTTCTTCTCCTAGACTTTCGGATGCCACGCCCAGCAGTTGAGTTCCAGACAGGGAAAACCTGAACAGACCTGATCAACCTTGGTCCCTTAGTCCTCTGTCTAGTTTTTCCATGCCTAGATTGTAAGCCCGCTTCCCAGCCAATGGTGAGAAAGGATAGAGGTGGGCGGGAATCTTCATTAAGAGTATAAATTAAGGCAGCATTGCCTTTTACCGCGCCTCCTCTATTATGGAGATGTGCCCAAATCTTGCAAGGTTTGTAAAATAAATTTACTTTGCTTCTCCTAAAGATGTCTCTCCCATTATTTGAAAATTCTGTCCCATACACACTCCTTATCCATCAGATTGGCTAATATGACAGAAAAGGAAGATGATAAATGTTGGAGGGATGTTGGAAAATTGGGCCACTAATGCATTGTTGATGGAGTTGTAAACTGATCCATCCATTCTGGAGAGCAATCTGGAACTATGTCAAAAGGGCAATCAAACCATGCATAGCCTTTGATCCTGCAATACCACTACTAGGTCTGTATCCCAAAGAGATCATAAAAAGAGGAAAAGGACCTAGAAGTATAAAAATATGTATAGCAACTCTTTTTGTGATAGCAAAGAATTAGAAATTGAGGGTATGTCCATCAGTTGCGGAGTGACTTAGAATATGAATATAATGGAATACTATTGTGTTGTAAGAAATGACAAGCAAGTGGATTTCAGAAAACCTGGAGAAACTTAAATGAACTGATGCAAATGAAGTCTTTTTTTGGCATTTATGACTCTTCATGACAATATTGTATTTCAGTCACAAATGAAAGCCTTGGTGATATTAAATCCACTTCTTTTTGATTGCTTCCCAATATATTATTATCAATGAATTAATTAATATAGTATCAATTACATTCATTTTCTTCACCAACTGACTTGGAAAATAGGTTCACCCTGATCCAACCTAGGCCATCTCCGCATCTTGCTCCCCACCACAATCCTTTCATCTCTTCACCTCCCTAAGTCTTTCTCACCCCACCCCCTCACCTTGGGCTTCAACCTTGGGAAGTCAGTAATTGAAAGATGAACTTTCATCTTTTCTTGATCAGAATGAAGTCTCCATACTTCCTTCATTCAGAGAGGACAGCTTTTATTTTGTGTTTCCAGTGCTTAACACAATGCCTGGCAAATAGTAAGTGCTTATTAAATGCTTCTTTCTCTCTCTCCCTCTCTCCCTCCTGTGCCCCCATCCCCGTCTCTGTCTCTGTCTCTCTCTCTCATTAAAAGAGATTGCTAAACGCTACACATATTGAAGTAATTTTCTATTGTTCTTTGGAGTATAGTGATTTAAAGTAGGTTTTGAGTCTGATATCTTTGAATGACAGTTGTTACTTGGATTTGGTCTAAAAATCAACAAATGTAGAGTAAGTCTATCCATGACTATATATGTCATATATATTTCAAATGCATGATATATCCCATGGATACGAAACAATATCCTAAATGAAGAAGTCACACAGTTGAAATTATCATACCTGATCTAGATGCAATTCTTTGTGTGGATTCAGGATATACTGAAGTGTTTGGAAAAATAAAAGTGGCCCCTCCTGCAGGCAAAAGGAAAGATAAACATACGATGTTTTTTTTTTTTTAATTATCAAGGTCAGATCTACTTTAAACAGGCACAATGGACAAGAATAAATGTACATGTCCATGAGCTGTGAATAGATTTCAAAAGAAAGAAGTTCTGAAATTTTCATATGTTATATTACGTACAAAGGGCTTTTTGTTTTGACTTTATAATTTCCTGACAGCCATTATCAATAAACGGAATTGGTAGAAAATTTTCCAAAGTATGCAAACACTTGTTAAACGTTATGTAATGTTCTTGATAATTATTTTAAAAGGATTACAAATATGCATTAAATGCATTAAATATTATTATTAATACTGCATTATTGCATAATGCATTAAATTATTGCATTAAATGCAATTAAATGCATTAAAAATTAATTCCAACTTCCATCCAAATGTGGACATGATGGTTTTTTTTTTCTTTTTTCTGTTTGCTTGATGCTGGAAAGCAAACAAAATAACTTAGGATTCACTGCATCCAGACTAGAATTTTGTTTGTCAAAGGTTTTCAGATCTGGCTCCTTCAAGCGTTTCTATATTTAGCAACATTCAATATTATGAAATCACCAATGATTTGAAATTGTCACTTACCTTACAAAATCTTTAAAGAAAACTTAAAATTATGAAATCATATGGAAAAAAAAGGTTTTTGCCCCCCACAGATCTCTCTCTCTCTCTCTCTCTCTCTCTCTCTCTCTCTCTCTCTCTTTTTCTCTCTCTCTTTAGGAGGAAAATGGCCATTTCTCCTGTATTTGTGATTTCGAGCCATAAATAGGCTCAAGAGTAATATATACACTTAAATGTTATTTCACCAGCTAATAGGTTTCTATTTTTCATTCCATAGAAGCATACCACTTAAGATCCTGGAAACAAAGCAAAAATTCAAAATTCAAACAAAACCAAAAAGATTAGCTTCTAAATGGTGGCTTTTACTTTACCCTAATGATCCATGAAACAAATCAAAGTAGGTTTCAAGATATGTATGTGTATACAAATGGAAATGTGTATTTTTCTTGTATATGTTACAGGCATTTAAATTATTACAAATTTTCATGTAAAAATATTTTTTGTTTGCTTCTTGATTTCTATGACTACTTATATCCTATCAGCTCTCATGGATTCCATTCACAGAATAACCAGGTTTAGATAGCTTATTGAGTTTAAGAGGTAACCTCATTACCAAATTTCATTTATATATATATATATATATATATATATATATATATATATGTATATATATATGTGTGTGTGTGTGTGTGTGCGTGTAAATATATACATATGTACACACACACATATACATATGCATATACACAAAAGAAAAATGTACTCAAACTGCATATACAAAGAAAATGAAGGATAAAGAATTAGCTAACATGGAGCATGATATAAAAAAAATTTCGTCTGAGTTTTGGTGGACTCAGACATAAAAGATAATAGTGTGTCAATATGTTGTACATTTGGTCAGAGATGAATTGTTCAATAATACTAAAAATTCTCTTAAAATGACATAATTTTTTAATTGTCATTAACATATTCATATGATCTGCAGTTGGGAGAAGTTAAAAGGGAAAATAAAATAGCCACTTAATCCATTTAATGCTCCTTTAAGAATGAAGAGGATGCGAGAAGAGGGGGATGGTAACTGATTTCTAAAAGTGAATTTAAAATGGTTCATTCTCTATAGATCAGCACATAGAATAAATCTATATACACCTTGATCATTATCCAGCATTTCTGGCCTAAGAATAATTCTGCATTTCTAGTTAAACTAATCTTTTTATCAAGACTATTATTGTATCCCCCTACTTCCCTCCATCTCTCCCCCATCTTTGGAAGGCACTTGGGAAGTATAAAGGATTTGTTCTTCATTCAGATATATGTATGAAATCCTATCATTGGAGAAAAACCTGGCCTCCATTCATTGAGGAAAAGCAAAACCCCAAAAGTGCTGTCTCTGCTACACATACTGAGCATATTTCCTTTTTTTTTTTTAAAAGTAGTCACCAAGGGTCCTGTGCTTAAAAAAAATCAGGGTATCTTTGAGAGATGGGAACAAAGCCAGCATTACCTGTGTTTCTAGCATGCATTAACCGTGGAGAGTTTTGTAAGGCTTTATCAACATCATCTGAAGTCAAATGTGGAAGAGGAGCTACAAGACAAAATAAAAGTAATGCCGAAATGAAATGAAAAAAAAATTTGAGAATTATCTTTTAAAAATTGACTTTTTCTTTGCATTTGGATGTTAGTTTCAGGGACACATCCTATTTCCTGTTAGTACGTTGTTGATTTTGTTTAGTCATGTTTGTAGTCCTGTGGACCAACTGTCCATGGGATTTTCTTGGTTGGATACTGGAGTGGTTTGCTACTTCCTTTTCGAGTTTTATGCAGGTAGCAGTTAAGTGACTTACCCAGGGTCATATAGCTAGTAAGTGTCTGAGATTTGAGCTCTGATCTTTCTGGTCTTTCTGACTCCAGGCCCAGTGCTCTTATCCACTGTGCCTGTTAGTATGTTAAAACTATCTTAATTCAAGAAATAAACAAATCTGATAATAGGCAAAGCAATTATGATGAAACAATGGTGCTGCACTATCAAGTTGGGGTTTTTTTTCGCTTTAAATCTGCTTTCTATTTTTAAAATTAAACATCTCAATTTATTAATATTTAGATTACTAATTTGATCATGAATATCCTTTTTGACACTTGTCATTTAAGTAAATCTAAATTCCATGATTTTTAATTTTTGCCAATAAATTGTGCTTCAGATTTAGGCCACATGGAAGTACCATTTATCTACTGAGTGGAAAAATACCCAGCTTCTAACCACATATGAACCTTTTCCTTACATATTGCTTGAATTCTGATTTTTAGTCAACTTGGAACTATGTGATAACATCACAGTATAAGAAAAGGAGCCCCAGGTCTGTAGTGAAAAAAACTAGATTCTAGAACTAGTTCTATCACTTACCAGTAGGGTGACTTTAGACAAGTCACTTTACCTATATGGGACTCAGTTTCCCCATCTGTAAAATAAGAAGCTTGGATTGAATTTCTAAAGTCTCTTCTACCTCTAAATCTAGAACTCTATGATGAAGAGCAATTTCATCCACATTTGAGTTTCTTAGCAATGGAATTTATTCCACTGAAAGGAAGTATTATTGGGTGGTAGGGAGGAGAGTAGAAAGATCAGAGAACCTTGGTTCAAAGACTGCCTCTGCCACTTACTACCTTTGTCATCATAGATGACTCACTTCAATTCTTTAGGCCTCAATTATTTATCTGTTAAATGTAAATACTAAATCTCCCTTAAGGTCTTTTCAAATTTTAAATATATGATCCTATCCCTGTTATTGTTATCTTCTCATTGTAGTGTTTGCTAAATATTATTTTGCTAAAGCAAGATAGTAGCATTTCAAGCAGATATTTGTCAAATTAGAAATAGGTTAAATCAGGAAGATAATATCAATCACGAATTTTTTTTGAAGTTTTGTCCCATAAAAGAAAATTATCTTACTCTCTCTGAGGTAGTGAAGATGGGAGAGAAGGATATCAGCATTATAACTTGGAGTGAGTCTTTGGAAATCATCTTTGGTCATCTTACACAGATCCTTCCCATCTATGTTCTGGAATAGCAAGATGTCAACATCTGGAAGACCATATTCTTTCACTGCCCATTCTAGCCATTGCCGGACATGGTCTGTGCTCCATAGCGTAGGATCTGAAAGGTTCAGCAAAGTAAACATTATCAACTAACAGTTATTTGAACTTAAGTCCTAGGCCTTCTACCCCAGCTAGTTTTCCCCACTGCACATCTTGGGAAGGCCCCAAGAAAGAAAATTAACTTTAAGTAAAATAAAAACCATCATTAAGAAGTCAGAGGTTGCAACACATAAACTATTTGCAGGATTTGAATTATTCATATAATTCCAGTTCCAGAGCACTGGCATAAATAACTGAAACTTTGTGACAGGGATATAATTTCAATGATTGAAAAATTAGTAGCATAAATATACATCATATCTTTTGCTAAATTTATTAATAAATTTATATAAAAACCCACTGTGAAAATGAGAGTGAACACATAGATCCTACAGTCTTCAACAGCTGAACAAAACAAAGCATTTCAAGTCTCAATTATGTAAAAGTTTGTTAATGCTTATCAACGGAATTTAAATGAAAGCGGAAGAATACAAAATTCCTGAAATATACTGTGGAATAAAAGATTTGGACCAGTTATATGACTAGAGTTTTCTCAGGAAGGCAAGAGGGTTCTTGTGGTTGTTTTGGGTTTTCTTGGGAGGGGCTGGAGTAAAGTTCCCTATTTTACAGACCTGAACCTGAAGACTCTATGCTGCTATTAGGCACTTCCACATTCTCCAGTTAGAGAATACATGTCCGGGGCTATTGAAGGCATTTTACAGGTTGCAAGCAATATGTTCCTACTCCATTGTCATACTAGGCCAGCTAACTCCTACTCATCAAAGTGAGGAAAGAATAGGATATTTCACCTGGGAAAAAGAACTCAGTTTAAATATAAACGGTGAAGCATTAAGCTTAGACAAAACATGAACTTCATAGGGTAACAGATTTAGAATTGAAGGAACCTTCAACTCCCTCATTTTTCAGAAGAGGAAACTGAGGTCCAGAGAGGTTCAGTGACTTGCCTAGGGTCACATAGCTGGTTGTATAGTTAAGGCAGCATTTGAACCCACATTTTAGTGACTCCAAGACTAGTTCTTAAACCACTAAACCATGCTGCCTTTTACTATATCACTTTGAGATGAGATGTTTCCTCGAGTTGACATCTAAGATTGCCACTAACTTCCAATCAGTAATGGACTTGCTGAAGCCTGAATGAGGAGGCATCTAGTTTCTAGTCCCAATTCTTCTACTGTGTGATATTGGGCAATTCACTTAATCTATGTCTCAGACTAAGTACTAAAATGCAATAGTTAGATCAGATCATCCCTAAGATCTTTTCTTGATACAACTTTCTATGATCTTAATGAGGAATAGAGGTTATGGTGTACATATACCATAACACTCCCTCCCTCCCTCCCCCACCCCCGTGTGTGTGTGTGTGTGTGTATGTGTGTGTATGTATATGTGTGTGTGTCTGTCTCTCTGTCTCTGTCTCATTCTTATATATACATATATGTGTGTACATATATACATATACATATATCTCTTCTGAATATCCCATACCTTCTCCACACCTTCTTTCTTTTTTTTTTTTTGTTTTTTTTTTTTGGCAGGGCAATTGGGGTTAAGTGACTTGCCCAAGGTCACACAACAAGTACATGTGTCAAGTGTCTGAGGCCAGATTTGAACTCAGGTCCTCCTGACTCCAGGGCCAGTGCTCTACTCACTGCACCACCTAGCTGCCCCAACACACTTTTTTCTTAACTGTGGACTTTGTCCCTTACTTTACCAGAAAATAAATTAGGCTGTTCGATGTGAGTTCCCTCCTCTTTATCTCAGACTCTTGAAATCTCTACCCATTCTGAACCCTTTCCCCTTATCAAAGAGGTGGTCTTTCTTGTCAAGGCCAACTCCTCTACTTATGCACTTGATCTAATCCCTTTCCCATTTTCTCTGGAAGATCATATCTTCAATTATCCCCCCACCTCACTAATGTTTAACCCCTCCCTAACAACCAATATCTCTCCTGCAGTGAAACATGCCTTACTCCCTATCTTAAAAAAATTGTAAAGCCTTTCAGCAGATCCTACCATTGCCTCAAACTATTATCTTTTATCTCCCCTGTTTTCTTAGCCAAACTCCTTGATGAAGTTGTTTATACTCGTTACCTCTATTTCTTCCTCTCACTCATTCCTCAAACCTTTAAAATCTAGCTTTTGAGCTCCCCTCTACACTAAATTATCAATACCAAATTATCGGTAATCTCTTAATTGCTAAATCTGGTGACCTTCTATAAATCCTTATCCTTCTTGATCTATGTGCTACACTTGACACCTTTAGCCATCATTTCTTCTTGGATGCTCTCTTCTCTAGGTTTTCATGACATTACTCTCTTGTGTTTTTTCTCTTATCTGTTTGACTGCTCCTTCCCTGTAACATTTTGCTTCTTCATAACCCATAACATGGCCATTAACTGTTAATATTCCTTGGGGTTCTGTCATAGGCCCCATGTATATCTTTTTTGTAACATAGTCATTTGCATATTACATCCCTCATTAGGCTGTTTTTCCCCATTTCTTTGTATTCCCAGGTACTTGGGTCTCCAGGTACTTAGTACTACAGGTACTATGTGCCTGGCACATAGTAATAAATGTTTTATGCTTCACTTGATATTAATGATCAGAGGGTCACTGAACAGAGTTATTGGATTATGAGTTAGAGTAAGACAACCAATTTTACTAGTTGTAACATTTTGCCTTTCATATAGGTAAATTGCCCTTCATGATAAAAGAAAAAATAAAAGTACCCATATCAAAATCTTGCTTAAGTGTTCCTTTTTATTTCTCATTTGCCAAGCATTAGCTAACCATGATCTATCATCAAAGACCCAAGTGTATCTGTGCAAATTGGATTCTATATTTTCAATTAATGATGCTGTTAGAAAAAGCAATTTGGAAGTATACAATGTAGAAAATGGGTTTGAAATAAAGTAGCCACTGTGAATTTTTACTTAGTACACATCACAAATCCACATTAATTATCAATCATATTTCATAACCATTAGCTTCCCATTTCCATTGACGCTATTCCAACACTGCAGATCTGACTGTCTTTTTTAATAGCTTTAACTTTTATCAATTAATCGACTACCTGATAAGTATTAATTGAGTGTCTACTATGTATGAGGGGCTGCTTGGTACTCTCAGAGATATTTGGGGATAATAAAAGCACCTACCTCCCAGGGTTGTTGCAAGGATCTAATAAGATAACATTTGTAAAGCACTTAGCACAGTACCTGGCACCTAGTAGGTGCTAAATAAATACTAGTTTTCATTATTGTTATTATTATTAATGTTATTATTAGCATAATACTTTGCACACAGCAAGCACTTAAATTCTTTACTCCTTTACAATAAGTTGGACTCAGAATTGAACATGAAGAAAACTTTCAGTGTTTCTAGCTCTTCCTTAACACAAAAATCCATCTTTCTAACCACGCTGTTCTCCCAGAAATGTTATATTGCATCCTAGGTGTTACAGTCTCCTGAAGGAATAAAAATTATGGTAGCCCTAAGTTCAATAGAAAGATGAAGGATGAACATAAGTAGGTTGCAGCATATTTCCAAAGATGAATTCCATGTAAAAAAAGGCATAAGGGTTATCTTCTATGAAATGGACAGGTCTCGCAGAATTGCGAGGGATAATAGATGTACCATACTGGTAGAGCTAGCAGAAATCTCCAAACATATTAAATGTGTCCTCTGTGGACAGTATATATTTTTAATAACATATACAAGAATTAAATAGAATGAAAAAAACATAGATGTATCAATGAAATCACACTTCTCTTTAAATATTGAATTGTCCCCAATTACCTTTACATATAGATATAACTCTCTCCAAGAAAGAAGAGTAGAAAACCTCAGGCATTTGCTTCCCATATTCTAGAGAATAAGACATAATTATCTAATGGAGCAACTTGGAATATTAGGAGATGTCATATAAGTGCTGCTCAACTGCTATATGCATTAAATGAATATGCTGGATAGGACATACCACTCAGTATTGTAACCTTAGGTGAAAGTAAGTCTGCTTTCAGAAGCGATCTTTTAGTTTTGCTAGGACCAGTCCAAAAGAAAGCCTCTTCTTCAGGACATTTCTCTTGGTGAAGAGTTGGCGAAGCTGTTTTTCCACTGGTAATTGTCACGTCAAGGAAGATCACTTGAGATCATGCATGACTACGAGCAAATGACCGGGCATTCTCTGAAATGCTTAGCAGTGGTCCCCAAATCCCTGCTTTGACAATTTTCAGGGCTACTTTTAAAAAGCAGTGAGAAAGTACCAAAGGCACTAAAAAATTTGCTAGAAGATATCTAGATAAGTCATTGGCTGCTTGGATGGAGAAGAGAACAAGGAATGAACAAAGGTTAGAAATAAAATGAGTATGTTCCAATGAAGCAATGAATATGGTTGAAAAAAATATTCAAATTGTTTTTTAGAAACATCAACTTTTTGGAGGTGGAGGAATTTCAGTGAAACTGTCTAAGTCACTTATGAATAATATGAGAAAAACATTTCACTCTTAAGATGTGTGTGCTTTCAGTATATACTCCAGTATGAGCTTCATATGCTTTTACATGATTGAAGAAATGGCTAAGGAATTAATGTTCCACCTTGATAGTACAATGTTCTTCTAATTTGAAGGATGACAGTTTATAATTTCTGCAATTGTGGCATGTTTTAAGTCTACTTTAAGGGAAATAATTTACCCATTCCTAGTACATAGTAAAGATTTAACAAATGCCTTGCAGATTAAATTGATTGCCTTGAGCTTAGACTCAAAACTCTCCATGGTCTAGACCAAGGGTGAGGAGCTAGTGGCCTCGAGACCACATGAAATTTAATGCTTTAACTAAGATTTCCCATAACATCCTAGCTTCATAGGGAAGGCCATCTCAGCTTAGTAAAGGAGCAGCTGACCAGGGGAGCTGCTCTGCCACAACTAGACAGACTTTCCTCATTTTCCCTGTCATTATTTTTTCTTTCTTAAATGCTGCAGTCTCAAAGAGAATTCAAGAACACTGGCTTTCAGGTCAAAGGGTCCAGGTTCAAATCCAACTTTTGATGCTTACCACACATGTATTCTTGGGAAAGACAACTTCCCTTGTCTCCTTCTCCTTATCTACAAAATGGGTGGTGGAGAGATTAGACTAGAAGGCCTCTGACATCCCTTTCAATTCTAGATCTGTGATTCTATGATTTCTCAATGTACCTCTCATGGCTTTGCATTCACACTGGATTTCATTTTAGTGTTAGGAATTTGTATTTCTTTTTAAGCAGCAATGGAAATTAAAAGTTTTTTTTAAGAAAGATACTTATAATAAAGGTGACAGTAACGATAATACTAGTTGTTGTAAGGTTCTGTTTTAAATTTAAAAGCATTCCCATAAACATTTATTATTCCAGTGTCATGTAAACTCCTTGAAGGCAAAGAATTTGCCCATTCTTAGTACATAGTAGAGATTTGATAAATGCCTTGTAGATTAAGTTGATTCCCTTGAGCTTAGTGTCAAAACTCTCCATGGTCTAGACCAGGGGTGGGGAATCGATGGTATTGAGACCACATGTGGCCCTCTAGGTCCTCAGGCATGGCCCTTTGACTGAATCCAAACTTCACAGAACAAATCCCCTGAATGAAGGGATTTGTTCTGTAAAACTTGGACTCAGTCAAAAGACCACACCTGAGGACCTAGAAAGCTACATGTGGCCTCAAGGCTGCTGGTTCCTCAGCCCTAGTCCAGACATACCAGAGACACATTAGCAAATCTTACACATGACATTAATAGCAGACTTTCCTTGAACACCCCAGTCTGTCCTGACAACATATTCTTCTGAGATCTCTTTTACAGTGTAAGGGAGTTGACTTCTGAAAGCCGACTACCCAATCACAGAAAGGAAGTGATAATTTTCTCTTACCTGGACTCACTGAAATTTACCTCCTTTTAGGCCTTTCTACTGTCTTTTAAGGGTCCCCATTTTTAATTCAACTTATTTTTTGGCATTTGCTTTAACTTCATAAAGGCATAACAAGGTGTAGTTAGATTTTCACAGTTGATTTAACACCACTTTATCCACAACTTAGTTTGCGTGATTAGATTCTTGGGCTTTTGGAAGCCAACTCCCTTATCATATCATTTGCCTCTAGACTTAATTTGGCTCTTAACTGTATGTCAGACTTTATTTTTTCACATCTATTTAGTTTGCTTCTTATGGTTGTGTGTCTTATTTCCCGATAGTAGTGGAAACTGCTGAATTGAGCTGAATTTGCTGAATAGTACTCAACAATGTGCCTAAAGAGGGTGAAGTGCATACATCTCTAGTTTGATTTGTTGAGGACAAGACAAAAAGGTAGATGATTAGCATCTCTTCACCACATCTATGGTTGTGCGCATCTTGATCTTATTACACACACACACACACGAAATTGCATGTGCTCACAATATATGTTAAAATATGCACACACATTCAGGGTAAAAATGTCAAGTTACAAAGTTTTAGTAACATGCTGCTTTATTTTGTTTTGGGAACTAAAACAAATACTGTCAAAAGAAAAGAATATTTCAAAATGCCATGACCTATGAAAATCCAGTCTATTGCAATTTTCACATCATTTTGTAACTTTAGCTACATTGTAAGAAAGGTGGTTGAGGTCTCTGCCTTCCTCTTTGTTAGCACACTGACAAACAAACTGGTAGGTCCCTGTGAAAATAAAAATTTTGACTAAGAGAAAGTTTTGCTAAATACAGTACACTTGCAGCACAAATTAAATGCTGCATCTCACAGCAGATTACTCTCTAAAATGTTACTTTCACTGTAAAATTGAGAATTCAGATTGTTTTCTAAAACAGTAGAAAAGAATTTAAAACTCCTAGAAATCAGATAGTTCAAGCTGTGCTCAAGTTCTTTTTTGGCTATGTCTGTGTGATGGCTACTATGACTTAGATATAGGCTAAATATGTTTTTTTACTGACTTGCAGAAGGCATGATGGGGGAGGGGAAATGATAAGAAGGAAAAGGAGAAGGTTCAGTCTCAGAAAGCAGTAAAATAATTTCTTTGGTTTACTTGATAAGAGGTTCCACTATTTAATAAAAAATTCATATAGCCATTCAACACATTCAATTCAAAATGTTTTGTGCTTTTAGTTGAATTCATTGATTACCTTTACACATGGCTTTTACAATGGATGTGCTTCATAAATCTACACATCTGACCATATCTCAGTGAGGAATAAAAAAGATACAAAGTTCTTTGTAATATGATTGTTCCTTTTTGTAAAGTGCTGCATGTTATATATTCATTGGTAGAGTATGTTAAAAATTAATTTTGTTCTGAACCCATCTTGAGAATTTCACAATGGTCCTTAGGAAATTAGAGACATTCTGGATTTGATACTAAACTTAGAGTAGTACAAGAGTACTACAAGTACTAGAGTAAAGTACAAATAAACTAATTTACTAAGCATGTAAATCCCACAGATATTCTAATTTCACCCCAAACTATATGTTTTTTGTGCCAAATGTGAACTTGTCTTTGACTACAATAGTATTAAAATACTTAAATTCAGTAAAGGCATCTTGAGGTAGTAGACAGAGTACTGGGCTTGGAGACTAGAAAAACTAGATTTAAGTCCTTCCTATGACACTTATTAGCTGACTGTCTTTGGACCAGTCACTTAAACTTCCTCATCCTAGTTTCCTCAACTGTAAAGTGAGGAGTTGGACTAGATGGGACTGCTAGGTTTCCTTCAAACCTAGATCTATGATCCTATAATTCTGGCCACACTGAATCTTTATGTACCTCAACTAGATCTCTAGTATTTCTCAATGAAGTAATAGGACTTCGCACAATACTGATGAAATCACCAATACTATTCCATATGTACCTATCTAATTTTCTTATTCATAATTTGTTTCAGTGTTCTTTTGCTTCACCCATATGCTACAGCAAGACTTACTCCTAGACATAACTTAGGAATCTATCAGCCAACAACCATTTCTTAAATATCCAGCCACTGTGCTATGCATTAAAGATAGATACTGAGACTGAAACAATCCTTACTCTGAAGAAACTTATCTGCTAATAATGGTGAATGTTGTGAGGATGATGATGGCACTGATTTCAATATTTTCAAGGCATCATTAGGGAACTAAGGTTATGAAATAAAGATTTTTGTGTATTTGTGTGTGCAGGTGAAACTTGGCAAATAACTGAAAGAACTGCAACTTGCAAAATCAGCCACAGTGCACCCTCTTACATAAACTGAATAACTGTAGAGATATTAAGCAACAAAGGAGACTGACCATCATAATTATTTCTTCAATGCCCATAGAGTGGGAAAAAGTTAACCTTCTGCTGACACATTTTGATATTCATTCCAGTATGCTCGTGTGCATCAATTCATTCTCATTATACGTTAGATACTGTGCCAGATACTGTGACCCAACTAACAGCTTGACCCCTACCTGCTGACAATGGTGGAAAGTGCCAGTCCATTGCACTGCTGAAGCTTCATCCCATCATAGTGATATTGAAGGAACAGATGAGAGTGAATAAGACCCAATACCTCTAGCCTTTTCCTGGAAGTCTTTGAGATTGTAAGCACTGTTATTCATCTGCTACCTTCTGATACTCCAGTAGCTAAGGAACTACCCAAGCAGCTAGGTGACAAAGTGGACAGAGTACCAGACCTAAAGCCAGGAAGATCCGAGTTTAAATCTGGCCTCAGAGACTTACTAGCTATGCTACCCTGTACAAGTCATTTAACTCTGTGTGCCTCAGTTTCCTCATCTGTAAAATGAGCTGGAGAAGGAAATAGCAAACCACTCCAATATCTTTGCTAAGAAAACTCCAAATGGGTTATGAAGAGTCAGACAGAACTGAAATGACAGCAGCAAGAAGAAGCTACCACTAGCTGTTACTGACCCTCTCCCTGTACCCCTATCCCTTCAATAATTGGCCACATGAAAGCAACCTACTTCTAACTCTCACTGTTCATTCCAATTCCTCTTAATCTTATCTTAGATATGCCCCATTCAAATCCTGCTCCTGCTTTTGCTGCTCTCTCTGGAATTCCCATTCTATAGTGAATAAACTTCCCTTTATCCTGAAGCTTTTACTTCATATTCCTTCTGTCTACTTGACTTTATTAGATTTGGATTTCCCCAGATCACTCTGCATCCCTATCTCCTTAAACACCAGCTGTATCTTGACTTGTACTCCCCAATACACAGGTCCAGGCCTGTCTTTCATTGCCATGATCATACTTTCTTTTTGCTATATCATTCAGCAATCTCTCCACCTTTGTACGCTTGATTAAAATTTTCTATTCTATTTAAATCATAATTGTTGCTGTACACTAGCTCCCACATTATCCTTCCTTCTTCCTTTGGCACCTGGGTTGCTGTCTTGCTTCTGAACTTTTGTACTTGTACTAAGGCACTTCAATGCCCATTTTAGTGCTCCCTCAAGCTCCCTAACCTCTGAATTCTTTAATGTCTATTACCTACTATTGGCTATCTATTACCTACTCTTTCATTCTACTTGCTCCATTCATACCTACTTCATCCTCCTTCTGAGGTTGTTCAGCCACACAAAGGAATGATCATACCCTAGATCTCATGATTACCCACCAGTATTCCACTTTCTTAATTAAAAAAAATTCGGACATTCCTCTATCGGATAATATTACACTACCATATGCTGCTGTGCCTCACCTCTCCCAAAGCTATTCTTAACCCTCTAATTTCTCCATCACTCAGTACTCCTGATCTAATTTTGCTTTCTTCTCTCTCAAGTCTTCATCACAAAATAAACAAATTCAATTCTACTTTGTTATCTACTCTTGAATCCTTCACAAATCTAACTCCAGCCCTGCTTTGCTCCCGTCATTTGCATCTTCAACTCATGATGTTATTAATAGAGCTAGAAGAAGTCAGCAGCTGTGATTACTGAGTATACTTTAAAAGTATACTATCCAATTACAACTGGACCCTCGCTGAAGCATAAGAGGCTGAATAAATTATATTCAGAAGAATAGAGTAACTCTACAAAAACTATGACCATGGCCTCAGAGAGAAAAAGAAATGGCTTGACCACAACTACAAGAGTACCTGGAAGAATTGAGTTAAGAAAATTTTGAAAAGTAAATCTTAAGTTAAATGAGAGCTCTAGGGGAAAAGATTTAGGAGTGTAACCAATTTGGAGCAGAAGGTGGCAAATATGACCCAAGTAAAAGACTTCCTGAAAGTTAGAATGAAGCCAACAGAACTTAATGACTCTTTAATGACCTCATGAGAAAATAAGAAACAATGGAATAAAATCAAAAGAATGGAACAAAAGAAGAAAAGGTATTTGCAATTTAAATGACATGGAAAAGAAGTTGAAGTAAGATAATTTAAGAATCATTTTACTCCATGAAAACTATGACCAAATGAAAAATTTGGATACCATATTTCAAGAAATCAAAATAGAAAATTTTACAGCTCTATTACAACTGTAGTCACTTAATAAATGTTTATTAAGTGTTTGTTGTGGGCCAGTCACTGTGCTACATTCTGGGGGTACAAAAAGACGTAACATGCCTTCAAGAAGCTAACATTCTAATACGGGAGACAATAAACAAGCCAATATGTAAAAAAAAAAAGCCAAGCTAAATGCAGGATAAATAGAAAATATATAATAGAGAAGACACTAAAATGAAGAAGTGAAAGCTCTCCTGGAGAGGATGAGATTTTAGTAGGCAATTAAAGGAAGTCAGAAAAAGCCATGAGGCAGAAATGAGGGAGAACAACATTTTAGGAATGAGAGATAGTCAAAGAAAATTCCTGGAACTGATAAAATGTCTTATTTGTAGAACAGCAAGAAAACCAGTTTCACTGGATCAGAGAGTATGAGGGAGGGAGTAAGATACAAGAAGATTAGCAAGGTAGGAGGTGGCTTTGACACAGACGATTTTGTATTTAATCCTGGAGACGATAGAGAGCCACTAGAACTTATTGAGCATGGAGGTGACATGATTGGACATGAACTTGGTAAAATCACTTTGGAGGCTGAATGGAAGGATGGATTGGAGTAGGAAGATATGGGGCATGCTAATTAGCATGCTATTTTAAAAGTCCAGTAGTGAGGTGATGAGGACCTGCACCAGAGTGATGTCAGTGCCAGATGAGAGAAGAAGACGTACTTGGAAAAGGGAAATTGACAAAGCTTGGTAATAGATTGGATACAAGGGATGAAAGATAATGTAGAATCAAGTATGATACCTAGGTTACATGCCTAAGGGACTAGGAGGATGATGTTGTCCTCTGCAATAATAAGGAAATTCATATGGGGTGGGGAGAATAAAGCGGAAAGAAAATAAGCTCAGTTTTGAACATATTGAGTTTAAGATGTCTACTGGACATCCAGCTCAGAATGTCTGAAAGGCAGTTGAAGGTTAGCAAAGAGGTTAGAGCAGGAAAGATAGATTCAATAATCATCAGCATAAAGAATAAAATTGATTAAGATGGAAGCTGAGGGTAGGATCAAGTCAGGGTTTTTTGAGGATGGGAGAGATATGTGCATGTATGTAGACATTAAGGAAGCAGCCAGTAGACAGGAAGAGATTAATGATAAGTGGTAGAATGGAGATGACAGGTGGGGCAATCTATTGGCATTAATGAGATGAAATGGGATTGCTTGAGCAAGTAGAGGAGTTAGTCTTGCTAAGAAATAAGGCCACCTCATCATATGAGTTAGAAGTGAAGGAGGAGATAGGTACCTGAGTGGTGTGAAAAGAGTCAGGTGGAAAAGGAAGCTTATGGTGAATGGCTCCAATATTTTCTATAAAATAGGACACATAATTCTCAGATGAGAGGGTGGGGGAAGAAATAACCTTGGGAAGTTTGAGGAGGGATGAAAAGGTTTGGAAGAGCTGCCTTGGAGACTCATATAGTGAGGTGATAGAGGAATGGTTGCCTAGCCCAGTTGAGGTTGTGTAATAAATTTTTAGTGTACCCAGTCTGAATGGTTGCATTATTTCCTCTACCTTCATTCAGCAGCACATGTTTAAGAGTGAAGGCATATGATGGTAAGAGTATTTCAAGGCTGAGCATTGGCAGGACAAAATTGGTGAAATGAAGAGTACTCAAGAATAGAGAATACTTTAGAATTGAATTAGTTTACTAAGCAGAAACATTATTTGCTCATGGTTGGGCCATGCCAATAAAAATGAGAATGCTACTTAAGTTAATTTGTCATACCAATCAAAACCTCAAACGGTTACTATATGTGTGTATACATACATACATGCATACATATATATATACATATAAATATGTATATTTCATCTTGAGGAATAAAAAGTAAAGAAACCTAAAGTGAAACAATTTTTTAAGCAGAAAGAAAGGATGCCCCAAAGTTCTACCTCTCAAACTATACGAAGAAGAGCTAATCATCAAAACTATCTACTACTGCTTAAAAAAGACAAAAAGTTGATTTTTCTCAATGGAATACATTAGGTATACAAAAGACATAAGCAAATGAACATAATAATGTTATTTGATGAACCCAAAGGCTCCACATATTAAGGAGAAGGACTTATTACTTTTGAAAAATGCTGGAAAAATAGAAAAGTGATCTGATGGAAATTAGATTTAGGCCAATATCTCACATTATATACCAAAATAAACTCCAAATTAACACATGGCCCAGATCTAGAAGATCACATCTTAACCAATTAGAGGAACAGAGAAGGAAAAATCATTCACAACCAGGGATATAGGAGTGGTATTTGACCATACAGGATATATAAAGAGTTAAAGTAGGCAAATGGACAATTATAGTTACAAAAAATGAACTAAAACCAGTACTGAGACTGAGAAAAAAAAGTGCAGCAAAATTTTCTGATGGATGTCTGAAATCCAACATATATAGGGAATTGGTTCAAATGTAAAAGAACAAAAGCCATTCCTAAATAGATTAAGTGATCAAAGGTTATAAACAAGAAGTTTCAGGAAGAGAAAAGTAGGCTGTCAATGACCAATTTTTTAAATAAAAAGCTACAAATCATTAATGACAAGTTGAATGCAAACAGAAACAACATTTAGGTTCTACCTCACATCCATGAAATTGAAAAGATGGTCAGAAAAAAAAGATATTAGTTGTTGGAGGGAATGTGATATGACTGGCATACTAATACAGTTATTTTATTGTATTATTTTTCTGAATTTAAAAATAAATGAAAATGAGCATATTCACGTACATAGTAAAACAGAATAAGAAGACAGTACAAGAAATTGCAGAACTCTATTGTGTAGTTTTAGATTATCCCCTTTCTAGTCTGTCCTACTGATCTTTCTCTATGTTTTTAAACAGTTTAGATTACTATTGCTTTATGATACAGTTAAAGGTATGAAAGTGCTATTTCCATTCAACCTTAGCTCTTTTCATAATTTCCATAGACACGCTTGATCTTTTGTTTTTTTCAAATGAATTTTTATTGTTATTTATCATGTTCTAAAAAGTATCCCTTTGATCATTTGATTGGTATAGCATTAAAAGTGTAAGTTAATTTTGGTAGTATTGCCAAATTGGGGTGGGGGTATAAATTTATATTGGCGTGGTCCAGCCATGAACATTGAATATTTATCCATCTATTTAACCTTTTATTTATTACTTTTAGGAGCATTTTGAACTATTTGAATATTTTTGTGTGCTCTCATAGGTTAATCCCTAGATATTTTATTCTTTTTTGTAATTATTTGGAATAGGATTTCCCTTTCTATTATTAACTGTTGAATTTGGTTTTTATTATATAGAAATGAAATTGATTTTTATGGCTTTTTTGTGGCCTGTGACTTTGTTGAATCTATTAATTTTCTTAAGTAATATCTTTGTTGATTCATAGGATTTTCAAAGTAAACCATCATATCATCAGCAAATAGGTATAGTTTTATTTCTTCTTTATGTCTTTAATTTTTCCCTTGTTTTATTACTATTGCTGTCATTTCTAGAGACATATAAAATAATACTAGGGAGAATGGGCATATTTGATTTAACACATTTTTTTGGAAAAGATTCACCCGTTGTATGCAATGGTTGCTTTTGGTTTTAGGTAGCTATTTTTGTGATATTAAAAACACTCCTCTAGATATATACTTTACTTTTTTATCATAAATAAGTATTATACTTTGTTAAAGGCTTTTTCTTTGTCTATTGAGATACTCGTAATTCCGTGTGTTTTTCTTTTTAATATAATTAATTATGTTGTTGTTTTTCCTAATGTTGAACTATGCTTGTATCCTTCCTGTGGGTCCAGGTTGGTCATAAAAAAAATCTTGGATAAGTTATTTTAATTGATTTGACAGGATTTAATGTAAAATTTTTGAATTCATATTCATTAATGATGTTGGTTTGTAGTTCTATTGGTTTTATTCTTCCTTTGTTTAGGTTTTAGGATTATATTTGCCTTACAAAAAGATTCTGATAGGGTAGTTTCTCAGCTTTTGAGAATAATTTGTATAGTATGGGCACTAATTATTAATTTTGGCTTTTTAAAATTTACTTTTAACATTCATTTTAAAAAATGTTGAATTGCAAATTCTCACCCTCTCTCCCAATCCTACCCTACCCATTGAGAAGGCACGTACATGTGAAGTCATGCAAAAAAATTTCTATATTTATCCAGGTTGCAAAAAAAAGCAAGAAAGTAAGGACAGTAAAAAAAGTATGTTTCAATATGTACTTAGAGTTCATCAGTTTTCTATCTGGAGGTAGATAGCATTTTTATGATGAATTCTTTGGAATTTTTTTAGGTCATTATCTTGATGAAAGCAGCTAAGTCTTTAGCAACTGATCATCATTACAGTATTACTCTTACAGTTAATAATATACCCCTGGTTCTGCTTATTTCACTCTACATCAGGTTCTATAAATCCTCTTAGGTTTTTCTGAAAGCATCCTACTCATCGTTTCTTATAGTACAATAGTATTCCATCAAAAATTATATACCACAATTTTTACTGTTCCCCAATTGAAGGCCATCCCCTCAGTTTCCAATTCTTTGTCGCTACAAAAAAAAGGTGTTATATTTTTGTATATATAGGTATTTTTTTCCATTTTCTTGTATCTCATTGGGATACTGACCTAGTAGTGATATTACTGGGTCAAACAGTCACAGTTTCATAGCCCTTTGGGCATAGTTCCAAATTTTTCTCTAGAATGGTTGGACTAGTTCACAACTCCACAAAAAATGTATTAGTGTACCTAGGGTATATGAGTGTTCAAGGAGGATTTACACTTCTGCTTTGAGGGTTTGCTGAATCCTTTTCAGAGCTGCTTATCTACCTTTGGTGTCTACCTGACACTCAACTCTCATTTATGGCTCTTAGAAGCTATAGTGTGTGCAGTGGCTACACTCCAATAACCCGTCCCAGCAGGCAGGCTAAACCAGGTTGAGGGTAACCAACAGGCTACAAACCCATCAATGACTTGGCAGTGGTGGGGGAGGGTATTTACCCCAAGCACGTGAAGACTTCCCCCAAAGGAATGAGCAGATCAGAACAATTTGTTCCAATGGCCGTGGATGTGGTTGAAGTAAGCAATGTGGACCATCTAGAACTTAGTCAGACATCAAATACAACAAGGTTGTCCACTGCATCCTGAGCCATGATGAGTCATCCTAACTTTTGTCTTGCCACCAGACTTCAATGACTCTGGGGCTGACTACTTGGTGCAACCCTGTCTCACTTAAACCCAGTTCACCCACAAGTCAAGATGTCACCCTATCCTGTTACTGGTGCTCTTTGAAAATGAAGGACAAACAACAACAAAAAGTGAACCTATTTTTCCACATTCTCTCTAGCATTTATGATTTTCCTTTTCCAACTTGATAGATGTGAAGTGGTACATCAGAGTTGTTTTAATTTGCATTTCCCTTGTCAATAGATATTTAGAACACTTTTTCCTGTGCTTATTAATAGTTTTGATTTGTCCTTCTGAAAACTGCCTGTTCCTGTCCTTTGACCATTTGTCAATTGGAGAATAGCACCCATTTTTATAAATTTGGCTCAAGTCCCTATGTATTTGAAAAATGAGGCCTTTATCAGAGAAAATTGCCATAAACATTTTTCAAATTTTCTGCTTTCCTTCAAATTTTGATTGCAAGTACCAAGGAGTCACAGTCAGGATCACTCAAGGCATGATAGATGCTACAGTAAAAGGGAGGAATAAGCTTGGAATATGATATTTTAATGGATGAAAGACTAAGATTTTTAGTCAAGAAAAACCTACCTGGCAAAATTGAGCATAATTTTATTTGATGAGAAGAAAGTATACCTTTAAGAGATTTCAAGGAATCTTGATGAAAAGACTAGAATTTCAAATGGAAATGGAGCCAGGGAAAAAGCTACACTTTTTGTTTTAGCAAAGAACTGGAAAGTAAGGTGGACCATTGATTGGGAAATTGTTGAATGAATTATGTTATAAGGATGTATTTGAATACTACTGGGCCATCAGAAAAAATTAAAATGATGGATACACTTGGGAAGATTTGTATGAACTGATGCAGAGTGAAGCAAATACAACCAAGAGCATAATTTATTCAATGACTATAATACTTAAAATAAATACAACCTTTATTACTCCTATGAATTCAATGGCCAATTAGGACTTCAGAACACTAAAAATAAATCATGCATACCATCTCTTAACAGAAAAATGATAGACTAGAGGTGCTGAGCAAAGCATATATTTTCAGACAAGGCCGATATGTACTTATTTTGTTTGATTGTTTTTTTAGTTGGTGGTTTTTCAAATTGGAATAGGGGGATTGGGAGGATGAGGGGGAGTACAGATATAATTCCTTTCTCAAAAAAAGTGCCAATGAAACATTTAAAAAACACAGAATGTGATAAAAGAAATTTTAGAGGGAGTCAAAGTAGGATAGTTTTGGAACCAACACATTCAATATCTTACGTATTTTTAAAAATATGTATATTAGAGAGAATCATAGTTTCATATAAACTCCTTTTTGTTTTCTTCTCTATATGGTAATGTCCACATTTGCTGATATTTATCAAAATCTGAATAACAAAATTTTTAACAAATTAATATTCATAGAGACTGAAGTCAGTCAGCAAGTAAGCATTTTTAAGTGTTTATCCAGGGACTATACTTGGTGCTGGGGATATAAAAAAGGGAGCACACACACACACACACACACACACACACACACACACACACACACACACACCAGTGCCTGCCATTAAGGAGCAAATATTCTATTAGGAAGACTACATGTAAATAACTAGGCTTATAGAAGATGCATGCAGAAGAGATGAAGGTAATCTGGAAAGGGAAAATAGATTGTGATAGGACTGGGAAAGGACTCCGATTTGAGCTGAACCTTGAAAAATTCATCATTTTTTAATTCAGCTCAACCTTTATTATATTACAGTGGTTAGTATTATTTTTGTTTGTATTACAATTTTCTCACAAAATGAGGATAGCTCACATATATACTATGTCTCATTTTACAAATGAGGAATAAGAGATAATAAGAGCCCTTTCCATGTCACAAAACTAATAAATAGCATAACAAACATTCAGATTGACAAAACCCTAAGTTCCATGGTCTCTTCAGTATATCACATTATCACACATTCCAAAGTGAAATTTATAAACTTCTGACCTGCGGGTACAATCACCCTTCGCTCATTTGTTGTCATGTTGGTTGATAGAATATGCTTCTCCTCCAAAAAGCTGCCATAATTCATTCCAACATTATCTTGGCTGTTGACCATCTTCCCACCCTTTGTAACACTGCAATCATCAGGAGAGTTCCTAGAGAAACACAAGATATTTTCTTCAATTAATATGATACTTGAAAAGGATCCCCTAAAATCATACGGAAGCAGGTAAAAGATATGGGAGGATAATAGAGGAGAGACAGAAAAAATGTAGAGAGAAAGGAACTGTGAATTAGAAATCTAGAAGAATAACTTTATTAATAGTAGAAATGTTAACTTAATTCTTATATAAGTTGCAAAGTGTCTTGGCTTCTATTTCCTCAGATAACTCCATTTTGAAACTATGATTTCAAAACTCCAACTACAGCAACTGATGAATTTAGGGCAGAATGAGGAGTGACAGGATTACTTCTTCTCATAATGGGATAAAATAAATGTCAAAATATACATATGCTAAGATAGAGTAATAGAGTCTCAATATAAAAGACTCATTTATTTTCTTACTAGTGTAGAATAATCTTTTGATATGCCAGATGAAATATTCACATTGTTTTATGGCAATAGGACCAGAAAAGATCTCAGGAAGTAGATAAGTCAGCAAAAACTCACTCTTCTGGAAGTTGATCTGCAACAAGTTCTAACAACATTTTAAAGAAACTCCCAAAAGCAATCTTAACATTGCAATTACCCGAATCCAGACATCCAAAAGCATCAATGTGCTACCTAGCCACAGAAAGCAAATTATGGGACTTTTGTTTAAAATAATTGCATTTATTTGTAGACTAGAAGAACTCCCTTGAATCTCCATATATATTGCTAACTGGGCCCTCTGTGAGAAAAATGGCAAGACCTGAAATTTTTGAAGAAAATACTAAAAATTTTTAATATCCCATCAAAATAGGAAAAGTAGCAAATGAAGTACATAAAGATTTTCTTAGACCTTCAGACTTTCAATTTGCAGGTTGAAGTTGTTTGGATAGCTAGAACAAATTATTTAAATGTTTTAAGGAAATTCTTCTTAAAAGGCTGATCTTTACCTCATTTTGGGTAAACCTTGAACACCTGAGAAATAGCATGGATTCAATTATCATTTCTATGCAGATATCTTCACATCTATTTTTCTACAGTCACATTTCCCCAACTACCTTTTGAACATCTCAAACCAGATATCCTTTAAACATCTTAAATTTGATGTCTCTTGAACCGAACTTTTTAACTTTTCCCTAAAGTTGTCACCTTTTCTTACCTTCCCTATTACTATCGAAGGCAACACCATTCTGTTAGTCACCCAGGCTTGCAAACTAGGTACCATTCTTGACTCTTTACTCTCAGCCCTCATCTGTAATATAAAATCTGTTGCTAAGTCCAGCAGATTCTACTTCCACAACATTTTTCATATACATCCCCTTCTATCCTCTAACAATACCACCACCTTGGGGCAGGCCTTCATCACCTCTTGACTGGACAAATGCAATAAATTTTTGATTGGTCTCCCTGTTACAAGTCTCTCTCCACTCAAGCTCGTTGTCCACTCAGTTATCAAAGTGGTCTTCCTAAGGTGCAGTAATCACATCACTCCCATTCAATAAATGCTGGCAGCTCCCTGTTACCTGGATTGAATATAAAGTCACCTGTTTGACTTTTAAAGCCCTTAATAACTTTCCTCTTCTTACATTTTCATCTTCTTACATGTTATTCCCCTCTACTGGTCTATGATCTAGTGGCATTGGCCTCTTTATTGTTCCTCGAACACAATCTTCCATCTCTGGACTCCAAGTCCTTTCGTTGACTATCTTTTACGCTTTGAATTATCTTCCTCCTCATTTCCACTTTCAGACTTCTCTGGCTTCCTTCAAGTCTCAGATAAAATTCCACCATCTGCCCCCCCAAAAAGCCTTCCTCATTTACCTTCAATACTAGTGCTTTACCTTTGAGATTATCTCCAGTTTACCCAGTATACAACTTGTTTACAAACACAGGATTTTGCATGTGGTCTCCACATTGAGCAAAGTCTCTCTTTGTCTTTTTTCTATCTCCAGTTTGTTGTTAACCTAAAACTTTGCTTTTTGATAAACATAAGGAACCCCTTTTTGAATAAGCAAAGTTTTTCTAGGAAATTATTTCTATGTAACACCCAAGTTGGGAAAAGGGAAGTTAATTAGGGTACAACTTTGCAAAATTAATCAGTGAAATTATCTGAGGTAAATTAGAAGGGAAGACATATTCATTCAGTGACATCATTTAAGGCTTAAGTTGCATTTCCTGAGTAAAATGGACCTCACTTTTGTGTCTATGTCCCAGTATTTGCATGTATGTTTGGTGGCCTTGCTTTGGACATCTGAATATCTCAAAGTTGTAGCTATTATTTCAGGCTTAGCTGGCTTTAAAAAAACTCACCAATATCTGAGCATTAGATATAATGGTGCCATGATTTCAAAAACAAAAATAAAACCCTAAAACATGCTTAAAAACTTTATAATTTCAGTGAAAGTTACTTCACCATCTCGATTCTGGATAGATTAGAATGAACTTTGCTTTTGGTCCAACAAATAATCTTGAACTTTTTTTTTCTTCTCTTGCAGCCTTTGTTCTGGGGTTGCTAGTGATAATGCCGTAAGCAAATATTTTGATAGATAAAACTTTTCTCTACATAGAAGACGTTTTGTCTGCTCTTATATCACTCTCTAATACACTCCTAGAAGAACAGGTGACCACAAGGTGTGGTTGTTGCATGTCTATACAGATTACACTCTGAATTGGGAGACATTTTTATTTTGCTCATCTCTTCTTGTGTCGTAGTTTGAGGCATATTTCCATTCCTTCAATGTCTGCTGCCTCTAGTTGAAGTCACAGATCTGTGTCCCAACTGAAAACTTCAGAAGCAGCAAGGACACTATCTTTTGCGTCTTGTAACTTTAATGAACATTGTGGTCATCTCCCAGAAAAAATAGCATTCACAGACATAAGTGATTCTTATCAGCCTTTTGAGGTCAGCAAATAGTGAAGTGGATAGAGTGCCAGGGCTGAAGTCAGTAAGACTCATCTTCCTGAGTTTAAATCTGACCTCAGATATTTAACTATCTGTGTGACTCTGGGAAAATCATTTAATCCTGTTTGCTTCAGTTTTCTCTTCTATAAAATGAGCCAGAGAAGGAAATGGTAAACCACTCCAGTATCTTTGCCAAGAAACCCCAAATGGGGTCTCAAAAAGTCAGATACAACTGAAATGACTCAACAACAGCAAATCAACCTTTTTGGCAAGGCAATAGAAGTCATCAACATGGCAAATGTGAAGCCAGTGGAGGTAGGTGATTCTTTGATTCCAGAAATCATATAGTGTAGCAATGATTTCTTCTGCAGCTCGCTCAGGAAGTTTACCATATGTGAATCCACTGCTGCACCATCAATCTCCCTGCATGTATGTGTCTGGTGCTTTTAACTTCCATCTATATCTTGTAATCTAGATGGACTAAGGCTTTATCCAACAGATAGGCTGTGATGATGGGGCTGGAGGGGGACCAATACTGGTCAATGAAACTAAGAAGGGACTTTTGTCTTGGATGTGATACTTTGGATGATGTTCATATTCTTCACCAAGAGCCTAGTATCCTAAAAATGTGGTGAGGATGTCTTATGCTACCTTTGACGGCAATTTAATTTCATTCCTCTAATCCAGTCATTTATATTACCCCGTAGGCTACCTCCAGTAGATGCCTCCAGATGTGTTGAGTAGGCTACCCTGGTAACGGTCATCCATTTGCCTTGTATGGATAACCTTGGAGGCTGCTTACAAACTGATATGGGCTGCCTGGCTCATGGCATAATGATCATTTTGCCTATGCAGCAGGGCCTAACGTGTTTTTTTGAGGATAGAATTATTTCCATTCCAGTGTATTCATTACTGGTTGCTTTAAGGGTGGTCACAATCTCACATAATACTCTAGAGACTAATGAATGATACACATAGAACCTAGAAATAAAATAGAGGAGAATGATTCTTAGAAAGAATGCCTTAAAGAATCATAGATTTAAGCTTTCATAATGAAAAAGCAGTCATTATTCCGATCACTATTAATCATTATTTGAAAGTTGAAGTATATATAGTCTCCATTTCAGTGCCCTTGTATCTACTAATGTGCACTACTAATACAGATGCTGTTTGAAGTTACCAAGTAGCAAGGAAAAACTTCTTGAGAAGAAACTTTTTATTATACACAATCTTCTATGCCATGTCATGGCTCTTTTAAGCAATGTGAACCATATGTTCTGTTTTCAGATGATAAGGATTAACCATCCATTTAGCTTAAAATATATCTATGACAAAAAAACTCAACTCTTAAAATTTTGCATTAGGAAAATTGATACATTTTAAATAATGAATTTCTGATATTGCTTTTTTTGTTAGTGTTTCTAGGGTAAAATTGTCATTTGTCATTAGTTGCTTATAGAGATATTTATTAGGAGTAAAATATCTGAGCCTTAGGAGGTTTTGTTTTTAATCAAACTTTATTTTTGCTGATAAGCATCTAGCAAGACATCTTATAAGTTGTTAAAAATACCTCAGTGAATTTAAGATGGTGACTATGGATAGAGAACTGGCCTCAAAACTAGGAAAACTTGCATTCAAGTCCTGCCTTAGATATGTACTGACTGTGCAACCCTAGGCAAATCATTTAACTTCTCAAGGATCTAGGTAAGTCTCTACAGATATAAGTTGCAGAGAAGGTTCTAACCTACAGTGGTGTAGAGATTTTCCTCACTTGGAGTTTTCTATATCAATGAAATCACAGGTCTACTTCCTATTTCTAAAGCTATTGGAGGTTCCAATTCTAGACTCAAGCCCATTCTTCTTATTATTAATTTCAATGTGTGATGAACAAAATATAATGGTTTTGATTATCCTCCTTAAAAGAAGACACAAGTTTGAGGATTTGGTGTTTTGGAGGAATTACTTCCTTATCTCTTCAACACCTAATCTATGATCCTATTGATTCTATTTGTGCTATTTATAACATCCTAAAAAGGAGCTTGGGAAAGGATGACCCAAAAAGATATGGAATCATAGGACTAACCCCCTAGCAACTCTGTCACTGCATTGTGTGATTCTCTTGCACCTCACTGAGGCTACAATTAAAAGAGTGTGGATACTGTTGTGGCTGCATAAGTTTCTGGGACATAGGATCATAGCCACAGGTACAAGATAAGAAACAGATAAAGAAAAGTGTTTTAACCTTATATGATGAGAAGCCTGTATTTTAATAATAGTTAGCATTTATATATTGTTCTAAAGTTTGCAAAGGGCTTTATTTACATTATTTCATTTGATCCTCACAATAACCCTTTGAGTTAGGTGCTATTATTGTCATCCTCATATTACAGATGAAGAAATCAAGACCAAAATAGGGTCTTCCTGACCTCAAGTCCAATATTCTGTCCAATGAGTCATCTAGATGTCATCAGCTATTAGAAGTTTAGTGGTTTTGTTCAAGGGAGAAATGGGCATAAATCTCAAATAGAATAATTCTAAATTATTTAATGGGCATAAAATAACTCATCTCAAATAGTCTTTATGAGACTTAAGTGTAAATAAATCAGGAACATGTAGTATTTTCTCTTAAAATGCTTTGGAATGTTTAAATTAGGAAGAAGCACCTAAAGAAAAAATGAACTGGGGATTTTTCTGAGGTCCAAGTATGAAGTAAAAATAAATTTTGCCAAACCTCAGACTTTTTTATAGAGGTAGAAAATTTTAGAGTTAAAGATATTTCATCCCCATGTACTCAGTAATCATGTGCCTAAACTCTCTTTACCGAAAAGTATATCTCCTTTTAAAAGATCATATAGGTAATCTAACACTCTCCAAATCATTTTATTTATTTGAACGACATTAAACAAGACAATATGTATCACTGTCATGAGACAGGCTCTCTCTCTTTCAAAATAATGTATAAACCACCTATCAAGTTGGAGAAATTTCCAATTGCCAGCAAAACATTCACTACTCAAAGGTTGTTGTTAAAAGATCATAAAATTATCAGACAGAAACTCAAAGCAACTTCAAAAACTAATCTGATCCCTTCCTTTTCATCTTTAATACCACCCTGTCCCATACACTCCAGGACCTAACTAAAGTAATTGCTCCCCCAAGCTCCTCTATCTTCATACACTCTTTCTTTACAATAATTCCTGCCCCTCAACCTGAATTCATAATATATGAACAAAACATAATAGACCCTTCTTTTGAGCCTTTTGCCTTATTAAACTAATAGGTTACTGTTCTCCTTCCTTTCACAGTCTATATTCTTGAAAAGTTATCCATTCCTATTGTCTCTGCTTTACCAACACCCACATTCTCCTCCACACTTTACCATCTGACTTTTATCCTCAGCATTTTACTGAAACTACTCTTTCAAAAATCACCATTGGCCTAATTGTTGAATCCAATAGCCCTTATCAACTTTAACCTATCTTAAATACTTGAAACTTTTCACACTTCCTTTCTTCTGAATACTCTCTTCTATCTTGTCTTTCCAAATATAACACTTTCTTGGTTCTCCTACCTCTTTAACTATTTTTCACTTTCTTTTTCCAACGTCTTGTCCTATTCCTAGCTCCTTAAGTCAGAAAGGTTCCAAATGTTTCTGCATTTGTCCCCATTTCATTATTTTGCTATAAGCTCTCCCAGCTCATCATTCCCACAGTTCCAACAATTACTTTTATGTAGATGATTTATAAAACTCAGTCTCCAGACCTAACCTCTTTCTTGACCTCTAAACCCACATCTCAATCTTCCTTTTTAATGATTCTATTACTAAAACTTCCACTCAATCAGTAGCCTACAGTTGAATTATTGACCTCATCTTTGACATTTTTTTCTCCCTCACCTCTCTTATCCAAACAACTACCAAAACCTTTTGGTTCTGTGTACTATTTTTTGCCCATATAGGTCCACATGAGTCTGTCTAGATGTGTCTCACAGAGAGGCAAGATTAGATATCTGGAGAGTCTCTCCAACAAATTTGATCCCCGAGAGGAAGGAAAGCAGGATGTTGGGGCAGTGGCTGGTCATTCTGTTTCTTCACAGAGGGAGATACCAGGCTAGAATTATATCTCTCTGCTCCCTTAAATGTTGGTGGGGTATTGAATAATCAACCTCTACCAATGAGAAGTAGGAGTCCCATAAAACGAGCCCTTTAAACTGAGGATTATATTTCTTACATCTCTCCCTTTGTCAGCAACCACCTTAGTATATATTCTCACAAGTAACCTGGACTCTTACAGTAGCATTTTAACAAGTCTTTTTAAACATACTTACTCTCTCTTTACTTCATTCTTCATACCATTGACGATATAAACTTCTTTATGTCTCAGTCATGGAACTTAAGGGGCTCCCTAAACAAATTATTTTGTCTGACATTCAAGAATTTCTATATTTTGGCATCATGTAACCTTTCCTATTTCATTTCAGACTATGTAGTAATCTTCCAATATTTTATCTTTAGATAAAACATTAATTGCTGACCCTCAAAAATTCTAGGTATTTTCCCTTGTGTCTCTGCTCAGTCTGGCTCATCACTTTAAAATCAACATTTTAGAGATGATGAAACTGAGGCAAACAGGGTTAAGTGACTTGCCCAGGGTCACACAACTACTAAGTGTCTGAGGCCAGATCTGAACTCAGAAAGATGAGTCCGGGCCCAACACTCTATCCACTTTGGTACCTACCTGTGGGTTGAGGAGGGGTGTCTAAAAGTGAGTTTTAACTGTTAGTAGAGTCATGTATTTCTAAGCTTTGATTAAATATTTGTCCATAATCTCCTTCCTTAATTTTAAAAGCAGGAATGGATGTTATATTTTGTCACGAACCTTTTTTTTATCTATTGGTATAATAATTTGATTCTTATTGTTTGTTGTTAATATGATCTATTATGCTTATAGTTTGCCTACTATCGAACCTATCCTGAATCCCTAGTATAAATTCTACCTGGTCATAATATGTTATCTTTTTAAACATGTTGCTCTATCCTCTTTTTTTTTTAAAATAGTTTTGTATATTATTCTAGCAACATTTATTAGAGATATTATCCTATGGTTTTCTTTCTCCACTTTGTCTCTTCCCTATTTAGGTATCAGGATCCTGTTTAGGTATCATAAAGAAATTTATAAATACTTTGCCTATTTTTGCAAAGTTTTTTTTTATTTTAAAATTATTATTTGAGTGTTTGATAGAATTTGATAGAATGTAAATCCATTTGGTTGTGAGTTTTATTTCTGTGCTAATTCACTTTTTGCTTCTTCAATTCATTTTTCTGAAATAAGATTATTTGAATTCTTTGGGTTTTTTTTGGTATGCTTATCTGGATATTGTATTTATTTGTAAACATACATCCATTTCATTTAAGTTATCTGTTTTGTTGGCATATAGTAGGGCAAAATAGTTTCTAAAAATTTCCTTTATTTCATCTACACTTGTAAATTTTTCACTTTTATTTTTACTTTTGGCAAATAGGTTTCCTTCTCTCTTTAAGAAAAAATAGTATATGATGACTTTTCTGTTTGTTAGCTTTTTTCCCCACAAAAATAAAATGTTCACTTTTTTGCTTTCAATTTTATTAACCTCTTCTATTTTTAGAATTTATATTTTAGTGTTCAGTTGGGTTTTATTTGTTGCTTTTCTGGAGCTTTTTGTTTGTTGAGTGGTATACCTATTTTACTGATCCTTTCTTTCTTTTTTAAATTTACTTTTAGTTTTCAACATTGATTTCTAGAAGATTTTTAGTTACAAATTTTCTCCCCATCTCTACCCTCCCCCCTGCCCCAAGATGGAATGTATTCTGATTGCCCCTTTGCCCAGTCTGCCCTCCCTTCTATCACCCCACTCCCCCCCATCTCCTTTCCCCTTACTTTCTTGTAAGGAAAGAAAGATTTCTATACCCTATTGCCTATATGTCTTATTTCCCAGTTGCATGTAAACAACAATTTTTTCTCAACATTTGTTTTGAGAATTTTGAGTTCAAAATTCTCTCCCTTCTTCCCTCCTCACCCACCTTACTTGAGAAGGCAAGCAATTCAATATAGGTTATACATGTATCATTATGCAAAACACTTTTGTAATAGTCATGTTGCGTAAGACTAACTATATTTCCCTCCATCCTATCCTGTGCCCCATTTATTCTATTTTCTCCTTTGACCCTGTTCCTTTTCATGTGTTTGCTTTTGACTACATCCTCCCCAAAACTGCCCTCTCTTCTATCATCCCTCTCCTTATCCCCTTCCCCCTTACTTTCCTGTAGGGTAAGATACCCAATTGAGTGTATATGTTATTCCCTCCTTAAGTCAAATCCTATGAGAGCAAGATTCATTAATTCCCTTTCACCTACCCTCTCTTCCCTTCCATTACCATGGCTTTTTCTTGCCACTTTCATGTGAGATAATTTACCACATTCTATCTCTCCCTTTCTCCTTCTCCTAATATATTCCTCTCTCACTCCTCAATTTTATTTTTTTAGATATCATCCATTCATATTCAACTCACCCTGTGCCATCTATCTATCTATCTATCTATCTATCTATCTATCTATCTATCTATCTATCTATCTATCTATCTATCTGCCTAGATAGATAGACAGACAGACAGACAGACAGACAGACAGACAGACAGACAGACAGATAGATAGATAGATAGATAGATAGATAGATAGATAGATAGATATAGATATATAGAGAAAGGTATAGATTTATAGATATAGATATTCCTTTCAACTACTCTAATACTGAGAAAGGTCTCATGAGTTACAAATATCATCTTTCCATGTAGGAATGTAAACAAGACAGTTTGACTTTAGAAGTCCTTTATGATTCCTCTTTCCTGTTTACCTTTTCATGCTTCTCTTGATTCTTGTGTCTGAAAGTCAAATTTTCCATTCAGCACAGGTTTTTTCAGCAAGAATGCTTGAAAGTCCTCTATTTCATTGAAAATCCATATTTTGCCCTGAAGTGTTATACTCAGTTTTGCTGGGGAGGTGATTCTTGGTTTTAATCCTAGCTCCTTTAATCTCCAGAATATTATATTCTAAGGCTTTCAATCCTTTAATGTAGAAGCCACTAGATCTTGTGTTATCCTGATTGTGTTTCCATAATACTTAAATTGTTTTGTCCTGGCTGCTTGCAGTATTTTCTCCTTGACCTGGGAACTCTGGAATTTGGCAACAGTATTGCTAAAAGTTTTCTTTTTAGGATCTTTTTCAAGAGGCAATTGGTGGATTCTTTCAATTTCTATTTTACCCTTTGGCTTTAGAATACTGGGGCAGTTTTCCTTGATAATTTCTTGAAGGACAATGTCTAGGCTCTCTTTTTTTTTTTATCATGGCTTTCAGGTAGTCCAATAATTTTTAACTTATCTCTCCTGGATCTATTCTCCAGAGTAGTGGTTTTTCCAATGAAATATTTCACATTGTCATCCATTTTTTGATTCTTTTGGTTCTGTTTTATAATTTCTTGATTTCTCATAAAGTCCCTAGCTTCCACTTACTACATTCTAATTTTTAAGGCAGTATTTTCTTCAGTGGTTTTTTGGACCACCTTTTCCATTTGGATAATTCTGCCTTTTAAGGCATTCTTCTCCTCATTGGTTTTTTGGAGCTCTTTTGCCATTTGGGTTAGTTTATTTTTAAGGTGTTATTTTCTTCAGTATTTTTAGGGTCTCCTTTAGCAAGTCATTGACTCATTTTTCATGATTTTCTTGCATCATTCTCATTTCTCCTCCCAATTTTTCCTCTACTTCTCTCACTTGATTTTCCAAATCCTTTTTGAGTTCTTCCATGACCTGAGACTAATTCATATTTTTCTTGGAGGCTTTTGATGTAGAATCTTTGACTTTGTTGACTTCTTCTGATTGTATGTTTTGGTCTTCTTTGTCACCAAAGAAAAATTCTATACTCTGAGTCCTTTTATGCTGCCTGCTCATTTCCCCAGCCAATTACTTGATTTTTGACCTCTTTGTCAAGAGATGACTGCTTCCAGAGTGGAGAGTGCTTTGTCTGAAGCCTCAGAGGTTTTGCACTGCTGTTTTCAAAGCTAATTCTATTCTGAATTGGTATGATACTCCTTTCCTGGCCTATGCTCTGGTCTGTGAGTGCAAGCGCTCCTTCCTGCCATGTAGCTACCAGGAGGACTCCCTCTCCACAGCCACTACAAGGTCTGCCACACTAGCACTCCTCCTCCCACAAGGATCAACAACCAGGACTGTGACCCAGATCCAAGCAGGACAAAGCAAGAGAACACTGCCTCAGTGCCAGCAAAGAGATCCCTGCACTCCTGCTCTGATCAGCCACTTGATTCCCCCACCATCTGTGGGCCTGAAACTCCTGAAGCAGCTGCCACAGCTGCATCCACCTCTACCAGCCCGGGGCTGGGGCTGTACTACATACTTCTCTCGCCCAGGTCCAACAGTTTTCCCCATTGACCTGCTAAGTTGTCTTTGGTGTTTGTGGATTAAGAAGTCTGGAAACTGCCACAGCTCAGTGATTCAGGGCCCTGAGGCCTGCTCTGTGTCATCTACTCCTGTTCTGGCACAGCCCAAGCTGGGCTGCACTCTGCTCCCAGCTCAGTGTGACAGACCTTTCTCAGTGATCATCCAGGCCATCTTAGGCTAAAGACTTATTTCACTCTGTCATTTCATGGGTTCTGTAGCTCTAGAATTTGTTTAGAGTCATTTTTACAGGTGTTTGGTGGGATTTGGGGGAGAGCTCAAGTGAGTCCCTTTTTTCATGCCACCATCTTGACTCTGCCCTAATCCTTTCTTTCTTTTGTTAATGAAAGTGTTTAAAGATATAAATTGTTCCCTGTGGACTTTGGCTACATCTTAAAATTTTTGATATATTGAATCATTGTTGTCATTTTCTTTGACAAAAGTATCTAGTTTCTATTATTAGTTCCTTGACTCACCAATTTTTTGAGAATCAAATTAGTCCTCATTTAAGGTTGAATTCTTTCTTCAAAGCTCTTTTATTGATTATAATTTTATCCTTATGTGCTCAATAAAGAATGTATTTAATACTTTGGCTTTCTAGTGCTTAATTATTAAGTTTTATGCCATAGTTCTCAGTCAATTTTCATAAAAGTGCTTTCCATTCAACAATTGGCCAATATCTGCCAAAATTTATGTTTCTAAAAAACTGTACTCAGGTATATAACTTCTTTCTTCTTTACATTTTTGTTTGATTTGTCTAGAGGTACACTGAGGTCTCAAACTATTAGGTTATACTATCTGTTTTTCCCTATAATTCAATTAACTTTTTATTTAAGAATTTAGATACTGTGCCATTTGGTACTTTTATATTAAGTGGTGATATTATTTCTTTACCTATAGCACCCTGAAACATGATATGGTTACCCTTTTTATCTCTTAATGTTATCGTTTTTCGTTTTTGTCTTGTCTGAAATAATGGTTTTTAACTCTAGTTTTTAGTTTATTCTAAACCATAATAAAGTTTGCTCCTGTTCATCATTTTAACTATATATTAAACCCTATTTAAAGTGTTCAAATCCTCTGTTTAAATTGTGTTTCTTGTAAACAACATTGTATTGAATTCTGCTATCTTTTTCCTTCTTGTTCAACCAATTCATGTTCGCGGCTGCAATTATCGCAATTATTGATTTCCTTCCATTGTAACTGCTTATAATTTTCTTCTCTTTGCTTCCATCACCTTATTTACAAACAAGAAGGTAGTGAAAGAGAAGGAATGTGATCAACACTAGTGATACGCAACTGAATACATTTCTGCCTCTTTTCTAGTTCAGACCCACATCACTGGTTCTTACCTTTCCCCTTTGCTTTTAATCTCTTGATATCAACCTCAGCACCAACTGGTTTCTGCACTGAAGATGATTCCACTCCAAAGTCTGTGAGATGATTGGTGAGTTTCCTCCAGGAAAAACCAGCTCATGAGAAGCCCCAGCCATGTTTTTCACTTAACTTCCAGCTCACTATCTGTTCTATTCCACCTATACACTAACTGACTTGACCCTAAATGGTTTCCTTCTTTCCTAACTCTTCCAGGCTCCTCTGTGTTTTGTCTTCGTAAGATCATTGAAAGTAAGGGCTGTCTTAATTTCTTGGTTTTATAACTTCAGTGTTTAACAGATGCCTGTGACATAATAAGCACATAAAAATGTTATCTATCTATCCCTTTTATGATCCATCCTCCAAAATATTTCATTTTGACTGTTCCCCAATTTTATCCCTCTTCTTAAACACTATTCTTTCTTCTTTATGCCTACATGTTTCACTATTTCAACTAATTTGTTTCTATTATATGCATCTGTATATTTGTGTGTGATCAGTAATTTTATCCAGTTGAGATAAATGCGAGGTCTATGTGATGCTTGTTTATCTTGGGTAGTCCTGAATGGCATACATAGTTCATAGTTTTATTGAGTTATGCAATCCCCATTACCATGACAAGGCAGTAATCTAGGAGGGGGAAATGTCTCATGCATCTTTTGATTATAATAGCCCTCCTAAGAGGCAAAAGGCATGTTTCATCATCAGTCTTTATGGGTAGTCATTGCATTGATCAGAGTTCTTGTCTTTCAAAATTGTCTTCCTTTGCAATATTTTGGACACCATATAAATTACTTTCTGGGTTCTGTTTGGTTGTTGTTGTTGCTGAGTCATTTCAGCCATGTCTGACTCTTTGTGACCACATTTGATGTTATCTTGGCAAAGATACAGAAGTGGTATGCCATTTCCTTCTCCAGCTCATTTCGCAAATGAGGAAACTGAGGCAAACAGGATTAAGTGATTTGCACAGGGTCACACAGCTAATAATTGTTAGAGGCAAGATTTAGACTAAGGACTTCCTGACTCCAGGCTAGTACTGTGCCACTTAGCCCTATTGTAAAAAGAGGTTTTGCTCTGTTTTATTTCTGAATCATTAGGATTCCAGACTAGTAAGGGAAAGTTATTTCAGATCATAGAGCTAGGTCTAGATATGAAATGTTATGGCAGTTCCAATAAGGAAAAGGCTGTCAAGAGATATATCTAGCTTTATAGATTTCTGCAAGGCTGACAGCCCTCCTCAGGATTTCCCTTCTCTGATGAAGCTGAGCCCTATCCTCTTTTCTCCTTTCACTTGATTGGCTTTAGGGTGCTGGATCTTTCTGGCTCAATTCTTACATTCTCACTCTTTTCACCTGCCAGACCCACAGAATATCTTGCTGGTTTTGAAATAGCTCTTTTTCTCTTTTTAAATAGAAGGTCTTTGGGGTACAGAAAATGCCCCTCATACAATTCCTGTGACTGATTCAAGAAGGTGTGACGACCTGTTCACATCTAGTTCGGTTTCATTGATTCGGACTTTTAAGGGTGAGAGAAACTCAATGGAACCCCATCTTTACTCATTCTATGATTTTTTATGCTTCACAATTCATTTTCTGTATCACCAAAATTGTTCTATACCTCATTCATCTTTGTACATTAAGTTGTTTTTTTTTCTTTCCCCACTTCTTTGGAAATTTCCTAGATCCATGCCGAAAGTAACATTATTGTAATTAAGAACTTTTTAAGCCAATGTGAATGTTGAGCAATTAGATATAAGAATTGGGTAGCATATTTCTACTGAAAAGTCAAGTTCTGACCAGAGCTGAACCTTGGGTAAACCAGGATGCAAAATAAAGGATAGAATTTGCTACAGATTGCTGGCCTCTGTGGCATTAGCTAAGCGTGCCTAACTAGGCACCTTATGAGAACAATACTGTAAATAAGCCGTTCTGAGGTGCAACTAGTTTAAACAAAGGGCTCCTATCAATGTCAAGGGAGATGAGATGGGTCTCCAGCCTTAACATCAGCCAAGGGACAAATTAAATACCAGTTCAGCAATGTTTCTTCATTATAATAATACAAGCTAATGTTCAGGATTAATCAACAGCATTTAGGATAGGGAAGAGGAGAAAATGCAGCCACACACATGTAAGGTTAGAGTAAAAGTGACTTTTTTCCCTCTCCAAGGACTCAAAACAAGAAGGTAATTGTGCACAAGGTTTCTGTTCTGTTTTATTTCTGAGTCACCAGAATTCTAGACTAGAGGTAGCGGAAAAGTTGTTTCAAATGCTGTCCCCCTGAATAGAAGCAAGCTCAGCAATGATTTATATTGACTCTGCAGGTGCCAACAAAAATCTTAAAATATGTAACTTCAGACTACATGCTATTTTTAGCCTCACTAAATATTCTTCTACACCTAAAATTTGAACTTCTTTCAAATCTCATATTCACTTTTCCTTGCTCTCTAAAATAAAGATGGAAGAATTAATTAAATAGGTCATTGCCAATTCCCTAAAAGAATTAATCCTTTGTTCCCAAAAGGAGAACCTCAGTGTTTCATTCATTCATTAATAAGTCTCTTTCTTCCTCAACAGGGGGGTACCAAAGAGTTGTCTGACTCTTGGGATTTGGAGATTGTTTAATTCTAGCTTAGTCTTTTTTAATTCTAACTTATTCTTATGGTATAATAAGAAAACTCCACTTGAGTCATTTTATTCCATGTTATGATGGAGAGTTGACACTGATCTCTCCAAGGCTAAGTCACTAGGGCATAATCTGGTAGATCCTACCAACCTGGGAAAGCTTCACAAGGATCAAGGGATTTAAAAATGGAAGAGACCTTGGAGATCATGTTTCTAACTTGTTCATTTTTTATGTATGAAAAAACTGAGATGCTGTTGGGGTAATTGACAAACTCAAGGTTAAATATCTGAGGAATAGCAGGGCCCAGAACCTCTGCCTCTAAATATTGTCTTCTTTCCCTTGAAGTTTCAACAAGAGCTCAGTGATGGACTGTATGTTGCTCTCAAAGGACCAAAGCTCTCAAAGTTTGGAGAGACTCAGTACCAGGGTAAAAGCAGGGTGATTAATTTTTCAGCCACAGATAATCTCCAAGACCATTCATGGAGTGATAGAAGGACTTTGATCTGTATTTGTCAGTGTCACCCATACTGATGAAATCTGATCTTTGAATTACTGAAGTTAGAAACCTATGTACATCATAAATAACAACTGGATATAAACTAAAAATGAAGTGCTTATAAAATAGAGGGGAATGTTAACTGGTGAGGTCTTTCTGCTTTGTATGCATTTCAATTGTTCAACAGGGAAAAGTGTGAAATGCATTGGAGTCTTGCAAATGTTTTTCATAACAAACTGAAAATCTAATGAACCAAAATTATTTTACTTTACAAATCAAAATTCTGATTGTCCCATTCATTGATTTCACTAGTCCGACACTAGCTAATATATTACACATACATAAATATGTTTACTTAGAGAAGAAAACACATATATTGCTACTTGACAACACAGGATTTCTCTAACACTATGAAAGAAAATGGTAACTGTAAATGACTATTCAGGAGAAGAGAGCAACTTATTGTCCAAAAATATGTAGATTATCTTATATAGTATGTCTTATATGTATACTATATCTTAGTATATATATATACATATTACATATATACTATATAGAGGTAATAGGTTATAATGAGTTGAAAATTAATCTATAAGTTGAGAAGGAGATTGAATCCCACTGCTACTTCAGCAAGTCAGTCACTTCACACTTTAGTTCTTTAGTCTAATGAAATAATTTCTGTAATCAAGTGAAACATTAGTGGATATACAAATAGAAGTAAACCCAACTTGATTCTATTTGGAAACTACCCAGAGTTTCCTGCTGATCCTATATATCTGATGAAGTAAACTTTGGAGAGAAATTTTAGGCTAACCAAATTTCTTAATGAGGAAGTAAAATATTATTTACTGGCAAATGGATTTCAGGAGTTTTGACTACTGTGGTAGATTACTTTCACCTTTAAAAATGTATAAGATTGGATGACTTCCACTGAGGGCTTCCTCTGATATCTCATTATGGTATGGACAGGGACGTTAGCTTTTGTACAGCTGAAGGGCAAAAGTCTAGCAAGTTCTACCAAAATTGAAAGTCCTCATTATGTATTCAGCAACCTGATTTTATGTCTGTCATTCAAGGATCACTCTAGTGAAGTTCAGAGAGGTTCATTATCAGAAAGTTGGACAGTATGGGATTTTTTTTGGTGGGGGGAAGGGAGAGGGGACAACCTGTAAAGACTCTCTACCAAGCCATAGAGGTATTTGTGATCTGTCCTGATAAAGTAAACGCCTATTTTGACAAAGTTGCAACTTGTCATTAATGAAGGTTCTATACAAATATTAGAAGAAATTACTTCTCATACTATAATGGACAAAATTATGGAGACAAAACAATTGCAAATAAACATTTAACAGCTTTTAATACTTAGAATTGTATTAAAAATAAAGAAAATTTGGCACATGAAAGCAATTTTGCTGTTATATTAGGCAATTAAACATATTACCTAAAATCTCCAGAGAGTTGACATGTAATATACAACATGACTTGATAGTCTGCACATTCTGGGAGACACAAAATTTTTCTGATATTTTTCATTTTAATTAGTATCTAATGAATACCTTCTCAATCCTTAGACTACAAATCTCTTTCACCATTTGAAGAAAATGTAATAGCAACAGGCAAATGAACATACTCAGTAAAAAAAAAGTGAAAAACTTAATTTCTATCTTTTCATCAAGCACTTACTATAAGGCGATTAGGAAGACAATAATCAAGCAAGACATTGTCTCTGCCTTGATGAAGTTACTTTATGCTCCCTAATACCTAAGGTTATAGATGTTGAAGATGAAATGAAAAATAATATTTGGCTAGAATAGATGCTCTAGGGCAGCTAGGTGCCTTAGGGGATAGAGTACCAGGTCTGGAGTCAGGGAGACTCATCTTTCTGGGTTCAAATCAGGCCTCAGACACTAGCTGTCTGACCCTGGGCAATTCACTTTAACCCTGTTTGTCTCAACTTCCTCATCTTTAAAATCAACTGGAGAAGGAAATGGCAAACCACTCCAGTATCTACTTTGTTCCAAGAAAACCTTAAATAGGGTCACAAAGAGTCAGACATAACTGAACAAGTCTTTGTGTATTGTAGAATATATGCTTAATAAATAAAAGAATGAATGAATGAACAAAAAATTGAGTGCAATAAAGCTGGAGAACATCTTTTGCTTCATTTTTGCTCTTGCAAAAACATTGCGTAATTTTTTTGGTACAAAGTTGTAATTTCATAATTTTATCAGTTTCGGCAGCTTGTAGTGATAAAATTTCCCTCACTTATGCACGTAATCAACTCATCAGTAACTCGGACTTAGTTGCTGTTGGGCATTGAGAAGTTAAATGATTTGCCCATGGCCACAACTGGTATCAGAGGTAGAATTTGGACCTTTATCTTGCTGACACTGTAGGAGGATGACTCTCACATAGAGTTTGTTTAATCAAACCACAAATAGTTAAAGGCCTATAATACTCAGGGAGAGCCAGAGGAGAAGGAACCTTGTGATTGCAGTATGGTATATAAGTATAATGAATTTCATTTGTGATCAAACCTCCCAAGTGTGCTACAACCCGGCCAAGGCTCAAAAGTGTGCAAAACCATTATTATTCCACAAGTTGAAAAGACGAAAGAAAAAAAAAGATGAAAGAAATGATATATGTGACTTCCCTGGGGTTTTATGGGCTGACAGCAAAACCTGTTCATGGAATGATATACACTGTCCTCCGTTTCAATCTAATGATAGCTAGGTACTAATTGAAACCATCTTATTGTTGTATGTACTTTTACACTGACTACTGATCTGCCCACAGCTGCTTTGAACCTTATGAACAGCCTATCAAATTGTCAGTCAACATTTGGTTCTAGGTTGGGCTGGCTAGAAATACTAGCAATACTCTTTTTATTCAAGAGTGGAGAAATAACTCATTTAAATTTGAGTATAAATTCTCATTTCTCCATTCATGCAAACACTTGAGTACTTCTTGGGCATGAGACTGAAGTGAAGGAAAACTATCTCCTAATTGGAGACAACATAGAAAAGTCACCTAGTATCAACAAGTCAAGTCAACAACAAATTTGTGCCCACTATGTTTCAAGCACTGTTCTAAGTGCTAGAAATAAAAATTCAAACAAAAAAAACACATAAATAAAAAAGGTCTGCATTTCAAGGAGCTCATAGTCTTTTGGGGGAATCAGCATGCAAGCAACTATTTACAAACAAGATATAGACAGGATAAATTGAAGACAAGACCTGAGTTCGAATTCTATTTTTGATGCTACCATCCATGTGACCATGGGGAAATCTATTCCCCTGGTTATGTTTCTTTATCTATAAAATAATGGGAGGGGCTATGTGTAATATGGCCTCCTAAGTCCCCTGAGCTCTAGATCTCTGATATTACACTGGGCTTTTTGAAGTGACACTGTAGTATGCAAAAGGCCATAAGGGATTTGGAGTCAGATGACATGAGTTGAAATTTTACCTTTATGATGTTGGGCAACTCAACCTCTCTGTTAAATGAGGGTGTCGAAAGTTTTTGCACAAACAAAACCAAATGCAGCTAAAATTAGAAGAGAAGCAGGAAATTGGGGAAATATTTTTGTAGCAAGTTTCTATGTTAAAGTTCTCATTTCTAAGATATGTAGGGAACTGATTCAAATTTATAAGGATCATTCCTCAATTGATAAATGGTCAAAGGAAAAGAATAGGAAGTTTTCAAAGAAAAAAATATCCAAGCTATCAATAGCCATATGAAAAATGCTCTAAAGCATTGATGACTTTATCTTTGAACCTAAAAAATAAAACGAAATGAAAGATTTAAACTCAATAGGCCCTAAATGTTCCTTTCAGCTTTATATTGTTAGACCTATGAACCTATACTGCAACTATGAAATGATCATTTATATTATATAAAAGTTATAATAGGATTAGAGATGCAGTGAATTTTAAAGTCTGATATGATATTATGCGAACCACAGCCACAACACCTTCCCAATTGGCTTATAATATAGGTTCTCCCTCCCTTCTTATTTTTTGTTTGGAAAATGTATCAAATGGCAATGGCTTACTTTTTACCAAATGTATTTCATTTCATGTGTTTGTAAACATATTAAGCTTTAAGTTGTTGGATACTGGTTGATTGGGAAACAAGATCCTTCTCAAACCATTCAGCTTTCTTATTTGTGAGTTTTAAGACTCAGCATACAAAGACTGGCTTCTTATAGTCCGTTTATTTATGAAGTAACTAGCACTTAGCACATTGCCTGGCACTGACTTAATAAATTCTTATTTACTGACTGACAATGAGGGGCACCAAGATAAATGACTGAAAAACCCACCCTAAATCCAGTCTTTCTTTTCTGCATATTAGTTTTCATTCTTAGGAGTCATTTGGTTTCGAGGAAGTCTATTGTTCAAGAAACCCAAATAATAATTTTTTTTCTGTACAGAAAATACCATTAAGCTAATAGCTAGGAGATCTGATTCTCTTTCTGTGTGTGTGTGTATGTGTGTGTGTGTGTGGGTGGGTGTATTGTTTTCACTAAATCTCAGAAAAAAACCTTCTACAAGAATTTTTTTTTGAAGGAAGTAACTATCAAAACAAATTAAGTTCATAATAGTAAAGTACTTTGCAATCATTTGGATAACTCTATTTAACAACAATTTATAAAACCCCCTTCCCATATTATAAAAATCAATCAGTTTCATGACATCATTGCTAAAGAAAGTGTCTGTTGAAGAATCATTTTTTCATGGAAAAAATGAAGCATCTGAAGGCCTCCAAATCTAATCTAAAAGAGCAAAATGTATCCACAAGTTTAAATATAGGTAGTCCTTTCCGAATGAGAAAACATTAATGTTTTAGTCACTTGCCTTACAACTAACATGAGCCATAAAATCCACAGTGTAATAACTCCCTTTGGGCTGTTTGTCCCCAATTTCACACTCACAAGTTTGCAACTCGATCCCAGGAAGAAACTCCAAACCCAGACTCTGGATAACCCCGGGGTCCAAGCTCCAATTACTATAAGTTCCCGCTAGTGCTCTTCCTATTAATAGTCAGCCTACAGTAGAGTCAGAAATGCCTCCCCAAGAACCATTTTACTAAGATGGTATTGTAAAATATAGTAGCTTTAAAATAACCTCCCCTCTCTAAGCCTGGGGTAAACACTCCTGCTAACATACACAGTGGCTGAGAAGAACACGACACAGAGCATACGCAGCCAAGGCTCCAGTATTGCCACGTGTCAAAGCCTTTTCCATCATTACTGGGGTACTCAGCTGGTGAGTTAATGTTTGGATATGCAGCCAGGGCTCATACTCCTTGAAGCTGTTTCTAGCTTCAAGTGACTGCTTCTTGTATCCTCTTGCCATGTCTGTCTACCTCTGTTCCCTCAATTCTGCATCAAACTCTCACACTGAATCTCTAGGGGCTGAATTCGGTGTCTCCCTCTGGGCATGAAGATCTACTACACTAATGGGAGATGCTAAAGTTGCGGGGGGAAGAAAAAGAGGTGAAGAACTGGATTCTTCCCTGACTACTGGCTCTTATTTCAGCTCCCGCAAACAGCCAAACTATCTTTGGGGCTTAGCTATTTAAAGCCCTGTGAGAGTGCGACAAATTTTTATTCATCCAACATTCAATGATGTTCTCTTCTGACTCAGTCATGTAAGTGTTCATGCTTCATAAAAGGATAACAAAGTTCTCCCTTGTTAAGACATTACAGCCTAATCATATGGGACTAAATCTTGTGACTATGTTAACTTCACCATTTCCCACCAGCTGCACTGCTCTGGGACTTCTTTGGAATTCACCAAACCTTCCTTCCCCAGGAAACTCATCATTGGGAAATCTCATTATGCTGCATGATTAAGTCTGCCTGATATTCACATCACATCTCATCATTACTCTTTGACTCTATCATTGGATCCTTTGACTGGAGGACAGGGCTATGCGTTCCAGGGCCCCCATTTAAAGAGGCCGCTCAGGACAGTTTTTTTCGTCATTTCTCATCATTCTCAACATTTCATACATTTTTGACTTCTTTTGAACTCTCATTCACATCCTCTTGACAGGTATCTTCCTCTCATATTTTTCTCTCATGCTTTTCAGCTTCTTTTTTTATGTTATCTTCCCCCCATTATAGTTTAAATTTCTTGTGGGCAAGGACTATCTTTGTTTTTATTTGTTTCCTCAGTATTTGTTGTTGTTGCTTGTCCTTTCTTCTCAAAATGGACCATGACATCAGAAAGGTAATGCCTTGACTTGCAAGTGAATTGGATTTAAGTGACGGAGGGCAGTACAAAGTCACCAGCTTCACTTTCTCCTCCAGCCAGCTGAATCCAGTGGCAAGATATAGATCAGGACAACTGAAGATGACCCAGGATACTTTGGGAGACCTCCACCTTTTTAAACTAAGGTCTTTCTGAGCAATCTACAGTATTTAGCACAGCGCTTATCACATAATTGACCCCAAGTAAATCTGATCTGATGTGATGTGTGAAGACGAATTCATAGCTCCATAAAAAAACTAAAATAAGCCCAAGGAGGACTTCTTGAGTACTCCACAAAGGGCAATAAAGGACTTTGAGAAACCAGGAGCTGTGAGAGGCCCCTTTGCCACATGTGGTCTAAATTTGAGTCCATTTTCCCCAGGCCTCTGCATGTACTTGCAGAAGAATATGTCACGTACTTTTGGGGGGCTGTTTGTACCAATTGCTCCTACTATACCACATTAGTAAATGTCCCTTTCATAAGCACCCTTTGGGGGCGTATGAGCTATCAAATAAGAGAAGACATGCCTCAAACTCTCCGAAATACTCCTAGAACCCTGAGGGCGTATGGTGGCTAACCCTTAGAGGCACTCTGATAGAACTTATCGGATAGTTACCTCAGAGTATGTGCTACATTAGTTTTGTAGTCTTATAGCATTATTAGTAAGACATTTGTGGAAGGAAGGAAGGAAGGAAGGAAGGAAGGAAGGAAGGAAGGAAGGAAGGAAGGAAGCAAGGAAGGTAGGAAGGAAGGAAGGAAAGAGGAAAGGAAGGAAGGAAAGAAGGAAAGGAGGGAGGAAGGAAAGAAGGGAGGGAGGGAGGGAGGAAGGGAGGGAAGAGGAAGGAAAAGAAAGAGGCAAAAGAGGGAGGGAGGGAGAGCCCTGTTTCCTTCCCCAGAGCTTTTTCCAGGCAGATGCTCCCTTTGAGCCTGATCCAGTGGCCTGGTCAAGAGCTATCTACCCTTTGTACCCCCCTCCAAGACATACACACACACACACACACACACACACACACACACACACACACACACACACACCAGCTCCTTGACTGGTCTTGATCCTAGCTTCCCTGCTCCGAAGGGACAGGATACAGAGAAGACACTAAACTTTCCTTCACTGACTATTTTCCCCTAGAAACCTCACTCAGGCTCATTTGCCTCTGAGTACTGGATAGGGTGGGGGCATTCCAGATGACAATAGCTTGGCATGTTGAAGCAGTACAGGTAGGGGAGTATGAGGTACCAATACCTCCCCTTCAAGGTTGGTGTATCCTGGGGCTTGATAAAGTGAGTTGAATGATGATCAGGATGCCAATTTGCATGAGTCATCATGCCAGAAGTGGTTATATTGAGAGTGTACTGGAGTGGCACAGGATGTCTATGGGCTGATGACCACTGAAACTTCAGCTCTTTGGGCCTGAACTTTCTCTTTCAAGACCAAGGAGATCTAGTAACATTGCATCTGAGAGCACAAGGGACAACTATTCTAATGGATGAATTGTGGGTGAATTGGGTACAGTTGGTATAGGACCGGGAAATGTCCTTGATGACCATGGACTTTATATTTTTTATAAGTCTTGGCCATAGCTCTCCTCTCAGATGGGAAGAGACAAAGTGCTTCTCAGAGGAGACAGAGGGGATTAGTAGACAGGAAGATGTCTGGATTTCTCATTTTCTTTGAAACCTGTCCATGGAAGCTTAAGGGGATCCTACTGGGAGATCAAAGCCTCATTGCACAACGCATTTCTCTGTGATTGTCTGGAACAATTAAAAAGAGGAAAGAATAGAGGAGTAGAATGTGGTTAGAAATTATTAGTTATGAGCTGTCTTTCTGCTAGAGCCATATGTTTGTACCATCTCTACCTAACACTTCTCAATCTTACTTAGGGGTCTATACTTCTGAATATTTTCCCCCTAGACAGAGGTAGTTTTCATGGTTTTCCTCTTTCATTCATAGCATGACTTAGGGTCCTACCCCAGCAAAGAAGATAGTGTTAGACACTGGGTGGGACCAGGTGATAGGGGTCATGGCTCCTTCCTAACTTCCCACTCTCCCCATAGCTTTCCTCCCTGGAATTAAAAGACTGTAAAAACTAGTTCAAGATCAGGACTTCAATTCTTAGTCATTTTGGTAGTAGCAAGATGTGGGTAATTGAGAGATTATTCTCTTGAGATATTCCCCTCCTCATCTCAAAGTCTTTCCCTCTTCTCTGCTTCCTGACTTCCTTGGCTTCCTTCAAGTCCTGGGTAGAAAACCACTTTCTATGGAAAGCCTTTCCTGATGCCCCTTAATGCTCATGCCTTTCCTTTGTTGATTATCTCAAATTTATCCTTTGTAGAACTTGATTGTAGATAGTTGTTTACACTTTGTTTCTCCCATTAGATTGTGAGCTCCTTAAGAGTAGGGACTGCCTTGTGCCTTTATATATACAATATTTGGCACAGTTCCTGCAATATTGTAGGCACTTAATAAATGTTTATAGAGTTACTTATTTTCCCTCACCTTCCCTCTTTCCCCAGTTTTGTAAAGTGAGCCCCTGGGGCTCTTTGTACCTTGTCTGTGCCCCTCCACTTATGGTAAGAGTGGAATGGACAGAGAGGTAGACCGAGGTGGGTGGAAACTTGTTCTTCTTTTTGCATTGTTGCATTTATAAACCAACTCATAAAACCAACAAAGTAGCAAATAGATAGATACATACATATATAATAGATAGATAGATAGATAGATAGATAGATAGATAGATAGATAGATAGATAGATAGATAGATGGACAATCAAAGAAAGATAAAAATGAATGAATAAATTAAGGTAAGGGATATAATAAATGACCTTTAGCATCTTTTTTGCCTTCAATTCTACTTTCCTGTTACATCCTTACTCCCCATTCAGTTTTTGTTTTTGTCTGACAGAGGAAATGTTGTTGTTTTCAATGCTGGATTTTATTGTGTGCTAATGTTAAAGAAAGAAATCAATTCTTCAGAAAAGTCCTCCAGTTATTTCATCTACTTAAAGCTTTTCACACAAGTCAGAGGACCTGACTTTAAGCCTTGGCTCCACCTCTTTCTCTTTATTTAACTGGGAGAGGCACAGAACTTCTCCAGCCCTCAGTTTCCTCATTTATAAAATGGTATCCTGACTCTTCACAGAGAAGGAAGAGAAGATGGTCCCAAAGAGAACATAAGTAAATGAACAACTCTTTCATATTGGTAAGGAAGCGTTTTGTACAAACTACCTTCAAAACTTCCCTTAAGAAGTTTAGTAAACTTGAGCTTCACTCTAACCCTGACCTTAGAGTTCATATCAAAGGACATTTGATTCAAAGGTCCCTTTGATATTTCACTAAATAAACACTTTGAATGCTTTTTTAAAATGGATGTGCTTTCTCCTGATTTCCACTCTATATGAATGAGTCACAGTGATACATAGTGTAGGTAGATAGCATTCACATTCTACGTGGAAAAAATGTTCAGAGATGTGAATTGGCTTCATAGAAGTAGTTATCAATCTAGATCTTCCAATTCCCTTTGTAATAGTTTCACTTCACTCTTTCAAAAGATACAATTGAGTTGATTGCCAAATTTGGTTCTCTTTTCACTCCTTATTCTTTCTGAACCACTAAGGAAGACCATCTTCTCCAACTGAATACTCTCTTCGCTAGGCTTTTGTGACACTATCCTTTCATGGTTCTCCTCCTGTCCAACTACTCCTTGTCACTTTATTTTACCAGTTCATCATCCATGTGACATCTCCTAATTGTGAGTATTCCTTACCCTGCCAAGGGTTCCTACTCTTCTCTCTCCACTCTCATGACCCCCCACAGATTGAATCTCTATTACAATAACTCCCAAATCTATGTATCTAGCCTCAATCTCTCCACTGAGTTTCAATTTTGTATTACCAATTGTCTAGTATAGCCTGAAAACTAGATGTCCCAAAGACATCTCAAGCTCAACATGTCCAAAATATGATTCATTATATTTCTACCCACACCTTCCCCTCTATCAAATTTTCCCCTATCTGTTAAAGATGGCATCATTCTCCTGGGTTTAATCTTCTACTCCTCATTTTCCTTACATCGCATATGCAATCAGTTACCAGATCTTACACCTTTATTTGCTTCCACAATTTCTCTTACATAATACTTCTCTGCTTATGCAGTTAGCACCCTATTTAGGCCCTTATCGTTTCTCACCTAGATTATTGCTAGAACCTACTAGCTGATCTCCATGCTTAAGTTTTTCACCATTCTAGTCTATATTATTCACAGCTGGAAAAATGTTTTTCCTTAAGTGCATATTTGATCATGTCAGTCCTGTGCTCAATTATTTCCAATAACTTACTATTGCCTTTAGGATAAAATATAAACTCTGTTTAGCTTGTAAGGTCCTTTGTATCCTGGTTCTAGCTTTACAATCTCATTTGACATTATTCCACTTAATACACTCTGCAATCTAGCTAAGCTATGTTCTTCACAAACAAAAGTTGATCTCCATCTCTATTACTTTGTATTGACTGGCATACACTTCCACTTCACCACCACCTCATAGAATCTCCCCCACTTTATTGAAGATGCAACACAATCACCATATTCCACTTCAGTTTTTTCCTCATCCCTTCACCTGGTCATGCCCTCCCTCTAAAAGTACCTTGTATTTAACTACTTCTTAAATGTATTTTGGTTATATTTATTCTGCATGTATCTATGTTTATCCTTGATGTCTCCACTTTGGGAATATAAATTTCTTCAGAATAGGGACTTTTTCATTTATTGTGTTTGTATACCCAGAAGCCAGCACAATGCCTAGCACACAGTAGCCACTTAATAAATGTTTGTTGATTGATTGATAGTACAAGTACATTGAGCCTCATCAGTCCACTTATCCTCAGAAGTATGACTTGGGAACCAATACAGCAAACAATGATTTGTGACACTTATTATGTTCCGAAGTAACTCCATCATTACATCCTTGAAAATGTCTTTATAAAGCTCTAATGAGTTAATTTTAAAATCATACTTCTTATTGATACTTTGTATTTTATTTTTCTAGGAGAAGTATGACATCATTTCAATCACTTTCACTCTCCTAAAATTTCACCAGGCTTAGATAAAAATATTTACTTATTTGGAACAATTCTGTATTCAATAATACTTCACAAAATGGTCAGATTGCAATAACTATATTTACAATTTATGGGAAAAATTCATGCTTTGTTACAAGCATAAGTAAATAGCAGAATAAAGTCTCATTTTCATAGTTAGAAGGATCTAAATATACAATATGTACTTACACAGTGTGCATATAATTCATCTCTCTGACTAGTTGATTTTTCTATGTATAAGACCATTTTCTGCATAATTTTCCAGACAATAAAAAATTAAAGATAAAATCTCCTATATGTGAGCATGTTATCCTTCTAAATTCTTTATGTTTTGAGAGAAAGCTTTCATTTAATATATTACTAAACTCTACTGCTTCTGTCCAAACCAAAATAAATCATATTTTTCTCAAAGTAATTCAACATTAATGTTCAATTTTCCTTCTGAAACTTTGAAGATAGGCACGATTCCTATATTGTTTCTGACATTTTTATTTCAAATTATGTTTTTAAAAAGAAGAAATAGACCCCACAATCCCCTTACCTTGACCCATTAACTTGATTAGAGTTACATTCCATCTTGATAGTAACTCTGGATGGGGGTTGTGCTAGCCAGTCCTGCTGAGGGATACGTGGACTCATCTTGGAAGTCTGTCCATATTCACTGGAGGAGGATGCAGTCATCTCAGTCTTAGCAAGATGTGGAGCTCCGTAGGCACACTCAAATAATGATTGATCCTCACTCACCACTGACAATGCTTCCTGAAAATAAAAAAGACACTATTATTCAGAAAACCTCCATAGACAGTTCTAGCACTGGAAACTTGTCATAAGAAGTGGTCGGTTTCCACGATATTATACAAAGTGAGCCACAGCTTTGTTCAAGGACTCAGTATGCCAGTCACTTGTCAAACTGCAGCGAAAACTTCTCTCTGCTTCATTTTCTCTGTTGCATTGATTTGGAATAGGTCAGCGTGGAAAAACTCAGCTAGACCTTGAATCATAATAGTTTCATCTACATCAGCAGATAATATCCACATTTATCTCAACTCAAGAAGATTCTATAGAATATTCAACTTCATATATAGTTGTCTGACAAATGCAACCTGTCATCGAACCACCTATTATACAGTATTAAAAAAGATTAACAAAGCAATAACATGACTAAGCCCAAAGCAAGGTTGGGATCCATTGTAGTTATGTACCAAGGAGACTATGGAGAAGTTCCCAAGAACTTCTTGGAAAGGCATGAAAATTAAAGAATGAAAGAACTGAACCAAAATTTTCTAAATTTTTTAAATTTATCTTTAATTTATTTAATTTTATTTAATTAATTTATTTATTTTTATTTTTCTCCAGTTACACATAAAAACAATTTTTAACATTCATTTTTAAAATTTTTTCCCCCTTCCTCCCTCCTCACCACTTACCCCCACTGAGAAGGCAAGCAACTCGATAAAGGTTATACATGCATAGACATGCAAAACACTTCCATAACAGTGATGTTGTGAAAGAAAACACACCAAAAAATGCAAGAAAAAAAGAAAGTTTTAAAAAAACATGCTTCAATTTGTATTCAGACACCATCAGTTCTCTCTCTGGGGATGGCTAGCCTTTTTCATCATAAGCCCTTCAGAGCTGTCTTGAATCGCTGTATTGCTGAGAATAGCTAAGTCATTCATGGCTGATCATCTTACAATATTGCTGTTGCTTTGTACACAGTACATTTCATTTTTCATCAGACCATGCAAGTCTTTCCAAGTTTTTCTGAGAGCATCTTGCTCATCATTTCTTATAGTACAATAGTATTCCATCATAATCGCATACAACAACTTGTTCAGCCATTCCTCAATTTGTATCCTTTGCCCCCAGAAAACAGCTGCTATCAATTTTTTATCCATGTAGGTCCTTTTCCTCTTTGTTTTTTATCTCTTTTGGGATACAGACCTAGTAGTGGTATTGCTAGGTCAAAGCCCTTTGGGCATAGTTCCAAATTGCTCTACAGAATGGTTGAATCAATTCATAACTACCAACAGTGCATTGTCTCATTTTTCCCACATCCCCTCCAACATTTATCATTTACCTTTTCTGTTCTATCAGCCAGGGAGTATCTCAGAATTGTTTTAATTTGTGTTTCTCCAATCAATAGTGAGTTAGAGTATTTTTTCATATGACTATAGATAACTTTGATTACTTCATCTGAAAATTGATCGTATCTTTTGTTAATTTATCGGTTGGGGAATGGCTCTTATTTTCATAAATTTGACTCAGTCCAAATTTTGAAATGCATAGTCAGTCCGTTAATTTTTTAATTTTCCTAAAGATGTTTTCATTTTTTCTATTTTCTTAATTTGTGTTCATACGGATATGATTTTTCCCCTGAGGGCTACTTTTCCTGTATCCCAGAAATTCTGTAATGTTGTCTCATCATTATAATTTTCCTTCATATAATTATTAATTGTTTCTATGATTCATTCTTTGACCCATTTGTTATTTGGTATTTCATTGTTAAGTCTCCATTTGAGTCCATATCTTTTGTTTGTTGTCCCTGAGTCAATATAACTATTTGCGTTATTATCAGTAAAGGATGTATTAACTATTTGTGCATTTTTATATTTGCTCGAAATCTTTTTTATGAAATTTCTATGTGGTGCTAAGAAATATGTATATTCTTTTTCAGGCCTATTTAGAAGATGCTATAAGTCTTTTAGCTCTAGTTTCTCCAGCAATTTGTTCAGTTCCATATTTTCCCTTTCATTTGTCTTTCTGTTAGACTTATCCAAAACTGAGAAAGGGATATTGAAGCCTCCTGTCACTGCTGTATTGTGGTCAATGTCTTTTTGTACTTCAGTTAATGTTTCCTTTATGAATTTAGATGCAAAGGCATTTAGAGCATATAAGTTGACTATTACTATTGGGTGGCTGTCTATGGTTCCTTCCAGCATAATGTAGCTTCTTGTTTAACTCTTTCTATATTTTTAATGTTTTTGCTTTGTCAGATAACACAATTACAGCTCCTGTGTTTTTGGGTTTATATGGCACACAGTAAAAAAAAATTATTTTCAATCCCCTCATATTTGTGTGTGTATGTTTTTGTTTTGTTTTCTGAATAAACTTCTTGTAGGCAACAGATTGTAGGATTTTATTTTCTTATCCAATATATCACTCATGTCCTTCATTGGATTGTTTGATCACTTCACAGTTAGAGATAAGAGAGTTAGGTTTACATTTCTTTCCAATTGTCTCTAATATTGGCTTTTTTCAAATTATTATTTTCCCCTCCTGCTGTAAGTACAGTACCATGTTTCTTCAGTTACTTTAGCTTACTCTTTTATTAGGTGGCCTTGTTCCCACTGATTCTTTTCTTTATCTCTGATCTTTCTCTCTTACTTGTCAACTTTTTCTCTTTGGGGTTTTGCTTATTAATTCCTTTTCCTTTCTTGATTTTTTCTGGTTATTTAATTGTCCCCTCCTCTTTTTCCCTCTCAGTCAAGTAGATTCTCTCTTCTTCTCCCTTCCAACAAGCCCTGTTCATCAGTTTTTCAAATTTCCATTTTTTCCTTTCTAGAAAGGATTTCTCTCTCACTCTTTTCAATATCTATATTCTCTCTCTACCTTCTTTCTCAGATTCTTGAATGCTTATTTTATCTATCTTCTATCTCAGATTCTTGACGCTTATTTTATCTCTTTGTATTCCTTGTATACCTCACAAATTAAAACTTCTGAAAATAGACTTTTCCCTCTAAGTAGCTTCTGTCACTACCCTATAGACCTTGCCCTGAGGTTCCTCTTTTCATTTATCTTTTATTTTATTTTTAGTATATGGAATAAAACAAGCATTTCTGTAACATAGTACAATAAAAATATGATTGTACATGAAATTAAAAATCTACTATGCACAACCTGCTATTCCTTTCAAATATGGAACAAAACTATCATGGAAATTTCTTTTTTTTCCTTTTTTCTTCCCTCTCTCCCCCTGCCCCACCCTAGAGATAACTGCCATTACACACACACACACACACACACACACACACACACACACATACATACACACACCTACACACACATGTAAAATCATTCTATACATGCTTCTATTTATCAATTCTTCATCTGAATGCTGATAGTGTCTTTCTTCATATGCTCTTTACAGTTATTTTGGGATATTTAGAGTAGACAAAATAACTTATTCACTCAAAGTCATTCTTAAAACAATATTGCTGTTACTGTATACAATGTTTTCTTGGTTCTGTTCATTTCATTTTTCATTATTTTGTGCAAATCTTTCCATGTTTTTCTAAAATCATTGGGTTCATAACTTCTTGTAGCACAGTAGTATTCCATCACAATCGTATACCACCACTTGTTCAGCCATTTCCCAATTGTGATTTCACTTTACCATTGTGCCTCACTTTCAGAACAAAGCCAATTCCTGAATGTGATAGAGAGGACGTTGCCCTATGATGGGACCTCTCCCATCATCAACATGTTCTTTATTATGCAGCCCACTACTGATTTATACTACCTCACCGTTTACCTTCTTTTCTGCATTTACTTAAAAAATTCCTCCCTGAGTCCATGCCCCACCCCACTTCCCAAGGTGCCAGTTGTCCCTAGGAGTTTCAATTCCCCTTCTCCCAAGGTAAGATAAATGGTCTTTTCAGGGACTAAATCTCCCATACCTCATTCAGCACAATGTTTCCATCTTCTTTCACAGAACAACTTTTTTCACCCAAAGGGGCATGTATCAGTATAACCCTCACACATCACCAAAGCAAGGCCTCCTTTTTTCTTCCTCCTTTTCAATATTTCCCCCTCCTCCTTGCTCACTCTCCTGCAGAGTCTTTTCTTGAGAGAACCCAGGGATCACCTTTCCTTCATTGGTAGCCCTCAATTTAATCCAGAAACAATAGACACTCCCCTCTGGAGCTCTGCTGTCCTCCCCTCTTTGGTGTACCCTCTCATTTTGTAATGTAGTCCCACAAGAGTCACTCGTTCACTTGTAGGCATGGTATCATCAGGTTATGTCCATAATGCCCCAGGCCCTTCTCTTCACCCTTACCTCAACCCAACTACTGCCTTCACCTCTGCTTATGTACATTTAGAAAGAAGTCTCTTACTTTTCTCTCTGCTGACACTCTTGCTGCTGCTGTCCTTGGCTGTTTCATTTATTTGCTCCTCCTGCATTTCTGTTGTCTTGAGGTATTTAACAAACAATCTCTTCAGGTCTGTTGTTTTCCCCTAAAATTTTTTCAAATGCCTCTTTATTATCGAATGTCCATGTTTTTTTCATTTATGATTACACTCAGATTTACAGAGTAGGTCACTCTAGGTTGCATCCTGATTTTCATTGCTCTTCAGAACACATTATTCCATTACTTCTCCTGGTCACTTGTAGAACTTGTTATTTCTGAATTGAATTTTTAAATTTAATTATTATGTGTCTTGGAGTTCACAGACTGTTTTTTTTTCCTAGAGGCTATCTATGAATTCATGCAATTGTTATTTCATTTTCTGAGTACAAAAGTTCATGGCAATAATCTTGTATTATTTCTTGCATTATGGTGTTTAAATTATTTGTCTTGCATTCTTCTGAGAGAGCCATCATCCTTAGGTCATCTCTACACTTCCTATCTCTGAGATCAGTATGTTTCACTTGCATAATGAGCTTATTTTCTTTTCAATGTTATTTTTTTGCTTCTCTTTTTCTAGACTGTTCTTCACTTCTATATATTTGCATTCTCAGTCTCTCTTTTTCTTTGATGAGAATTACCATCAAAGATTCAAGTTTTTTTCTATTCTTCCAATTATGTTTGCTGGATCACCATAACTTCTTCTCTGATAATCCTCATTTCTCTTTTGAACTCCTCAAGAATAGCATTTTGTGGTTTCATGTTCTCCTCAAACTCCAGAAAGCCTGATGTCTTTTTGTTTTCCTTTGTTTTTCAGTGTTTACTCAAAGATGCCAGAACTTGTTTACTAGATCTGGAGGCCATATTTATTTCTGCTGTTAATGTTTTCCCTGTTGATTTATTTGTTTATGTTCAAAGTCTTTGAGTTTTCTTCCTCTTGGGCTTTTTGATTATCCTTTATTATCCCCTATTGTTCATTTCCTGACTCCCTTCTCTCTGATGGTAATTTCCTTAGAGACTAGAACTCAAAGCATTTCAGCCTCCTCCCACATTAGGCAATTCGTGATTCACTAGTTTAGGTGTCTGCCCTATACGACTTTTGGGGAGACAGAATTGGTCCTAGAGGACTCCTGACCTTTTTCCTTCAGGCTTGGTGAAGTGCTGAATGGCCACGTCCCTCCCTCTTCCTGGTATTCTGTACCAGTGTCCTATTTTTCTCCCTCTGTTTCTCAGTTCTGTAGCACTGGTTTAACACTGGCAGTTTAGAGAGCTGCTGTGCTTGTGCAACAGGGTTGATTTCTGTAGTTTTGGCTTCTGAGGTTCTGAGTTAAGTGGTAGGGTGGTATGTAAGGTTGAGCTTCTATTTCAAGCCCAGACAAGTGTTCTCTCCCTTTCCCTCTGTTTCTCTACTTTACTGCAGAGATCTTTTATAACTGAATGCTGCTACCATGTCTCTGGCTGTCTGTAGGGCCCCGGCAAGATTCTGCAGCTGGAGCCTGGATCTCTTCAACACTGGAAAGAGGGATGGGGGGCCAAGGAGAGGGATAGAATTATATTGCAGACCCGTGTATTAGAATCTTAGGTTGAGTGCAGCCTTGCTACTGGTAGTACAATGGGTCGTATGGGAGGGGCTGTTTTGTGAGATGATAGTAGGTGTCAATTCTTGGGCTTCTTTTTAACCTCCTTTTGGATTCTGGGTGTCCTAGACTAGAGGTATCAAATTCATTGTCTATGAACTATTTTCTGCAAAACTCTTGACTGGAGCATACACTAGTTTAAAATACAATTAGGAAATGCTTAGCAAAATAAATAAAAATACAAAACAACATAGGTAATGCTAATTTGAGGTTTTCTAAGGCAATATGCAGCCCACAAGGATCTATTCCTATTCAAAGTTTGATACTGCTGTCTTAGACCATAGGGACAGATGAAATTTCTTTATATTTGGTAATTTCTGTTTTGAAAAGTTTCAAGAGGTCATGAGAATGAGAAAATGTCTAGTCCTCCATATTATTAATCATTTGAGCCAGAAGACCATGACTAAAGTCAAGAAATCTTTCAACTCCAAATTATCACAGAAATTGTGTTTTAAACTTTAGCTCCATGATGTCAATAATATAGGCAAAAAACACCTGGGAAAAAACTTCCTATGTATTTCCAAATATCTGAATCATTTCAACATTTCGATGAGATATTGATTTTTTTGGAGGGGGGAGGGCAGGGCAATTGGGGTTAAGTGACTTGCCCAAGGTCACACAGCTAGTAAGTATGTCAAGTGTCTGAGGCTGGATTTGAACTCAGGTCCTCCTGACTCCAGGGCCAGTGCTCTACTCACTGCACAACCTAGCTGCTCCGAGATATTGATTTTTTTTGAACCTTTTAAACTCAATTTCATCATCATACATAAATAATTGTGGAGAAAAACAAAGTATTCAATGTTTGATAGCTATTTGAGGGATTTTCTGAAAAATAGATTATTCTTTGACTGTGCTCATATAACAATGTCAATTCCACAATGATATTCATTTTGGGATCCTCAACTACCTTCATGATTGGCCATGTAGTAATTCTTCAGATCACTGATAAAATAATCTAATTTGGTGGTTAACAGAGGTCTAACAGCTATTTCACAATTCATTTTATTTTCATTGCTTTAGACTTGCTTCATATTGGTCTCACTATTGCTCATGACATTAATGAAAATTAAGAATGGATGGACCACAAAGTCTGTGCTTTTATTCTTTTTCTTGGTCATCCTCATTTCAAGTGACTGGCAAAGTTATACCGTCAAGCAAAAAAAAAAATCAATCTTCACATAAATTAATTTGCAGGAAGTTTTCCTTGGCTCTAGATTTAAAAACTGATAAACTTTGATGCATCAATCCCATCCAAATAAGCCACATATACTATAGTATCTTTTGATTAAAAGTATTTGAAATTTATAATTTTACTATATTACATATTATTATATTATATTTATTATTTCAACGGGACCATCTAAAGTATCTATTGTTGTTGAAATGGAAGTAATTTTATAGGTTTCTCATGAAAAGGAAAAAAAACTCAAAAACTTCTGAAGTAACTCACAAGGTTATTTCTTTGACATTTCTGGTGAAGTCAGGTAACTTTGTTCTATATTTTTCCTACTAGACTGAAACCTCCATAATTAATGGGATTTTTTCTTATCTAAACTTTGAAGTTCCCCCCCCCATTCCAGTGGTCTGAATATGGCAGGTACTAAATAAAGGTTTATTGAGTGAAGGGAAAAGGTGAAAAGAGTATCATGAATAAAGCCCCAAGTCCTCAGCATTGTGCAGACACCCAGCATTCCCTCAATTATGATGTCAATCACTTTATAGAGATCTTGTAAAAAAAAAAACATAGCAATGGCATAAGATGTATGGAGTGCTTTATAATGCAGGGAGATACCTGGGCTTCTCTGAGACCCAGAATTAAATTTATAGCATTATCTTGGTGAAAAGGGGATACTATGTAAGTTAGTGCACTGATACAATGAAAGAATGAAAGAGAAGGTGAAACAAGGCAAAAAGATTTCATTATCGTCTCTATGCAGATCTTTTCATCCAGCCAGCCTTTGTCTCTCATTTGATCTGGTACCAACAATTTTCACCAAATACCCACCAATATTGGATGCTTCAAAGTGAATATCCCAAGACTCATATAACATTATTTTCCCCTCCAAACCACTCTTCTTTTAGACTTCTCTATTTCTGTTAAAGGCAATGTCATCCTTACAACCATAAATCCATATACAACCTTAGCACTATCCTTGACTTCTTACTTTCTCTGACCAGACCAAACTAACAGTTGCCACATTTTATTGATTATATCTAGAAAATATCTCTCAAATCCGTCCCCTTCTCTTTACTCTTACAATGACTGCCTTAATTCAGTCCATCATTGCCTTTCACCTGTATTATTGCAATAATCTCTTCATTGGTTTGCCTACATCACCTCTCCCTGTCCAGTCCATCCCATACAGCTGCACCTTCCATGAAATTAAACATAAATCCTGACAGGACACAAGAAAATCCTCCCTTTGATTTCTTGTAACTCAGGTTGTTTTCAATATGATTGGCAATTGAGAGTCAATGGGCATGAATTGGCTTGCCCTCTTCTTGTTCTTTTTCTCCTTTGGATTTCAGGACTAGAGTGTATCCAAGGCAGAGAGTTTTATTTTTCTCTTTCACTCCCTATCCAGAAGCATAAAATGGAAAACTCCTAAGCTCCTGGAATCTATGGAACTTACATGGAAAATCCATTTTCAAGAATTTTAATCTATGTCTTCAGGTCAGGAAGGGAAACAGAAAGATAGAAAGGAACTAGGTGTGTGCTTCCATTTTAAAGAATGGTAATCTATGTCTTAAGGTCAGAAAGATAGAAAGGAACTAGGTGTGTGAGCTTCATTAATTCTCATCTCAGGCTACCTGGACAATTAAAAAGTTTGCCTTCTCCATCTTCTGTCGGTTGTACCCAGAAAGAGCAGCTCAACCTAAGTCTTCTAAGTGAAAATGAGAGATTTCTAAGAACTTTCCCTTTCCTCATAATAGAATATGGAAGAATCAAAGATCTCATTCCCCTTGCACTTCCTATTAAGACACTGTCAAACTCCTGTGTTTCCCTGTAACTGATGCCTTTCTAAAATAGCACCATCATGGAGTGTGCAGGAGAGAGGGAAAAGTGATGTTAGATACCTTCAAAATCCATTCTTGATTGTTTTCAAAATTATATTATCTCTAGCATGGATGTCTGTGTGTATTTGGTCTTGTTAAACTATTCTTCTGACTTCCATGTGTGATTTTTACTTCTTCATGCAATATTATAAGTATCAGAGTACAAATGTGGTGGCTCCATAAATATGAGACTTGATCTCTATTAAAAGATGAGAAAACCTCTTATTTCATGTCTCTTTTCCTTTCAGTTTCATCTATAAATCATATCGAATAAGATCAATTTTGTTTGATATAAGCTTTCTGTAGGCTCATTTTCTCCTTCATTGTATCAACACACCTTGTACTATCACGCAAATATCTTTGTATTTCAAAATAGTTTTGCCCTTGCCTGCCATGCTTTTCAAGAATTTGCTGGTTGAGCTGGTTTCTGGGCTCTTTCATTTGTTAACCTTCCCTAGGAAATAGTGATAATCTGTAAGTGTGTTCATTTTTATCTCTTTCTCCATGATCAATGTCAGTAGCTTCTTTAAATAGGTTATAGTTGAACTGGTGTAAGTGCCTCCAGTGCCTTGTTCCCATCTGTATCCTTTCTTTCCAAATTGGCACTGATTTTTTTCCATACTCTAACTAGGTGATAATACGACTACACGCAGACAGTTAATCCTCAAATGACTGTGATATTATAAAGCAATTATTTTGTCTAGTACAGTTAATTTTATCTTTTTGTAATTTCTTTTTTGGTGTTCTGTATGGCTAACTCTTTGTACTCTTCTTAAAGGAAAAATATAATATTTGAATTTGTGGAATTTCTGAGCAATTGACCAAATCTTTGATCATTTTCATCCTTAATCACAAATGATACTTTCCTTATGCAGCATGGCCCACTTCTATGCCCATCTTCACATTAAAGGCACCATGAATCAAGACATATATTACTTTTATTAGGAGGACTTTTTCAAAATATTATTAGAATTTCCTTACTTTAACAGATTTGATCGTACAAGCTTCAGATGGCATTTTTGATTATTCTTCTCATGAACACTACAAAGCAAGATATAAGGAATATTTTGTTTTTATTTCTATCTCCAATTCTAGCACAGAGTCTGGCATGTAATAGGCACTTAATAAATTCTTGTTGAATTGAATTGAATTGAGAGTCCCATTGATGGTATTTATTATGTTTGAGTATATGATAAAATGAAATCTATTTACATCTTTATTTGCCCTTTCAAATTGTCCAGTGAGCTATTCATTCATTTAGCTGTTATTTCATTAATGTCATATGGTTTCTTTTAACTAAAAACAAACCAATTTTAAGTTGATTAAGTTTCTCTAATAATGTATCAACTCCTTGGTTTTTGGACAAAGGTCTGATTTTTATTGTGTCAGTGTTTAAATTTGTTATAATAATACCTAGCACTTATATAATACTTTAAGGTTTTCAAAACAATTTACAAATATCATCTCATTTTATCTTTGCAGCAATCCTGGGAGTTAGATACTATTATTACCCCTATTTTATGGATAGGAAAACTGAGGCACATACAAGTTAAGGGATTTGTCTATGGTCACACAATTAGTGTCTGATCCAGGATATAAACTCATGTCTCCTTGACTTCAGGTCCAGTGTACTAAATACTTATAGAAACTCTAAAAGCTGTGTGATTCATATCATTTTCTATCCCCTTTTCAGTGAGATTTCTAAGTAGAAAGTAGCCACAAAAAATAATTCTACTTTCTATTTTTATCTAATATCCAGAAAATTAATCACTTAGTAGCCAATTTGAAGGTGCTAGATATTTACTTTCTTAGCAAGATTGGTCCACTCACAGGAGAAAGTGTGTCATCAGGACATTTCCAACCTGATAAAACTTGTTAGGGATAGTGTTTCACTAGATAGCTTTTAAGAATCAATGGTCCCTCAAGCCGAATGACTTCTGAAAAACCTGGAAAGACTTACATGAACTGACATAAAGTGAAGTGAGCAGAACCAGGAGATTGTTGTACAGTAACAGCAACATTGTATGATGAAGAACTGTGAATGACTTGGCTATTTTCAGCAACACAATGATCCAAGACAATTCCCAAAGACTCATGATAAAAAATGGTATCTACCTCCAGAGAAAGAACTGATGTTGCCTGAATACAGATTGAAGCATACCATCTCTCTGTCTGTCTGTCTGTCTGTGTCTGTCTGTCTCTGTCTCTCTGTGTCTCTATGCTTCTCTCTCTGTCACTCTCTCTCTCTTCTTTCCTTCCTTTCTTTCTTTCTTTTCAAGTCTTCTTGCCGAAAATGACTAATATGGAAATATTTTGCATAATTACACATGTATAACCTATATTAGATTACCTACCATCTCAGGGAGGAGAGTTGGGGGAGGGAAGATAGAATTTGGAACGGAAAACTTAAAAAAAACAATAAATATTTAAAATTTCTTTTACATATAATTGGCATGAAAAATATTTTTAAAAAGACTTGATTGTCCTTGACTTTCATGGAAATATTAAAATTGTAGATCATCTAAAAGGTGTAACGTAAAGTTGCTTTGGTGGTGACTTAAATATAAGTGATATAAAAGGACATCTGTGATTAAAAAATGATCTGCGAATAAGATCCAAATGGAAATTTAGGATAAAAGTTGTGGCATTTAAAAAATAGATACTAATGGAAGGAGATGCTTCCAGTAACCAGAGCTAGGAAGGGAATTATTAATTAAAATGAATAGATATAATCTTAGATAATAAAAAATTCAGTTGCATAAAATTGAAAATCTTTTGCTTCTCAGAAAAGGCTCTAACTGTTACTTATGTTGGTCCTTTTATGCTGAGTATTTATTCAGTTACCATTTTCCTGACATATGGGTATTTGTTCTGGTGTGGGCACAGCAATGGGCTATATCATGAGAGATATGCTTCCTGCTAGGACAAGGAAGGAAAAATGGTTTATACCAATGGCAAATGAGATAGGCTCAGAGCAGGCTTTTTTTCTATCTTTCTGCATTTAGAGAAGCAGATTGCACCTTTACACTAATCCACAAGTTAGTTATCATCCTGGAGGAAGTGGACAGAAGAGTTTGGTTAGGGAATGGACCCTCCTACCTCAGCTTACAGCAGGATGTATATCTTCTCCTAGCCCTTACTGACATTCTTTTGATAATGGCACAAAACACATTATTGAACAAAGGTGTAATCAAACAAAAAGGGGGGAAAATCCATAGGAAAGAGAGAGTTGTAAAAATGCCAGAATTTCTCAGAGGGAGAAAAGATTAGTTGAAAGTAAAATGAAACAAATCTAGTAGATAAAAGACCCTAGAACCCATAGAAAAAGAGCCTGGAACTTTCCTTCCTTTTGATTCTATATTTCTGATATTAAATTTCTGAAAATGGATTAAGTTTAAAGTATTTATATGCTTAAATTACATGAAGAGAGTAAGTTTAGGGGATGAACACAGGAAAAACAATCAGATGAATGAAACTTTGTGATGTTTCAATATGTAACTTAGAATGATCCTAAGGACTAGTTCTGAAGTGATTAGGATGATGTTTAGTATCCTAAAAGAAAGATTAGCTACCAGTACCATTTTCGATAATTTGAGCTGTAAACTAGATTAGTTAGAGAGGTGCTCTCCATGAGGAATTTCATACTTCAGCCTGGATCCCCTATACAATAGCTCCACATGCTCCTGCAGGAAGTCAGTGTTAAAGCCAAGAACATCATTCAAACCCTTGGCAGAGAGTTTATAGTTATGTAGTAGAAAAAGTACTAGGTTTTAAATCAGAAGACATGTATCCACATTCTTACTTGGTATTTCTATCTCTATGACTACAAGTAAGTTACTTTACTTTTCTGAGCTTCTATTTCCTCCTTTGCAGGCTGAGTATTATAATATAATTTGATTTCAAGGGTATATTGTAGAAGGAAGGTATGTTGAATACTCAGCAGATATGTTGTGGATGGAATTTTTATTCATATACAGGCTGATAGATGATGGCTAATATAAATTTATAAAGAACTTTACATACATTAACTCATTTTATGTTCATAACAACCCCCTGAAGTAGGTGATATTATTATCTTTTCTGAGATGAGAAAACTGAGGCTGAGAAAAGTTAAGTGGCATGCTTAACACTACAGATACGCATCATATCAGAGACAAGATTTAAATCCAAGTTTATCTAACTCCAAGTCCAACAGTCTATATATTGTACAAGGTTAAAATAGAGGCCTCTTAGGTCCCTTTCACTTTGAAATTCTAATATTCTGTGAAAATTCAAAGGGTTGTAAAGATAGGCACTAAAGAACTATTTATTTATCATCATCATTATTAATATTAGACTAATATGAGATTGATGTTGACCATAGGGGCATTGACACAGAAGCCTTTGGAGAACTAAAGTAGCAAACCTTTATTTGAAGTGTTTAACCAGAATTCCCCAAATTACTGTGGTCTTGTATCTGACCTCGAATTTTAATGCACTTCTGGGGAAAAGGAAGAGAATCCATTGCAGTCTGGTGATGGGAATGAAGGAAGAAAGTTATACTGTGGGTGGCTGTGGGAGAGGTGATACAGAATAGCAACATTGAATTGTTAAGATCACTGGCCAAAGATGGGCCTGGATCTATGTTGCTGACCCCAGTGCAAGCAGGAGGAGCAGAATATGGGACCTGTTAGAAGCAGATTCTCTTTGCTACCCCCCAATATCCTCCAAACAAAAGACTCTTAACTTTCTTTTCCCCTCCCTTGCCCTGAGCAGTAGGAGGCCAATTAGTAGTCACGGGAAAGGAATTTCAGTTTCTCTGTTTTTATTTCCATCACTCATATTATCTAAAATGCTTACATAAATCTTAATAGCCTCTACACTGATTCTGGATTGGTTGTTTAATGTAATGGGTAAAATGGTCAGTAAGAGTCCAGCCTTTATAAACATACATGGCATGCTTGTCCTGATACAATCTGTTATGTGATACATTAGAGTATGTATAAGTACTTTTTTACTTTCCTCTGTACTTACCATATAGAAAGGAAAGGCTTTTCAGTTGGCCTCTGAGCCATAACTAAGTGTGCATGCAAAAGAACCCAAAAAACTCATCTTTATAGTCTTTCTTTCCTGCTTGTGTTTGAGTGAGGCAATATTAACTGTTGTAAGCCTCTGGGTAGGGAGAAAGAGAAAGTTGAAATTTCCTTTTTCCAAAAAATGAGTTATATCTGTTCAGCCACAAACTATGCTAAGGGTACAACCAATGAGAGAGAGAGGGAGAGAGAGAGAGAGAGAGAGAGAGAGAGAGAGAGAGAGAGAGAGAGAGAACTTGTATTCTAAAGAAGTCCTGGAAAGAGGAGAGGGTAGTGGGGAAAACAGGAATGGTTGAAAGATGGAAGGGAAGTAAGGTGAAAGCCTGAGTCTGAACAAGGCAAAAACCCATTTATCAGAACCCAAGGTGACTGGCATGTTAATTGTTGTTGTTATTCAGCCATTTCCAATCATGACCCCTTTTGGGGTTTTTTTGGCAAAGATACTGGTATGGCTTGCTATTTCCTTCTCCTGCTTATTTTACAGATGAAGAAACTGAGGCAAACGGGGTTAAGTTACTTGTCCAGGGACACCCAGCTAGTAATCTGTCTGAGGCCAGATTTGAACTCATGAAGATAAGTTTTCCTGACTCCAGGCCCAGCATTCTATCCACTTTGCCACCTAGCTGCCCATATTAATTAAATGAAATAAAATAAAAATGGCATATAGTAATTTTATGTGAAAAGATACATTAAAGCAAAATTATTTTGTTTCTTTTCCTTCTTGTACTGCAAATGATCTGGACAAGTATTACCAAAATGATATAGAAATATGTATTTGAGGTAGTAAGATACTGTTCTTTTCCTGTTTTCACAAACAAACTCATTTCCAACTAGCTGTTCCCATGACTTCTGTGCTATGTCCAACTCATTTTAAAAAGAAACTGCAAGAAGCCAATGTGTGAATTCAAAACAACTTGTATCCATAGAATAATCCATCATTGAGACATACCAAGATAGTGTGGAGGTGTGAGATGGAGTAAGGGAAAGGAGTAAGAGAAAGCTCCTTCAGTACTGGCAAGAGGATTTGAAGAAAAAAGTTAGGAGGATCCAAACAAGTCACACAGAAGAGTTGTATAACTATAAGTATTCCAAAGGCAAACTGCTGTCTTTCAAAGGACTTTAGGTCTGAATTTATGAGAAAGTCTAACTGATTTATATCCTTGTTTTGGGACTTCCAAAAAAGTCTAGAATGCCCTGGAGCCCAAAGATCAACGTTCCTTCATATCATTTCAAATGAATGATGCATAACAGCAAATTATACTTTACTGGTGAGGAATACCCAGATAAAAAATAAAATTTTGGGATGTGTTTGTGTGTGGAGAGTACAAGTACAAGGGAGGTGGTGGAGAGGAAGATTGTTAAATTAAATCTATTATTCTTGATTAATGAGAGTCTAGTAAAAACTTCTCTTCCTCCCTTCTTTAAATCATCTATCTATTAGAATATGCACTAGGAAAGGAGAAGGAGGTGAAACTCTAATTAACTCTCTTGTTAGCAACTCACATAAAAGATTTGTAGCTTGGAGCCACTTGAAATCATTCACTAAAATTAAATTTATGGATTATCTACATATTAAATTTATCATACACTCTCTTGGTCCCCTGAATGGTATGGGCTAATCAGAAGTCAACTGTTTTGACTGTTCCTGGTATATATTCCCATTTTTATCTCTGAGCTCTCTTACCTTGGGGCTTCTAGGAGTTATGATATTTGTAAGCTATATTTAAGACTTATTCTATTCTTTAAATAACCTACTTAGAATTGGGTTTGCTGTGTATTGTGAACATATTGATTTCCTTACATAAAGGATTAAGCTTGAAGTACACAATGGATTACCAAGAATTCTAAATTCCAGTTCTGCTGGTTTTCATTACTATAAATATACTATTTCGTTAAGCTCATTTGGAAAGTTCACTGAATTTCCTTTGACATCTTATCTCTGAATTAGAATAGTTAGAATATAAAATAAAGAACTATTCTCTTAGGTTTCTCTATTTCCATGACTATGTCAACAAGTCAACAAGCAATGTAATCTACAAATCAGACTATTCCAAACTATAGAATTCCTTTGGCGGGAAAATTTGGTGATTGAAAGTATTAGTTTTCTATTTCAGTCAGCAAATCAATACAATTCTTTTGTGAATTATGAAAACATTTATTCACTTCAGAAAAGAATAAAAGTTGGAAGTGAAGACTGATGAAGTAATCTATTTTAGTAGGATGATGGCATGGTAGAGCAGATAGACTGGGCTAACCTTGGAGTTAGTTAGAACTAGACCTTGATTCAACTCTCATTTCTGTTACATACTAGTTTTGTGATAACAGGCAAATTAACCTCCTAGTGCTCCAAAAAATTTTCTACAATAATGAGCTGCCTCACTGATAGGAGTTCCCTACACTAATGAAAGCTCCATACAAACATACACACACACACACACACACACACACACACACACGCACACACGCACGCACTTGCACACACACACACACACACACACACCTGGACAATAAAAACAAATATTATGAGAAAGGATTTCAGTATATTAGTTTTGATTGCTTTGTACCTCAATAAAAAAAATTGATGAATGAATAAGACAATACCCTATCAAACAATTCTAGGGTCTTTCCTGGGATGCATAGTCAATGTCATTCCCTCTAAAGACAATGAAAGTTATACACTTCTTAGACCTAAGTTGGTTCTAGCCACCCCACTTGCTGAGCCTCTGCCTTGTAAAGAATTCCCATTCCTTTGATGGACGATTCACATGCAGAAGCAGAACAGGCTCATGAAGTTTATCCAGATGAACTGAACTCTACTGTTTCAGAACATTACTTTCTTGAAGAATGGAATGAATTCATGTGAATATAATTACTCAAAATCTAGCTTCCATTAAACTAGGTCTCATTTATTGATTTATGATTTTCCCCTTTTTGTAAAAGTTAATTAGAAAGAAATACATTTTATCATATTTTTATTTATTTTCAAATGACTAGAGGAAGAAAATAGAGCTAAAGTGCAGTACTTTAAAGTTTATTTCTAAGGTTTTATAAGTACAAGGGGTATTAAGCTCAAAATGCCCAATCTGTAAGTGTTCTTTAGCTGCATTGATTAGAAAATGAAGCTTTTTCTTTCATATTTTATGAAAAAAACCCTTCATTTAATTTATTGTTATTCATTCTAGTCTTGTCCAACATTTCATGACTCCATTTTGAAGTTTTCTTGGCAAAGAAACTGGAGTGCTATTCCTTTCTCTAGTTCATTTTTACAGATGAAGAAACTGAGGCAAACAGGGTTAAGTGACTTACCCAGGGTCACATAGCTAGTAAGTGTCTGAGGCCAGATTTGAACTCAGGAAGATAAATCTCTTATTCCAAGTCCAATGCTCTATCCAATGTGCCATCTACCTGGCCCCTTCATGCATTTCTTCCTAGCATGACACAATTTTCTTATTTAGGCTCTCTTCTTCAATACTTCCATTTCATAATTACAGTATGTTAGGTACCAGAAAGCAATAAATTTTGTGGAATTAACAGAATCATGGCTTTCAGAATAAAAAAAATGAAAATATAATTAACTTTAAAATGATAAATTTCATAGATATACAGGACCTTAGATGGAAGTGATTTTATCATCTGCTCCAATCTCTGAATGTTACAGATGAGGAAATGGCCCAGTGAGAGACCTCTATGAGAGATTTTCCCAAAGAGCGATTTGCCCAAAATAACACAAGTGGAATCAGAGCCAGTATTCAATCTAGATTGTTCAACTCTAATTTCAGTTCTCTATATCACATTGCTTTTCAAATATTTGTCATCTTTATTTTAACTTCCTATAGGCTTATAAATAACTGCAAAAGAAAAAAAGAAAATCCCAAATAACCGAAAAGGAATTACTCCTTTACCCTTCAGGCCTTTCAAGCTAACATCCTGTCTGTCTCCTCCTTTTCACTCTCAGACTTCTAGAAAGAGTATTTGTTGCCTCTTCTACTGCCTCCTCTATTTTATTGAGAGAACTACCTTTAAAGTCATTAATGACCTTAATCACTAAATCCAATGACCTCCTTTCCATCTTCATACCGCTTTGCATTCTTTTAACCTTTGAGATTGCAAACCACACATTTATTCCTTACTTCCCTTGCTGTCTCTTACCTTTCATTGCCTTATATTACCATGGTCCTAAGTCTCCAAACCCTCCTCTCATTTGCTGGCTGTATATCTTCTGACGTTTAAGTATTGATATCTCTCTTACCCTTCTTCTCTTTCCTCTCTATACTCTTTCCCTTAGCAATTTCATCTTAAATTGTCATTTCTGTGCAAGTGATTCTGAAAAGAACTACATTTTAGGCTCAAGGTTTAAATTCCGGTTTCTTTGCAAGTATTATCTATAAAATGAAATAGTTGGACTAGATGATCTCTAGTGATGATCTCTAGGGTCCCTTCCAGATCTAAATTTCATGCCCAAATATTTTAAAGATCATTGGAGCCATAACAAGACAGGATTAGTTCCACAAAAGAGCAAAAGAAAGTGAAGTTCAAAACAAACAAAAAGAAATGATAAGAAATGTCTAATCCTATAAGGCAACCTAATTATTATTCAGAAAAGAAGCAAAATCTTGAGGTCTTATTATTGATTCCTCTATAGCATAGGTTCTTGAAGTTAAAAAACATCGAGAAGACCAGTACAAAAACAGTGTATGGCCATTGCTATGTGAAAAAGAAAATTTTTCAAGAGTAAAACAATAAAAATACTGAAATGCCAAAGATTGGAAAAGCTCGTTTTAACTCATGAAGCTCACTTTTGCATTAAAGACTATTCTAAAAATGTTTATGTCTAGTCTAGGTGAGGCTATAATATTTGGGTATAATAATTAGATTGCAAAAGCATTCACCTAAAGGAGGGAGCATTTTGAAGATATTTTACTTCCAGCCTACCTGGAAGTCTCATCTCACAATTCTTTTCCAATGAATAATTAACTATGGTATTCATATATTGAGAAGTAAAAATGTTCAAAAACTATAGAAAATCCTAAATGTAGATGGATCGCAATTTTGTACCATGTGATATGTCACTAAAGGCAAATAAATTTATCTAAGAGATAGAGATAAAAATCCTTCAGTGGGCTGAGAACTCACCTGATTTGAACCTCAATTCAAAACCTATGCAATAATACGCCTTTTACTCAGCATTTCATGGTATCTTTACAAAGATTGACCATATGTTAGTACATAAAAATTTTATATTTAAAAGCAGAAATATAAAGAATATCCTTTTCAGATCATAATGCAATAAAATTATATATAATAAGGGACCAAGGAAATGTAGATTAGAACTAATTGGAGATTAAACAACCTAATTTTAAAGAATAAGTGGGTTAAAGAACAAATCATAGAAACAATCAATAATTTCATTAAAGGGAACGACAATAACGAGACAACATATCAAAACCTATATGAATACAGAAAAAGCAGTGATTAGAGGAAAATTTATATTTAAAAATGCTTATATCAATAAAACAGAGAAAGAACAGACTAATGAACTGGGTATGCAATTAAAAAACTAAAAAAATGAACAAATTAAAAATCCTCAACTAAACACTAAATTGGAAATTCTAAAAATTAAAGGTGAGATTAATAAAATTGAGAGTAAGAAAACCATTGAATTAATAAATAAAACTAGGAGTTGGTTCTATGAAAAACAAATAAAATAGATAAACATTTGGTTGATTTGATTTTTTTAAAAAAAAAGAAAGAAGGAAACCAAATTACTAGTATCAAAAATGAAAAGTGTGAATATACCATTAATGAAGATGAAATTAAAGCAATTATAAGGAATTATTTTGCCCAACCATATGCCAATACACTTAACAATTTAAATGAAATGGAAGAATATTTACAAAAATATACATTGGCTACATTAGCAGAAGATGAAATAGAATTTCTAAATAGACCTATTATAGAAAAAGAAATTGAGCAGGCCATAAGTGTGTTTCCTAAGAGAAAAGCACCAGGACTAGATGGATTTACAAGTGAATTCTGTCAAACATTTAAAGATCAACTAATTCTAATATTAAATAAATTATTGGGAATAATAGGTAAAGAGGGGGATAATATCAATTTTCTTTTATGAAACAAATGCAATACTAATACCTAAACCAGGAAGAGTAAAAACAGAAAAAGAAAATTATAGACCAACTTCATTAATGAATATGGATGCAAAGATCTAAATAAAATACTAGCTAAAAGATTACAACAATATATTACAAAGATGATACACTATGACAAAAAGCATTTATCTAGAATCACTAGCAAGCATTTTTGTAATAGGGATAAACTAGAAGCCCAGTAAGATCAGGTGTGAAACAAAGAGGCCCACTCTCACTAATATTATTCAATATTGCATTGGAAATCCCAGTAATAGCAATAAGAGAAGAAAAATACATAGAAGGAATCAAAATAGGGAATGAGGTAATAAAACTATGTCTTTTTGCAGATGATATGATGATATACTTGGGAAATCCCAGAGACTCTACAAAAAAAGTTAGTCGAAACAATTAATAATTTTAGCAAAGTAGCAGGCTATAAAGTAAATCCACTTAAATCATCAGCATCCCTATATGTCATAAATGAAACTCTGCAAGAAGAGAGAGTAAAAAAAATACTCCACTTAAAATAACTGTAGACAGCATAAAATACTTGTGAGTACACCTGCCACAACAAACCCAAGAGCTATATAAACAAAATTATTTTTTAAAAAGTTTTTAGAAAAACAAAATCAGATTTAATAATAGGAGAAATATTAATGTTGATGGGTAGGCATGACCAATATACTAAAGAAGACAATTTTACCCAAACTAATTTATACAGTGAATGCTATTCTAATTAAATTAACAAAAAAAATTTTACTGAATTTGAAAAAAATAACAAAATTCATTTGGAAAAACAAAAAGTCAAGAATATCAAGGGAAATAATGAAAAAAATGTAAAAGAAGGAAGTTTAGCAGTACCAGATCTTAAACTATATTAGCAGGAAACAATTATCAAAACTACATAGCTGAGATACTAGCATGTACTGGCTAATAATTGAAAGACAGATCAATGGAATAGAGTAGACATGCAATTTATAGCAGTGATTAAACATAATAACTTTGTATTTGACAAGTGTAAAGACAAGATTCTGGGACAAGACTTCAATTTTTGGTAAAAATTATTAGGAAAATTGGAAAGCAGCATGGCAGAAAGTGGGCATAGACCAATATATTACACCATTTACCAAGATAAGGTCAAAATGGATACATGACCTAGATAAAAAGAGAGATTTTACAAGAAAATTTGAAGAAAATGGAACATATTACTTATCAGACTTATGGATTGGCAAACAATTTATGAATAACCAAGAGATAGAGAGAAAAGTTAGGTATAAAATGGATAATTTCAATTACATTAAAAGGCTTTTGTACAAATAAAATAAATGTGGCCAAGATCATAGGGAAAGCAGAAAATTGGGGGAAATTTTTTATAGACAGTTTATCAGATAAAGATCTCAGATATAAAATATGTGAAGAACACTGTCAAATCTTTAAGGATATGAGCCATTCCCCAACTGATAGTCAAAGGATATGAACAGGCAGTTTTCCAAAGAAGAAATCAAAACAATTTATAGTCACATGAAAAAATACTCTAAACCATTATTGACTAGAGAAATTCAAATTAAAACAATCACTTTACACCTACTAGAGTGACTCAGGTGATAGAAGGGGAAAGTGACAAGTGTTAGAGAGGATATGGAAATAATGGGATGCAAATTCATTGTTGGTGGAATTGTGAACTGATTCAACCATTTTAGAGAGCAATCTGGAATTATGCCCAAAGAGTTATTAAACTGCCTATAACCTTTGACCCAGCAATACCTCTACTTGGTCTATTTCCAAAGATGATTAGGTGAAAGGAAAAAGAACTTATTGTTCTAAAATGTTTATAGCAGCTTTCTTTGTGGTGGCAAAGAACTGGAAATTGCATGGATGCCCATCAATTGGGGAACAGCTGAACAAATAGTGGTATATGATTGTGATGGAATATTACTGTGCTATAAGAAATGATGGGCTCAATGATTTTAGAGAAACATGGAAAGACTTGCATGAAATAATGAAGAGTGAAATGAGCAGAACCAAGAGGACATCGTATATAGCAATAGTAATATTGTTTTAAGAATGACTTTGAGTGAATAAGTTATTTCAACTATTATAAATACCTAAATTAACTATAAATGACATATGAAGAAGGATGCTATATGCATCCAGAAAAAGAATTGATAAATAGAAATATGTATAGAATGATTTTACATATATATGTACCTGTTTGTGTCTAATGGTAGCTATCTCTAGGGCACAAGAGGAGGGGGAGGGCAGGAAAAAAGAAATTTACATGATAATTTTGTTGTATATGAGAAAAGAATAGCAAGTTGTACATAGTAGATTTGCATTTTCATGTGAAATCATCTTTTTATTGTAATATGATATGGAAATACTTATTTTATTCCATAAATTAAAAGAGAGAAAAAGAAAAAGAAAGAAACCTTATGCAATATAATCAAAGTTAGACCAGAATAATTGTTGAATACTATTAATGGATATCAAAGGTACACTTAATATCCAATGTGATAAAAGTGTGGTTTCATGATGAAGAATTAAGAAATATGTCAAAATCTTATGAACACAATACCAAATATGTAAAAGATTACCCCCCAAAATGGAGTGCAGATTGTATATTAAATTTTTTAATATTCAAAAATGTTGTTAGGTTTTATCATTTAGGAATATGGTGTGGACCTGTGTTTTCACTAGTAGAGGGAACTGCTAAATAAGGAATGTCCCCCTATCAATTCAGGTTAGCATATTCTTTGAAATTTATAATCTTAATGAGATTCCAAAAGAATGAGGTTAAGAAACTTGCCCAGGGTCACAGAGCCAGTACATTTTAGACATAAGTGTCTTCCTGGATCTCAGGCTTTTGTTGTGCTGTAAGTCAATATATTAAATTATTTTAGTTTGTCCTGGGTAATTTGGACACCACTGTACCTTTCCACTATATTACTCTCTATTTTCATATTCACATCTTGCCCTCATTCATCTCTGTTCCTTTTCTCGTGCCATTACCCATCCCAAGATCTCCATCTTTTAAAATATATTACCCCTTCATAATCTCCATGTACCTTCCTTCATTATTGGTATGGTTGTTGTCTTTCATTCTCAAAGAGGTCCAAAATGACATCACTATGTTGGGGTCAAAGTATATGTCCAACTATAGCTGACCAGACCAATATTAGCTTAGGAGGCTCTACCACAAGATGGGCACAAATAGTCCACATGAACATTTGGAGTAGAGGCGGCTCTAAATTTGTGCATCTCACATTTCCTTTGAGCTATTACACAGTGCCCTCTTTGATGTGGGCACGCCATGCTGGGTGTCCCCATGCCAGTGTCTCCCATGTCTCACAATTGATTCCAAAGTTCTTTGAGAAACCTCGAGAGAGTCCTTGTATTACTTCTGACCTCCACGTGAGTGCTTGTGTTGTATGTGGGTTCTCCATAAAATAGTGTTTTGGGTATATGTACGTTTGGCATTTAGACAATGTGGCTAGTCCATCAGAGTTGCACAGTGTGCAGCAGCCTTTGAATGCTTGGCAATTCAGCTCATGAAAGGATCTCAGTGTCTGGTGCCTTATCCTGACAGGTGACCTTCAGAGTCTTCCTAAGACAATTTAAATGGAAACAATTCAGTTTCCTGGCATGGCTGGTAGACCATCCAGGTTTCATAGGCATACAACAATGAGGTCAGCACCATGGTTCTGTAGACCTTCTGTTTGATAGTCAGTCTAATACCTTTTGTCTCCCACACTTTTATTTGGAGCCTCCCAAACACTGAGATAGCTCTGACAATGTGTGTATCAACCTCATCATACACATGTACATGCTGCCAAGGTAAGTGAACTTATCCACAGCATTCAAAATTTTTCCCTTTGCTGTAATCAATGGCTTTACATATAGTGGTACATGGTGTTGTGTGGTAGAGAACCTTGGTTTTCTTAGTGTTAATTGTCAGGTCAAAATTGCTTTCCTTCAAGGCTCATCTCAGTTGCCACCTCCTTTACACTGCTATGTACCCTCTCTTTTTATATATAGCAGTACTTCCTCTTCCAGAGTTTCAAGACTCTGAAACATATCATAATTTGGGGGACATAGTTTTCTGACCCTCTCTGTGGGAGCAATATCATGAGTTCCCAACCCTACTTAAGATTTAATTGGTTTGAGAACTAATGGTTCAGGTTGTTGATATGGCATAAGGACAAAAAACAGAGAACAATAAAAACTCTATCTGTTCTTTTGGACTTGCCCAATAGACCACTCTGAGCAACACAGGGCTAATTAGATAAGTTGTGCTCAAACAAATTAGTGCTACATCCTTATTGACCAACTCTTTCCCAGCTCTGAACATCCTTTCCCCTAATACAGCTAAGTGTCACAGTGGGTAGAGCACTAGGCCTGAAGTCAAGAAGAACTGCGTTCAAATCTAGCCTCAGACACTTACTAGCTTACTAGACACTTATTAGACACTGAACCCTTTTTGCCTCAGTTTCCTCATCTGTAAAATAAGCTGGAGAAGGAAATGGCAAACCACTCCAGTATCTTTGTCCAAAAAATCCAAACCCAAATTGGGTCACAAAGAGTCACTCTTGCTAGCACCCCACACATAGCCATAGCTTTGCCTTGATTGCTTTATGCTCAAAACATTTTACCTGGTGATAACCAAGGTATTTCTAAGTCTTGCCTTCATCTGTCCAATCAATTTGGTTTATGGATTAAAGCATGCATTCTTCAGTAGCTATTTTTCCTTGTCATAAATTTAGTATTCTTTACTTGTCCAATCTGGGTAACATGATCGACAATGATTTGTTACTTTCCAAAATAATTCAATTATCCAACCCACTGAGAAAAAGCACCAGATTAATTGACGTCAAATCAATTGTAGAATGCCAAGATAAAACTTTTATATGTCAACGCTTGAGAATGCTAATATTTAGAGTACTTCTTCAGTGTTACTTTTCCATCAATCCCCTCGTATTCACTGTGAGAACAAAAACTTGAGGCTTGTGAAGGGTCCCATCTAAAGACAGCCTGTACTGTAATGACTCTCCCCAAACGTTCCTACACTAACCCTTTCACCCTAGTCTCAAAAGAAGAGATCAACAGGCATTTAGCCAGCCAGTGGAGCTGGAATCATGTAGGCTGAAAGTTTACTGCCTTTTCACGGCGCCCAGTCATTGGTAGGGAACTCAGTATACTGAAATGACTTCCATACCACCCCTTTCTCCTTCTCGAACCTTGAAGGATGGAACAAACATTGATTCTGTGCTGTTAGAATTGAAAGGAGGGAATAAAAGGTGGGGTGCTAGCAAGAGTGACTTTACTGGACCTGACTTGTAATTGTCAAATTTAACAATTTCAGTGACAATAAATTTTACAGATGGTTAGTTGAAAAATCTTTAAATATAAACAAAAACAAATTCAAATAATGTGAAATCCTACAGCCAGGAGAAATTCCAGAAGAGAATGTAAAAATATGTACTAAAAAGTAAGATTTGCAGTTACAGCAAAAAATGACAACTTAAGTCTAAGCATCAATTAGAAAAGATGGGCATTGAACAAAATAGAGGTATTTTATGCATTCCTGAAAGCAAAAAAAAAAAGCAACTATTAATGGTGTGAGGAGAATATCCAACCTTTAGAAAAGGTAGTGCTGTAGATAGAGCTGTAAGGCCTAGAATCAGGAAGATCTGGATTCAAATCCAGCCTCAGACACTTAGTAGTCATGTGACCCTAGACAAGTCATTTAACCTCTGTTTGAGTTTCCTCATCTCTAAAATGGGGACAATAATATCATCTACCCTTAGGCTTCTTGAGGGGATCAAATGAGATAATATTTGTAAAAGGCTTAGCACAGTGCCTGGCATTGTAGGCGGTATGTAAATATTAGCTATTAACAATAAATTACAACTATCAAGGAAATAATGTTATGAAATAAATTATTTCATGTTTCAAGGTAAATTTTTTTAAAGAAAAGGATTTCCCTATGGGACTAAAAAAAGAGAAAAATAAAAAGAGGAATCATTATATAAGAAAAGATGCAAAGGAATAAAAATTTAAGCAGAATTTAAAGAAATAGGAGAAATGAAGTTAGAAAAAGAGAAATAAAGTGCCATGGACAAACTACTCTGAATTCTCTGTAAGCAAATCAAAAATACTAATGGACAAAACTGAACAATGGGAAACTGAATACATAGAGGGGAAGTTAGGGAGAGAGGGGAGTAGATGTGAAATACTGAGTCTGGAGGACTAGGAGTACGCATAGGGTAATTTTTGACATCGTGGTCGGTTTAGTCGAGGGAGAACTTTTGCTTTGAAAGATCAGTCTCGAGCCAAGATGGTGGCTGGAAAGCAGGGACTGGCATGAGCTCCCCACCAAGTCCCTCCAAAAACCTATAAAAATGGCTCTGAACCAATTCTAGAACTACAGAACCCACAAAGTGGTGGAGGGAAGGAGGGCTCCAGCCTGGGACAGCCTGAATGGTATCTGGGTAAGGTCTATCCCGCACGGAGCTGGGAGCTGAGGGGAGCAGAGCTGAGCCGAGCAGAGCCCAGTTTGGGCGGCACGGACCGACCAGACTGCGGACCGACCAGACCAGGAGCTGGACGGAGCATGCCCTAGCACCCTGAATTAGTGAGCTGTGGCATTTACCAGACCTCTCAATCCACAAACAGCAAAGACAACAGAGAAGGTTAGTGGGAAAAGCTGCGGGGACTGAGTTTGTGGTTTGGCCACTGCCCCTGGGGCAGCAGAGGTGGGGCAGCTTTAGAACTACAGCTGCAGTTGCTTCTGGCCCCAGGCCCACCTGGTGGGAGGAATTAAGTGGTGGATCAGAGCAGGAGTGAAGAGCCTGCTGAAGATCTAAGCCCAGTCCAGGTAGAGAGTTCTTGGGGAAGGAGGAGTGCTGGTGAGGCAGCACATCCGCCCAAGTGTGGAACATAGAACTCTTTAGTCTACAAG
>CM053622.1:512142146-512197020 GCA_028646595.1 Phalanger gymnotis
CCAAGAACCCCCTACCCGGACTGGGCTTAAATCTTCAGCAGGCTCTGCACTCCTGCTCTGATCAGCCACTTAATTCCTCCCACCAGGTGGGCCTGGGGCCAGAAGCAACTGCAGCTATAGTTCTAAAGCTGCCCCGCCTCCGTTGCCCCAGGGGCAGTGGCCGAACCGCAAACTGCGTCTCGTCCCGCAGCTTTTCCCACTAACCTTCTCTGTTGTCTTTGCTGTTTGTGGGTTGTGAGGTCTGGTACATGCCACAGCTCATTAATTCAGCATACTAGGGCACTCTCCGCTCCACTCCTGGTCTCGTCGGTCCGCGGTATGCCGCGCCGTGCTGCGTGCGCTGGGCTCTGCTTGGCTCAGCTCTGCTCCCCTCAGCTGGGAGCTGGGAGTTCCGTTCGGGACAGACCTTACCCCGAGACCATCCAGGCTGTCCTGGGCTAGAGCCCTGCTTCCCTCTGCCACTTTGTGGGTTCTGCAGTTCTAGAATTGGTTCAGAGCCATTTTTTTATAGGTTTTTGGAGGGACTTGGTGGGGAGCTCACGCCAGTTACTGCTTTCCAGTCACCATCTTGGCTCTGCCCCTCCAATTTGATAAAGTTTTTAAAGAAAATTACTATTGTACCACAAAAAATTATTCTCGAAAAGTGAAAAAAATCCATAAATGTCTTTTATGAGACAAAATACCCAGGCCATCTCTCCTGAACTTGCCATTCTTTTCTCTTTTCCCCATCCTGACCCCTCAGTAAACTGGTTCAATTCTACACTAACCACCCACTTCCTTGAGTACCTGTCTCCCTTATCATAGACCCCAACTGTGCCTTGCCATGCCTCAGCCTTGGATTACTCTCCCCATCTACCACTTTTGCTCCTATATACTTGCTGCTGAAGAAAGGTGAAGAACATCATGCCATTTTTCTGACTGTCTCCATTACAGATTTATGTAACAATAAACAATAAGGGCCCCTCAAGTGAGCCTTTATTGCAGCAAAGCGAGCCTTCTACAGCTATGATCAATATGGTTCACTCTCCACAATGGCTCTTTCAAGCCATTTCAGTCTTCCACAAACCTCCCATGATTCCTCCTCCCACCAACATCTCAATTGAAATCCTTGCCTCATATTTTACAGGAAAAAAAATTGAGGCTATTTATCATGAACTCTCTTTTCCCTTCTTCCTAGCTTCAAATCACTCATATGTCCTTTGCCACTAAGTTCTCATTTACCCTTGTCTCATATGAAAAAGTAGCCCTTGTTGTTGCTTGGTTGTGTCTGACTCTTCATCTAGGGTTTTCTTGGCAAAGATACTGGGGTAGTTTGACATTTCCTTCTCCAGCTCATTTTACAGATGAGGAAACTGAAGCAAACAGGTTTAAGTGAATTGCCCAAAGTCACACAGCTAATAAGTTTCTCAGGTCAGATTAGAACTCATAAAGATGAGTCTTCTAGCATAGGAAAGCAAATAACATAATTACATTAAAAATGAAAGCACCTAAGTCACAATTATTCAATAAGAAAATAGCCTTTAAAAAAGTACAACTTTTATTTATGCTCAAATCCTATAAAATAAGCATAAAAGTAAATTTTAATGTAGTAAGAAGCATATATCCAAAATAAAAGCTAATACTCTATGAAATTTTAAAAATCACTAGCGGTTTTCCCTGTAAATACACAAGGAGAGCAAGGAAATCTACTTTCTCTACCATTAGATTTAATTTTAGAAATGCTAGCAATGGCAATAGATAAGGGGAAAAAGTTAGGGCATAGAGATAGGCAGTACAGATAAAAAATTATTTCTTTTTTATTTCTGTTTGCTTACTACATGATGGTCTGTTTGGAAAATTCTAAAAAAACAGCAAAAAAAACCTAGTAGAGGCAAAGAAATGTTTCAGTAGAGTAGCAGGATACAATATAAAGTCATAAAAATGAACATCATTTCTATATGGCAATAACGTAAACCAAGAGGAAATAACAGAAAGGAAAGATCCATTCAAAATAAGTATAAAATCCATGTCTTAGAGTCAATCTTTCAATCTATATAACTATAAGAGGGGAAAACTCTCCTTAAGGAAATAAAGAACCACTCAACTCAGAAGGCCTAAGTCATCCCAATAAAATAAAAATTATAATACTGCTTGAATTGAATCACTAAGGAGATTGTTTAAAGAACTAGACAACATAATTTTTAAAATTTATTTGGAGGAACAAAAAGATCTGGAATCCTAAGGGAAGCAATAAAAAGGTAGAAATGAAAGGATACAGCACTTCTAAGACCTCAAGTTATACTATGCAATAGTAATCTATTTGCTACTGTTTTAAAAGAAGAAAAGTGAATCAGTGGATCACAATGATAAGGAAGAAACGGGGAAAGAAAAAAAGCTGAAGTTACCGATAAAGCAAATCTGAGAACATAAATTACTTAGTATTGAACACTACTGAATCATTGGGAAAACTGGAAAGCAGTTTGGCAGAAGTTTGGTTTAGTGCAACATTTTATATTGTATATCTCAATAAGCATGCAACTTCAATAAAAAGTCATGTCATTAACACTGATTACTTTTTTGCATTTATGTATCAGGGGAGCTAAGGAGTAATGGAGAAAAATGCAAAAGTGACAGGTAACTCAAAGATTATACCTCATTTCCAACTGGGAATTACACCAGAAATGCAGAGATGGTTTAACATAAGGAAAACTATTAACATAATTGATTATATCAGTAACAAAAGTAACAAAAATCATGTGATTATATCAATAGATGTAGAAAAGTTTTTAACAAAATGCAATGGTCATTCCTATTTTTAAAAAGCACTCAAAAGTATAGTTATAAATGGATTTTTTCCCATAAAATAAGAAGCATCTACCTAAAACTATCAACAAGCATTATTTGTAATGTGGATAAACTAGAAGGCTTCCAAATAAGATCAGGTGTGAAACAAGGATGTCCATTATCACCAATATTATTCACTATTATATTAGAAATGCTAGCAATAGCAATAAGAGAAGAAAAAGAAATTGAAGGAATCAGAATGGGCAATGAGGTTTTAAAAAACCCTCTCTTTTTGTAGATAATATGATGATATATTTGGAAAATCCTAGAGATTCAACTAACAAAGTATTTGAAACAATAATTTAGCAAAATAGTAGGATATAAAATAAACCCACATAAATCATCAGCATTTCTATATATATCACCAGCAAAACACTGCAAGAAAAGGTAGTAAAAGATATCCCATTTAAACTAACCACAGATAGCCTAAAATGCCTGGGAGTATACCTACCAATAGAAACTCAGAAACTATATGAACACAATTATAAGACGCTTTTGATACACATAAAGTCAGATTTAAATAATTGAAGAAATATTAATTGTTCATGAGTAGATAGAGCCACTGTAATAAAAATGATAATTCTAACTAAACTCTTCTACATATTCAATGCTATCCCAATTAAATGACCAAAAATTGTTTTATTGACCTAGAAAGAAATAACAAAATTGATTTGGAAAGGTCAAGAATATCAAAGGAATTAATGAAAAGTGCAAAGAAAGGAGGTCTGGCAGCACCAGATCTTAAATTGAATTACAAGGCAGTAATTATCGTAATGACTAAGGAATAGAAAGATGGAATGGTAGAACAGAATAGACATATAATATATAGTACTAAATGATTATAATAACCTTGTGTTTGGCAAATGCAAAAATTTAAGCTTTTGGGAAAGCAATTCACTATTTGGTTAAAAAAAAGAATTGGAAATCAGTTTGGCAGAAATTAGGTATAGAACAATATCTTATACCATTTACCAAGATAAGGTCAAAATGGATATATGACCTAGATATAAAGGGAGATATAAATAAATTAGAAGAAAATGGGACATATTACCCATAAGACTTATGGACAGGAGAAGAATTTATGGATAAACAAGAGATAGCATTGTGAGAAAGGTTTTGTACAAATAAAAACAATGCAGCCAAGGGCAGAAAAAAAAGCAGAAAATTGGGGGATATTATTTATGGACTATTTCTCAGATAAAGGTTATATATCTCAAATATGTAAAGAACTTTGTCAAATTTATAAGAATATGAGTGATTTTCCAATTGAAAAATGATCAATATTTATGAACAGGCAGTTTTTGGACAAAGAAATCAAAGCCATATATAATCATATGAAAAAATATTCTAAATCACTATTTATTACAGAAATGCAAATCAGATTGGCTAAAATAATAGAAGTGGGAAATGTCAAATGCTGAAGGGGATATGAAAAACTGGGACACTAATACATTGTTGGTGGAATTGTAAACCGATCCAACCATTTTGGAGGGCAATCTGGAGTTATGATCAAAGAGTTATAAACCGTGTATACCCTTTTCCAGCAATACCACTATTGGGTCTGTTTCCCAAGATGATCGGGGAGGAAGGAAAACAATCTCTATGTTCTAAAATATTTATAGCAGCTGTCCTTGTTATGGAAAAGAACTGGAAACTGAGACTACGGTCATCCATTGGGAAATGGCTGAATAAGTGGTGGTATGTGATTGTAATGGAATACTACTGTGCTGCAAGAAATGATGAGCAGGTTGACTTTAGAAAAACATGGAAAGACTTGTATGAAGTAATGAAAAGTGAAATGTGCAGAACCAAAAGAATGTTGGATACAATTACAGCAATATAGTTCAAAGAAAAATTGAACTAAGCTATTCTGATTATTATAAGTGTTAAAATCAACTACAAAGGACCTAAAGAAGATGCTATACACCTCCAGAGAAAGAATTGATCAATATGTCTGCATAGTATGGCTTTACATATATATGTATGCACACATATATGTATCAATATCTGTCTGTCTGTCTATCCACATGTGTGTGTGAAATGGTGGCCTTCTCAGTGCATGTTGGGGATGGAGGGAGAGAAGGAGAAAGCTTGGAACAAAATATAAGCAAAAAATGTAATTAATTTTTTTAATAATAAACAAACAAAAGTGATAGATTGATTACATAAAATTGACACTTTCACCTGAATAAAATTAATGTAACTTCAACAAAGAAAAAAGTTGAGTGGAAAAAAGCATTGCATCAAATAACTCTCATAAGAGACTGATATTCAAGACAAATAGGAACTAGAACAAATATATTAGACCAAAAGCTTTTCCTCAGAGGTTAAGTGGTATAAAAACATTGTTACCTTGAAGCACATACAAGAAGAGTGTTGGAGTTTGTTATGTGGCCTCTGGAAGCCAATCTTTACACAAGAAATGTTGTGTCATTGGATATATGGGAAATCTCTAAACCAAGCCTTAAAACAGGCAGAGTTGACTAATATAATGCATTTTCTTTCTTATCTCTTTCAATCATGTCAAACTTTACTTTTGTTTTGTCTTGTTACTACCCCTGCCTTTTTAAATTCTCCTGAGTCATAGTAAATTCTACTCTGTCCCTTCTTTTTAACTCTCCGTATATCTTTATGTTTTAAGTGTTTTTCTTATAAACAATATAGTTCTGAATTTTGCTTTTTAATCCATTCTGTTACTCTGCTACATTTCTACGAATGAGTTCATCTCATTTTATTCATGATTACAATTGCTAATTATGTTTTTCCCTCCATCATAATCTCTTACATATTTTTGATTATCACTAGTAATCTATTAAGTATATCACATATGTCATGATCCCACTTTTTTGTTCTTTTCTTCATTCATTCCAGATCTCTCACTCATTGTTTTGTTTTAGGGTTTTGGGGTTTTTTCAGTTCCTTTCCTTTTAATCCCCCCTTTAATATACATTCTCCAGGGTTTAAAAAAATGGATGACGTCTGTGGCACTAGGCGTGAGAGTTGGTGGTGGGGTCAGAGGACAATGCTCTTCATGAGGACCTTGGGCTTATGTGCCCCATTGGTTTACAAGCCATTGTGAAGGTAATGGTAATGAAAGAAGAGAGGGAGAAAATTGATTAAGGGGTCTAGTTCTTATTTGGGGGGGGGGCGGTGTATGATTGGAACACCTAAGCCAAATGCATCTCTGCATTTTACTGATCACCAGTAGAGATGTACATAACAGGAAAAATGCCTGGGCGTGTTTAAACATCTTTCTTTTCAGCCCTATTACTAAGGAATTTGCTGTTTGCAGTTAAAGGTTTGTTCTTAAGCCTACAAAACTGGTGAATGTTTTTTGGTGGATGGAGTGATAGAAACTTATGGAAACTTGAGTCACGATCATTTTTATTAGTAAGCAACAATGAATCTCATACCTGAAAGTCAATTTTTTTAATGAGTCATATGTTGGCAAGAATTGAATCTTCAAGACATGATTTTTGCATTTGGGAATTGAATGCCCTTTGAAAGGTAGATTAATGATTCATTAATTAGGAAAATTCTAACATTTTAAACTTTATTCCCTCACTTCCTGAGAAAACATCATCTGCTACATCAGCATTCCTTGGGTCTTTATAATTGTTTAACTTGAACCCGGCTATCCTCATGTTTTAAAGAGCTGCCTTAAGAGCCAGAGAGATTTAGATTGAAGTCCCACCTATGACATATACTAGTTGCCCCAGGCAACTCTGTAGAACACTTGCTTGTCTGAATTAGTAGTTCCTTCATGAGGAATTTCTTTCACTGATGAATCAACAAATAATTGAAAAATATTTTTAAGTAAAAGATACAAGGCATATGTTTAAGTAAACTATATAACATAGACTGAGACTCTTCGTTTCCTTGAAGACCTTTGTTCCTTTTACCTGCTTCAGATATGTTCACTGGAAGCACAGGTTTTGGTGTCTCATCTCCCATGAGAGACAATATGGTACAGTGGGATAAGCACTGGCCTTGGAGTCATGAGAGAAATAAGTTCTAATCTGTCATTTGTTAACTATGCGATAATGAACAATCTACTTATATTCTGTGATTCTCAATTTTTTCATTCTTAAACTGGAGATAACAATTACTTACATAAAGGGGTTTTTGAAAGGACCAACTATAATATGTAAAAATCAGCACAAATACCACCTCCTGCAAGAGGTCTTTCCTGATCTCCCACTGGTCATTAAAACTTCCCAATCAAAGTTCATTGTATATAATTATGTATATTCTTGCATAAGGGGAGAGTAGTCCTTACACTGATCAGGAATCTGATGTGACTACAGGGGGCCATCTTATGCCAGACAAGGCTAAGCACAAGTAGCATGTGTCAAAAGGGATACTTGGATTCAATTTAATCAACTTCCCCCTATACCTCTTTGCTTACATGCTCGTTTCCTTGCTGAGTGTCTATCTTAGGTCAAAAAGATAATCTGGATATGCTCTGAATAGCTTCAGAAATTGCCAAAAATCCCTGAAGCTCTTTCTCTAATTGGCTCACCTCCACCCTAGTTTGACTGAAGAAAACCTTTTCTCTGTTTGGGTAGCTTTTCCTGTTTAAATAAAAAAAAATCTTACACTTATAGATAAAATCATAGCCATGTAGTTTCATACATTTATTAAATAGCTTGAAAACAGATAAGAATTAAAACAAAATACTTGCAGCCTGGGAAGTGAATCTGTTCTCTCCTCTTCCACATTTCTGAGAGTGGATGATAGGAAAAAATAATGGTCAGATAGGTGTTTTCTCAGGCAGAAATCCAGAGAAGCAAGTAGGGGGATCAATGAGCTATAGACTGAACATGACTCTCATCAACCACCATAGCTGCAAGTCATTGGTCAGTTCTTTGTGCTTTTGGTCTGCTTAGCACCTAACTTTCACTTTGGCCTCATTTCCACTGTTTCTGGCTTTCATTGTCAGGAAGGCCAGCTTACCCAAACCAAATTCCTAGTCAAGCTTGACAGAAGAAAAATGGAACATGGTGGACTCATCTGTCTTTCTGTGTAGCTTCTTTGCCCAGTTTCTCCAAGAATCAAGTTCCCTGAAGGTCTAAAGTCCAATAAAATTGAGCAACTCTGGGTAATCCTAATTTGCCAGAGCAAAGACAATTCTGCCTCCACCAAGTCACCATACCAATGTCTCTGTAGGAAAGATGATCAGAGGCATGAATCAGCTATATTCATAAATGTGAAATTTTTCCTGGATAGCTACATGTGGGTGTTTGTTTTTGTTGACTTTAGGTTGAAATTTCATCTCTTTTTTAACTAAGGTTGAAGTATTAAAGAACCTGGTCACCAAAGTTCACCTATTGAAAATGTTAATTCTAGTCACTGTTACTATTTATTTCTATTTTTATTTTTTTGAGGTGGAAGGCAGGGCAATTTGGGTTGAGTGACTTGCCCAAGGTCACACAGCCTGTAAGTGTGTCAAGTGTCTGAGGGCAGATTTGAACTCAGGTCCTCCTGACTCCAGGGCCAGTGCTCTACACACTGTGCCACCTAACTGTCCCTTTATTCCTATTTTTCACTAACCAAGTTGTACCTTTATGACTCAGAGCAATGGGATGCACCTAACAATGCAAAAACTTTATACTATCATATTATAGAACAGGCCTAACTCTGAAGAAACAGATTATACTACCAGTATGTAGGAATGCATAAAACTGTCAAATAGAATTAGGTAATAAGTCCAAAGGAAAATGTGCTCTAAAGGAAAAACTAGTCAATCTAGGGAGTTTAATAAGATTTTTCTTTACACCTCTTACTTATCAGTAGGAATTTCATAAAAATGCTGGCCAAGGATGCATTTCTTGTTTCCTTATTTATTTATGCTCACTACATTGAGATGAAAAAAATCTGAGATCCTAGAAGACTTGAGTATTTGCTGATTTAAATAAAGTTCATTGGTGCCTATTCAAATTCTGTTACTTTTTCTAAACCTCTGTACTCTGTGAAGTAGCATTTTAGCATAAGTGAATTAAACTATTAGATGCCAGAAAATGGAAATATTTTAATATATTAATATTGCTCTTTAACTATTTTCTTAGAAGTATTTCTTGAAATAAACTAATTGAATATAGCTGCATAAGACACATCCATTTAAAGAAGTGGATTTTTTTAATGATATTTGTAACAGAGTAACACAGCAAAAGCCTGTACACACAATATGCCAGAATTGAGTATTTGGCTTTTTGAAAACATAATTAAGTGCAAATACTCATGGAAGTTGAGTGGGGAAACTACCTACAATCTTGCTACTTATTTCAGCAACGTTGAATACAAACTAATTACGTTCACAACGTAAGGCAGCAAGTGAAAATATCAATTCTTTCAGTAATGTGCCAGCAAAAAAAAAGCAGTTTTGCTTACGGTAGTAGAGTTTCCAAACATTAATGAAGGATTTTATGACAAAAGAATTTCCATGATTCACTTTAAAAGTCATGAGTACGCAAAAAGGGAGACTGAGATGAAATTGTTGATGTTGCCTTTTCGCTAGGATTGAAAATCCAATATTTCTGATTGTCCTAGTTGTTCATGAATCTCAGTCCTCCAAAGGACAGTGAAATATGTATCTTTAGGAGATAGTCCTAAAGATGGTCCTTCTGATATGACATATATTTAGTATTGTTTCACTGAACATAAGCATTAATATCCCAGAAGCAATCCACCCTTCATTTAACGGCTGATGACAGGTCCAATGGCTGAGCAAAAATCAGTTGAAGGAAAAGGAAGTCTTGTCGGAAATAAGATTAATCTTGTAACAAGTGTTCAGCCCTGATAACCCATCTGTGCACAGAACTGCTTTAACTAAAGAACAATTAACCTTCACCTGACAAACTCTGTCTAACCGTTTTAAGCATCAAACGGACAGAATCCCTTTCCCATAAAGACTAAATAATCAGAGTGTAATTCTATGTAAAGTATATGCTTTTTGCAGATGTATACTGATGCCAAATTCCTAGGGTTGGAGAAGAGAACAAGTAAACACTTTAATAGGGACTATTAATAAATTACATGACTGCTGTCTTTGAATGAATTAAAATGGTTTTCAAAAAGAAAATACTTTAAAATATTTTAGTCGAACTATTAGTGTAAAAGAATTTTGAGGTATCTTTTTATACAAATTAATATATAAACAGATCAATTGTCAGAGGAATGTATACTTCATATTGTCTTCTGCATGATTGCCATAAAACTATTACCTTAAGTCAAGTATTTACCCTTCCCCAGAGCTCTGAGTGACCAATGACATGCATTTATGTTAGGGACAGAGTCTGTGGCCTCAAAACAGAAAGGTATTTTGTTTTCAAAGAGTGAACAGTAACTTGACCCTTGGGGGACTAACCTAACAATCTTTTCCTTTGCACTGAGCTAACTATTCCATACTTAATATGAAGAGTTTGTGTATGATCTCCTTAAAAATAAGTAAATAAAAATCCTAAGGCCAATTACATTTATCAGAAGACAAATATTGAGCACTAGCTATGCTATGGAGATGAGCATAGTAGCACAGTTTTAGGGATAAAGAACCTATCCTTGCTGTTTTGTTTTGTTTTGTTTCAGAGGAAGAAAGTTTCAGAGTTCAGTGACTTGCCCAAACTCACATGGCCGGAAAAGTGAAATTTGAACCCATGTTTTCTAAGTCTATGTCCTAATTTAGTTCTAAGTTCTAAGTCCAAATTTACTGCTCTTTCCACTTTCCGCAATAACTATCACATGAAGTAAAAGGTAAGAACTCATTCAAAGGGCTTACCAAATAATTTAGAACACTTAATATAAACCTCCTCCTTAGTCTCCCACCCTCCCATTGCCCACCCCCAAAAAACCTTAAGAACCTTTACAAAATTTTATGGAATTTAATGTAGATACATACATACATATGTGTACATGTGTGTATACATATATATGTATATGTGTGTATATATACATATATATCAAGTAAACACTGGACTTGGAATCTAAACTGAACATACGTCCTATCTTTACTATTTATTAGCTGTGTGACCTCATATAATCACATAACCAACCTGTCTAAGATTCACTAAGTGTAATAATATATTCACTATGCACCTCACAGAGTTTTTATGATGAAAATTATTTGTCAAAGAAAGAAGTATCAATGAAATATTTCAAGAGACACAAAACAAAGAAGAGTAGGAAATTCAGAAGGGGATATGCCCAAGTAGTACAGGTTTGGTATCATTACAGATCATTTGGTTTCATCATGTAACATTTAAAACTGTACATAATTAAATTTAGGGTTTCATATACAATCTCCTATTTTTTTCTTTGTGTATTAAAATGTTAATTCTCATAGCTTTTTTGTTTATAACAAAAAATGAAAAGAGAAGCAAAAAAAAGTGCTTCGTGGACTTCAAAGCACTATGTAAATATACGTTATTTACTTTAAAAAGAGGCATTCTGGAAAAATTGTACATAAATCAAATTTGTGTTCATCGAATAATTTTTTTAAAAAAACCTGCAATATTCACTACCTGAAGTCATCCTGCTATGAATTTTTTTGCAAAGCAAAGTCATTTCATAATGTATATACTCTTTAATAGAATTTGCACACTTGAAATTTTAAGTATATGGTTTTATTCATTAAAACTATTCTCATTTTAGATTGTTTTTCAGTTATGTCTGACTCTTTGTATCATTGTGGACCATAGCATATCAATATTGTCCATGGGGTTCTCTTGACAAAGATGGAGTGGTTTGCCTTTCCTTTCCCCAGTGGATTAAGGCAAACAGAGGTTAAGTGACTTGCCCACATTCACACACTTAGTAAGTGTTTGAGGCTGCATTAGAACTCAGGTCTTCTTGACTCCAGGCCCAGCACACGATCCACTGAGCCACCTAGCTGCTTCTTTGTTTGAAATAGAAAGCACCAAACTACATAGATTAACAAAAGGATCCATGATACAAGAGTTGAGTTTTAGGACCTATTTGGTATCTTCTGAAAAATGAATTCTGAAATTGTAGTTTGACTGGCCATGAGGCAGCATGAATGGTGCTCAAACTTTTGGTTGGTTGGTTGGTTGGTTGGTTGGTTGGTTGGTTGAAGAGTGGTGGTTCATCTTAATTAGTGTAGGGAACTTCTTGTGTGATAACTCTCTTTACCAAAATCCAGAGTGGGCAACTCATCTGTAAAACCTCTTAGTTGTCTGGAAGCACTTAGAAGCTAATCAAGCTGCCCCATCATCCAGCTAGTATGTATCAGAGGCACAGCTGGAGTCCAGTCTTCTTGCTTCCAATTTCAGACCTTTATTTACTTTGCTAGCTCTTCTCAGACTTTTTCATTTCTGGAACTCTTTATGTTGTTAAAAAAACTGAGGGCCCTAAGGAGAGCTTTTGTTTGTGTGAGTTATATCTATTGATATTTAGTTTATTAAAAATTAAAACTGATATGTTTTAACATATTTAATTAATTTAATAATAACCTATGTTATATGTTAATGCAAATATATTTTTATGAAAAACTATATTTTTCAAAACAAAAAATTGTGAAAGGAGTGCCATTCTTTTATATATTTTTGCAAATCTCTTTAATTGATTAATAGAAGGCAGCTGGATTCTCCTGTTTGTTTTTCTATTTAATGCTTTAATATGTTGTTTTGGTTGAAATATATGGAGTACACCTGGCCTCACATAGATATGTATTTGGAAAAAGGAGAATTATTTTAATAGGCAAATAATGTTTTAGTGTTATTATGAAAACATTTTTGACCTTGAGGATTCCCTAAAAGGGTTTCATACTTTGTGAAATTCTCCACTACATCAGGCTTACCTTTATAGAATGAAATTTATTTTAATGTGATTTTCCAAAACTATCACAAAAAAAGCATCAGTTAAATGCCTACTTTGTATGGTTTCAGAATCTTCAAAGTAAGATGCACTGTCCAGCTGCTACATGTAAAAATTGTAGTCCCTTTTCCTAAAAATTAGGGTCTCCCTGATGTGAGAGAAGTTCAAATGAAAAACTCAAGTAAAAATAGAGACGCTGTGGATGTTCCTTCCATCAGGAGTTTTTGTTTTTTTGTTTTTGTGGAGATTATTAGATATGTCCAGTGACATCTATCAAAATTGTGTTTCTGTGACTTGTTAGTGGATTGCTTTTCCTTAAAGGAACATTTCTACTTTTTTCTAATCCTCAGTCATTAATTCTTTTCCCACCCTCAACACACACATCCACCTGATTGTCAAATACTATAACTTCTCTTTATACAGTATCTCTTATCTCTCATGTCCATTCCCTTCTTTCCAATCCCATTAGGATCATCAATTGTATTAAGTTAGATTTTTTCTATTTAACCTCTGAACTATTATGATGCTATGGTCTCCATTCCTCTAGTGTTTTTTTTCCTTCTCTGACAATTGCCAAAAGTTTTTATTAATACACAGCACTTACCATATCACTTCCCTGCTCAAAAAAAATCTTTAGTGACTTCCTGTTGCCTACCTAATAAAGCACAAACTCTTACCATTCAAGGTCTTCTACTAACCTGCTATTCCAACTCTGTATGTGTGTGTGTGTGTGTGTGTGTGTGTGTGTTTGTGTGTGTCTGAGAGAGAGAGAGAGAGAGAGAGAGAGAGAGAGAGAGAGAGAGAGAGACCTTCTTTTACCCATTTTCTTCTCCAGGCAAATCCTTTATTCTTCAGGCTTCAAGAATTTGAATACACTGTTCTGAAAATCCAGAATGGAGTCTCTGCCCCTTTCCTTCCTTTACTCGTAAAGACAATGTATCATAAAGAATGCTGAACTTTACATCAAGAAAACTTGTGATCAGTTCCTGCTTCTAACATTTATTAGTGGAGTACCCATGGGACAATATTTTAACTACAATTACCTCATCTGTAAAATTTGGAAAATAGTACATGTGGCAACTATCTCATGGGGTTATTGTGAGGCTCAAACCAAATAAGGTTCCATACAAATACTAGTTATTATTATAGCTAGAGCTCAATAGCATATCTGTTTGCATTCATGTATTTAGACAAAGGTCTCACTTAATTTTAGGAAAATGACCTTCAAATTAGGGCCTATAAACAGACCTTTTCTTCATGATACTAGATTAGTTGACCTAAATTTCATAATTGAATCTATTCAGAAAATACCTAATTTACTTTCCCAAGCTGGATAAATAAAAAAGTCGCTAAATTCTTCCTGTGTACCAGGCACTGCCTCCATCCCTTTCTCACATGGTCACCATCCTAACCATCTCTCCCCTAAACTACTAGCATAGTCTCATAATTAATTTAGTACTCACAATTAATTTAAACTCGCAGAGTTGCCAAGAGGCTCAAATTAGACAATAAGGAGCTGATTTTTAAAAGTGATATATAAATGATAGCTAATACATTGTTTCACTATATGTCTCCATTTTATCCCTGCTCTAACCTATCCTCCAAAGAGCCACCAAACTAATTTTCCCAAGTTACAATCTGTAATTCCCTTGCTCAAAAGTATTCAATGATTCCTCATTTTGTCTAGAGTGAAAACAGACTTTTTAACCTGACATTCAAGCCTTTCTTCCCCTCTCCAGCCCTGTCCCACCTGAGCTATGTGGCATCAGCTTACTTTTAAGTCATTTTTACTACACTTCCTTCCAAACAGTCTGCATTTCAACCAAGATGACTTAATTGCTATCCTCTCAATTTATACTATATGTTCCTCTGCTGTACATTATCACAACCTACCATGCTTAGAATGTATTCCCTCTCACCTGGATAAGGAATCCTTATCTTCCTTCGAGGTTCAGGTCAGTTCAACCCCTAAATAGAATGTGTGCTCCTTAATGGCAGGGGATGTTTTATTTTTGTCTTCATTTCTTCAATGTCTGGTCCAGTGTTTTATTGGTTGCTTAACATTTGTTGAATTAATTTTAATTTAATTTCTGAAGTCTTGCTACTTGAAGATGGAAAATAATTTTTTTTAGCTAACATGTTTACTTCTTTGGCAAACACTGAAATGCTACTACAGCAGTAACCTTGATGATAAGGAGTTTGTAGACAGATACTTCCTCTGCTCATTTCCTACACAGATAACCAGCCAAATTATGGGAGGAACAATATAGGAATGATTTCAATAGCAGCTTCCTATCTTCTAATTTGTGATTTTATTTTCTATATGTTTTTCTAAAAGGAACTAGAACCCTAGAAATACTGATACCAAGGCAAAGAATTTTAATATGGAATTAATTATAAGTAAAAGCATTATATTCTCATAGACTTTTAGAACTAAAATCTCTTTCCCCAAAAGTTGTTTCCTGTCCTGCATTTGTCAATCAGAGGAGGGAATACAAATAACTCATATAATTCAAAACCGTGATTTTAAAAATGGAGAAAATGATAACCAGAAAGCTGAAGTGACTTAACAAAGGCTACACACTGAGTTAGTAAAAAGGACAAGATGACAGCCTGGGTCACAGATGCGTCAATCTATTGCTCTTCCTGCTATACTATGGTGTGTGTGTGCACGTGTGCGCGTGTGTGTGTGTGCATGTGTATATGTTTGTGTGGGTATGTGTGTGTGTGTGTTTGTGCATGTGTGTGTATTCGTGTGTGTGTATTTCCAGGGACAAGGCAGCCTCATTATTTTTTTTTTATTCTGATACCTTATTTAGCCTTTCTCAATCTAATTGTCAGTGTTTTCTGATTATATTTGGACTTCCAGTGCCAAGATGACAATTAGGAAGGAATTCCCTGGAGACCTCTCAAATTCCCCTCCAAACAACAAGGTCAAAATGGTTGTGTAATTTACACATAAAGGTTGATACTATAAGCAAAATGGAAGAGTTTACCTGTCAAATCTGTGGATAGGGAAGAATTTGGGACCAAAGAAGGTGTAGAGCATTACAAAATGCATAATTTTGACTATATAAAGTTTTAAAGTTTTGTCACAAACACAACCAATGTAACCAAAATTAGAAGGAAAGCCAAAAACTGAGGGTGCAGGGGATATTTACAGCAAGTATCTCTGATAAAGGCCTCATTTCTCAAAAATATAGAGAACTGAGTCGAATTTATAAAAATACAAGTCATTCTCCAATTAATAAATGGTCAAAGGATATGAAGGAAGTTTTCAGACAGAAATCAAAGCCATCTATAATCATGCGAAAAAATGTTCTAAATCACTATTGATTAGAGAAATGCAAATTTAAAAACCTCTGAGGTACCACTTCACACCTATCAGATTGGCTAATATGACAAAAAAAGAAAAATAATAAATTGTTGGAGAGAATGTAGGAAAACCTGGGACACTAAAGCATTGTTGGTGGAGTTGTGACCTGATCCAACCACCCTGGAGAGCAATTTGGAACTCTGTCCAAAGGTCTATAAAACTGTGCTTGTCCTTTGATCCAGCAATGCTACTGCTAGGTCTGTATCCCAAATAAATTTTTTAAAATTTGTCCAAAAATTTGTCCAAAAATATTTGTACAAAATATTTGTAACTTCTTCTTGTGGTGGCTAAGATTTGGACATTAAGGATTCCATCAATTGGGGAATGGCTGAACAAGTTGCGGTATATGATTAAAATGGAATATTATTGTGCTATAAGAAATGACAGTCAGGATGATTTCAGAAAAACATGGAAAGACTTTTTGTACAAAATGAGCAGCAATTTGTACAAAAATATTTCTCTTGTGGTGGCTAAGATTTGGACATTAAGGATTCCATCAATTGGGGAATGGCTGAACAAGTTGTGGTATATGATTAAAATGGAATATTATTGTGCTATAAGAAATGACAGTCAGGATGATTTCAGAAAAACATGGAAAGACTTGCACAAACTGATGCAAAGGAAAGCAAGCAGAACCTGGAGAACATTGTACATGGTAAGAGCAATATTGTTTGATGAAGAACTGTGAATTACTTTGCCATTTTCAGCAATACAATCATCCAAGACAATTCCAAAGGACTCATGATGAAAAATGCTATCCCACTCCAGAGAAAGAACTGATGTTACCTGAATGCAGGATGACATGTACTACCTTTATCTTTCTCTCTTTCTTTCTTTCATTCTTTTTTTCAAGTCTTTTTGCACAAAATGACTAATACGGAAATGTTTTACACAATTGCAAATGTATAATCTATATCAGATTGCTCACCATCTTGGGGGAATAGGAGGGGAAGAAGGAATCAGAATTTGGAACTCAAAGCTTTAAGGAAAAAATAAAAATTAAAAATTGTTTTTCATGTAATTGGGGGAAAATATTATTTAAGTATTAAAAAATAAAGAACATACTAATGGCCATATTTGACAGGAACATTATTCAATTTTCCATTACTACTGTTATCATGCCTTAACTCCTTATACCTAGACTACTTCTTAATTGACCTTCCTGTCTCTTCCCATTCAATTCTTCCTACTCTTGACTGCCAGATTAGCCTTGTTAAAATATCACTTTTGCCACAGGATTCCATCATTCACGTTTGAGATTGTCCCACTACAGCATCCCCTACATTAACCTTCTGCACTAATAAAACTGAAATACTCATTTTAAACCATTCTGGACAAATTTTTAACTTTTTGGGCTAATGTCCATTTTTCCACCTTAAATGTCCTGACTTTAGCTCTCCATCTTGCTAAATCCTACAAAGCAGAGACTTTATTTTGCTTGCTGAGTGAAACCTTTCCTGACCAATTCAAATCAATGTTCCTCCATCCTTCTTCTGAACCATGCTTGCACTGTACTTTGCTGCTCATTTAGAATTCATCTGTTCGTTCACAGATAAATATTAGACAATTACTCTATTGAAAAGATTGTTGGATGTAGAGTTGGCAGACTTGGATTCAAATTTTGACTGTTTTATCCACTGTGTGACCTTAAGCAAACTGCAAAATTTTCATGGGTTTTATCTATAAAATAATGTGGTTGAATGATATAACACTTAAATACCCTTCCAGCTCTAAATCTATGATCCTATGGTTTCTTGCAGCTCTAAGTCCTACGATTCTTTTATCTTATATTGCTATCTAGACCTCAATTTCTTCATGGAAATAATAATGGCTGTGTAATAACTTTTCAGGAGTATTTTGGAGATCAGAGAAGAGAATACATAATATATATTTCAATTACATTATATATGTGTGCATTAGTATACATTATACATCCTATACATGTCATGTCATACATATATATCATATATGTTACATATATATCTGTATGAAATGCGTTAGAAGCTAAAAGTACCATTTACATGCTTACTAGACAAGCAGCATATTGTAACATGTAGAGGATTAGTCTTGGAATCAGAAATACCTGGATTCCTGGCCTGCCTCTGAAACATACTATCTATGGAAACATGGGCAAGCCACTTAGCCTCTCAGTACCCCTCCCCCAACAACTCTTTAAAATTAAGTTACAAAGTTATTTTTCTACATTGGATGAGTGAGTTCCACACCAAGCACTCCCTCCATAAGTGAAATCCCAGATCTGGACCAAAAGGAAACATGATCAGCCATTATCGTTATCACTGTGGTTACCCCATTCAACGCATCATGATAATCATGGTAGAGGTTACAAAGTTTCAAGCAATTGCCAATGCAAATGATAGAATTAAGATCTAAAAAGATTTTGACAGGGTAAAAAGATGAACTGACTTAAGATGAAATTTAATAGAGACAAATATAAAAATCTATACCTGCATTCAAAAATCATTTTTGTAAGGACAAGATGGGGAAAGTATAGTTAGAAAACAATATGAAGAAATCCCAATGTGTGTCAACAATGCAATGTGGCTGGCAAAAATATTAATGTGACGTGAGATTCCATTAAGCCTCAAACTACATCTAGGGTGTTATGTTCAGTTTAGCATGCCATATTTTAGGAAAAACACTAATAAGCAAGAAAGATATTAGAGGATGATGACCTGTTTGTGGTTAGGGCTTTATGTTCATGATATATGATGATAGCTCAAAGGAATTGATATTTTACATGGAGAAGAGAAGACATAAGGGGACAAGATATTTCTCTTCAATTATTTAAAAGGCTATTGTGACAAAAAGAATGAGACTTATTCTGCTTGACTTTTGAGAAAAGGGGCTGTGGCTAATTTTAAAATAACTTCGTTCTCTTCCTACTGTGTTTTGTTGGTAATATACAGTAATACTAATTAACGTATATTTATTTTATATATTGCAATTTTGTCTAAATTAATTTTGATTGACTTTCTAGACTTCTGTGAGTAAACTATCATATCCTCTGGAAAAATAATTGTGTTTTTTTTCTTTACTATTCTTATTCTCTCAGTTTCTTCTTCTTGTCTTATTGGTACAACTAGGATTTCTAGCACTATAATAATAATAGAAGAGATAATATACATCCTTGCTTTTGAAAGTCCTCTAGTTTATCTGTTTACATATAATGCAGACTCTTGGTTTACATGCTACTTGTGTTATGGGAATGTCCATTATTCCTATAACTTATATAAATATCCTTTTCTAATAGGTAACAAAGTTCTATAATGTGTTGTAATATTGAAAAGCATAGGGGCAGCTAGGTGACACAGTGAGTAGAGCACCAGTCCTGGAGTTAGGAGGACCTGAGTTCAAATGCAGCTTCAGACACTTGACACACTTACTAGCTGTGTGACCTTGGGCAAGTCACTTAACCCTAATTGCCCTGCCTTCCCCCCTCCAAAAAAAAGAGAAGCATACACAGGATGGGGTTCTCAGAAGCTATAAGTCATAACTCCTAAGGTTTACTCCTAGAAACTGGAACAGAAAAGTAGTACTCCCCCCCCACCCCACTACTCTTCCTGCAACCTTATCTTCTAGTATAGGACTAGTTGGTAGATCAAGCTCAGACGGAGTACTATCATTTTGTGGAAATGGGTAAATTATATTTCATTGCCATGTAAATGCAAAATTAAGTTGAAAAACGAAAAAAATAATTATCTCGAGAACTAGGATAAGAGAATCCTTCAAGATATTTTATGTGTCTTGTTTTAAATATACAAATTAGAATCAAACTTGGTTCTATACAATGATAACACCATCTACTGTGAACCAAAAGATGTGGTAGCTCCCTATTCACTATGTCTGTTTTCCACAGCACCTAAAGTACAAAGAACTCAGCCATAAGACTACCTTCCTGAAACTTACTGTCTTACAACACAAGAATGATGATGTCATTAGTCTCCTTGAGAATTTTCAAGGACTTCCTCTTTCCTCTAGAATAAAATAAAACTCTTTGGTGTGGTGTTTGAAGAACTCCCTCTGACCAACATCTCACTTTTCAAACTTATTTCATCTTAATCCCCTCTGTCTTTCTACTCCAGCCAAAGTCTCAAACTAGCTATTCTCCAATTTTGATGTATCATCTCCCATTTCTTACTTTGCACAGACTACAATTAATTCCTAAAATGTACACTCTCCTTGCCTCTCTCTTAAAGTCCTTACTTCAAAGTTCAAGTGAAATGACAGCTTCTATGGGAAGCCTTTTCTTATTTTCCCAGTTATTAATACTCTTTGCCTCCTGAAATTATTGTGTATTTACTTCTCTATGTATACATTATATCCACCCAGAATGTTAGCTTCTTGAAGACAGGGACAATTTTATTTTTATCTTCATATCTTTATCTTTGTATCAGCTCCATGCATAGAACCAAATTGGCTTTTAATAACTACTTATTTCTCAGGCTTTGTCCTTCTTGGTGTCTCTATAGTATTCAATGCTGTTAACCACCCCCTCCTCCCTTCCCCACCACCAAAAAAATTTCAGAACATTATTCTGTTCTCAGTCTCTTAACTGTCAGACTGATTCTTCTCAATCTCCTTTGCAGACTCACCAATCTATTGCCCACCCCTTAGACATGAGTACCCCCTGAGCTCTCTCCTAGGACCTCTGCTTTTCTTTCTACACTCTCTTTTGGAGAACTCTAGTCCTGTTGTTTTAACTAACCAATGCTAATGACACACATCCAGGCTTCAATCTCTTCCCAGTTCCAATTCTGCATTTCCAATTTATCTATTTATCGTTTCCTCCTGGATGTCCCACAGACATATCAAACTCAACATGCCCAATACAGAACATACCACTCTCCTCCAAAAAAAACCTCTCCCTTCCTCACAACTTCCCTATTTCTATAAAGAGTGGCACTATTATTTTTACATTAAAAAGAAGTTTTATTGATGCTCTTTTAAAATATAATATTACCACCTCAATCAAGTAGAAACTCTTTCATAAATATATACATATATATGTACATATATAAACATATAAACTATAGGTCAACAGAATGACCATGTCTGAAAAAGCATGGTTCACTCTGAAGTTCTTCCCCAACAAGTGAGAGACATACTTCATTAACTACCGTTTGTACTAAAGATTGGTCTCTGCTTTGATCAGGATTGTGACTTCTTTCGAAGTTGTTTCCTCACACACTATAATTTTGGTAGTCGTATGAGTTGTTCTTCTGGAAGTTAAGTAACTTGCCCAGGGTCACGCAGCTGGTAAACTTATGGGGCAGGATTTTAAATCATTTCTTCCCAACTTCAGATCTAGTGCTCTATGTACTGAGCAATCTAGTGGTCAAGTTCGTACAAAGTTCACTTTGAGAAATAAAAGAAGATGAAAAAGATTAGTAGGGGTGGAGGTGGGGGTGCAGTGGAAGATGGATTACTTTAGTTAAGTGAGAGGGGAAGAATTAGATAAAAGGAAAAAGGAAATGGGAATTGATAGGTGAAATAAAACTTTTAATCCAGAGAAACATGTGAAAAATGGGTTCAGGATGCAGGGCAGAGCAGTGATGGTGAAGGAATAGATCCAGTAGGAAAACAATTGCTTTAAAGTAAATTAAGCAAAAATAGCTGGAGAGGCAAATGCTGTCTTTACAGAGGAAGAGGAACAACAATAACAACATTCCTAATTCAGAAAAAAAAAAGTAGAGACAAATGGAACAAAATATAAACGTCTCATAACTTTGACAAATTAAGCAATCTAATAATACAAAGGAGGAAGTCAAATTAGTGAGAAACAAAAAACCCACAATCTGTTATTCACAAGAAACATATAAAAAGCAAAAATATACACATAATAATAAAGGAGGGCTAGAATAAAATCTATTATGCATCAGGTGAATCAAAAAAGTAGGAGTTAGAGTTATAGCATAAGACAAAGAAAAGCCAAAAAAATAAACTACATAAAAGGAGAAAAGAGGAAATAATATTATGTTCAAAGGAAGCATAAACCACAGACCAGTATCAATATTAAACTTACGTGCTCCAAATATCTTAGCATCTAAAAGCATAAAGGAAAAAATAACTAAAAAGGGATAGTAATATTCCTAGGTGGCTCAGTGGATAGAACACTAAGCCTGGAGTCAGGAAGACCTGATTTCAGACACTTAGCTGTTTTACCCTGGACAAGTCACTTAAACCCTATTTATCTCAAATTCCTTATCTGTAAAATGAGCTAGAGAAGGAAATAGCAAACCGCTCTAGTATCTTTGCCAAGAAAACCCCAAATGGGGTTATGAAGGGTCAAAGATGACTGAAATGTCTGAGTGACAACAATAAACATAATATTAGCAAGAGACTTTAATGTCCCCTCTCAATTTTGGACATGGAATTTAACAGATTTTTGGAGAGACTCTAACAAAAAGGACTTATTACATCTGCTAGATGGGAATAATAAAGAATGTATATACTTATCAGCACCGTGTGGAATTTTTACAGAATTTAACTATATATTAGAATCAGAGATATTGAAAATTAATGCAAAAATTTAGATTATACATATATCATTTATGGGCCGTAGTGATAAAAAATATTAATCAGTTCAGGAAACACAAACAAAAGGCATAGTTCCAAAGAAGTTAGAACAGTAAAATCCTAAATAATTAGTGAGTCAAATAATAAATCATAGAAACAGTTAACAATTACAGGAAAGAGAATTAAAACAATATAAATTTCTGTGATGAAGCTAAAGCAGTTTTAGGGAGGAAATTATATGTTCAAAATAGAATAACAAAATGCAAAAGGAGAGGATTAACAAATGAAAGATGCATTAAAAATTTTTAAGTTTACAAATAAACAAATTCAAAACAAGCCCAAAAGATAAGAGATAGAAAATTAAAGGAGATGGTGAACCTGTGCACTGATCCACCATTCTGAAGACCAATTTGAATTTATACCCAAAGGGCTATAAAACTGTGCATACCCTTTGACCCAGCAATAACACTACTAGGTCAGTAGCCCAAACAGATCAAAGAATAGGGGAAAGGATCTACATGTACAAAAATATTTAGAATTACTCTTTTTGTGGAGGCAGAAAATTGGAAATTGAGAGGATATCCGTCAATTGGGGAATGGTTGAAGGAGTTGTAATATATGACTGTAGTAGAATACTATTGTTCTATAAGAAATGATGAACAGGATGCTTGCAGAAAAATCTGGAAGATCTACATGAACTAATAAAAAGTGAAATGAAGAGAACCAGGAAAACATTGTGCACAGTAATACCAATGATGTATGACTGTGAATGACAGCTATTCTCAGCAATTCAATTAATGATTGAAGACAATTCTGAAAGACTTACAATGAAAAATGCTATCCACCTCCAGAGAAAAAGAACTGATGGAGTCTGAAGGCAGATTAAAGCATACTTTTTAAATTTTCTTTATTTTTCTTGCTTTTTTCTGTCTGCATTTTCTTGTGCAACGTGGCTTAGTAAGGAAATGCTTTGCATGACTAAACATGTATAATTTATATCAACTTGCTTTTCTTCTCAAGGAGGAAGAAAGGAGGAAGGAAGGGAGGGAAAATTGAACACAAAATTTTTTAAAAGAATGTTGAGAATTTTTGTTTATTAAAATAAAAATTAAATTTGAAAAAAGAAAATCAAAAAAGAAATAAAAATTGGAAACTACAGACTATGGAAATGATAAATAAAACTGAACACTAATCTTATGAAAAGTCTAACAAAATTGATCATCCTTAACTCAATAAAATCAACAACATATTAAATGAACAAGGCAAAAATCACAAAAATGAAGAAATAAAAAGAATAATGAGAATCTATTATACAAAATTATATGCTAACAAAACTGAGAACGCAAGAGAAATAGAGAAATATATTAAAAAAATATAAAACATCTTAAGTAAAAGAAGGCCAATTAGTGATATTAAATAACCCAATCTCAGGATAAGAAATAGTATTAGCTACTATCAAAGTATCTACCAAAGAAACTACAAAAAAAAAGCTTCTATTCCTGGTGGATCCTATTTAACTTTTTAAAGACAATTAGTACTAATGCCATATAAATTATTCTCCAAAATTGATACAGAACTCTATCAGAAGACTTTTGTGAGACAAATATATTCCTGATACCTAAACCAAGGACAGATGAAACAAAGAACAACTATAAGCATATAATTATAATATATAATATGCCACATTATGCATAGTAATATATATCATTAATAAATATCATTTCAAAATTTAAATAAAATCCTGACAAACAGACTATAGTGGCTCATCCAAGAAATTATTTGTTATAACCAAATTGGATTTAGGTCAGGGATGCAAAGATGGTTCACCATTAGGAAAACTATCAGCCTACTAAATCACATTAAAAACAAAAACATCCAAAACCACAATCATTTCAACAGATGCAGAAAAAAGTTTTGACAACATGCAACATACACTCACTTTTTAAAAAAATATATAAAATATAAGTCTAAAGGGACTTTTTAATATCATTAAAACATCTATCTATAGTCATATGAAAGAGGAATACAACAGAAGCTTTCCTAATACATACAGGCATAAAGAAAACATGGAAGCCCACTTTCTCCATTATTATTTGATATAGTTCTAGAAATGCTAGCAATCACAATAAGGTATAAGAAATTAAAAGTGTAAGTAAATCCAGGCAAAGAGAAGATAAAACTACATTTTCTGGTGGCATTATAATTTACTGAGAGCATCATAAGGAAACAGCATGTACTTCATTTGGATGACCTCAAAAGATCCAGGATGAAAAGTCAACAAGTATTTATTAAGTTCCTATTATGTTCCAGGCACTACGTGAAGCACTAGGAACATAATAAAATAAATGAACAATTTCCATTATCAAAGAAATTACATTCTAATGAGGTACAACATATATGTAAATATGGATATATGTACCATGTTTTGACAGGTGATTGAATATGGAGTTTGGGAGAGTGAGAAGTCCAGGATAAGGTGAATATTGCAAACATTGAAGACTAGAAGGATGGCCATTTTTTATTTTAAAAAAGTGAATTTGAGGATGAAGATAATTAATTAAATTTTGAACATGAGTTTTGGATGTTTCTGGGACATCAAGTTCAAAACATCTGATAATCAACTGAAGTTCATGAAAGAGACTGGGGATTGATATATAGATTTGGTATATTAAGATGGGTTGTATGGGTGATGAACCATAAGAGGAAATTTAAAGGAGTCAAATAGGTAGGGAATGTACGAGGCAAGAGTAATGTCATGAAAATCCATAAAGAGAAGAAGTCAGTCAGTGATGCAAAATGAATCTGGTACATGAAAAATGATGACTAAGAAAATGTCATCAGATTTGGTGATTAAGAAATAACTAGTAACTTTAGAGAGTATTGTTTTAACTAGGGGAGGAGATCGAATATGTGTCTTTTAATTTGGTACACTATCTTATAAAACATAGATTACCTTGAGACACAAAATATTAATATTTAGAAAATTCTTGTGAGCTACTTCAATAGTCATCTTTAATTTGTATGGATAATATAATCAATCAGAGGTAGGGTATTTAAAGAATAGGGAATCAACTTTGAGACCAGAAATACAAGTTCTAGTCCTACCAGATTATATGAACATGAAGAAGTCAACCTCTCAGTTCTCTAGGCCATTCTTTAACATTAACAGCTATACAGAATGTGTAAATGAAATAATTCCCAATTTATGAAAACTATATGCATAATTGACCATGTCAAAAACAAAAACAGCAAAAATGATTTTTTCAATAGATGTAGGAAAAGCTCATGACAAAATGTAGCATCCATTCCTATTAAAAACATGAGAAAACATAGGAATAAATGGAACTTTCCTCAAAATGATAAGCAGTATCTACTAAAACTAAGAGCAAGCATTATCTGCAATGGGAATAAACTAGAAACCTTCCAAATAAGATCAGGGGTGAAGCAAGGGTGTCAATTATCACCATTATTATTCAATATTCTACTACAAATGCTAATTATAACAATAAGACAAGAAAAAGAAATTGCATATGAATAGGCAATGAGGAAACAAAATTCTCACTTTTTGAAAATAATATGATGGTATACCTAAGTACCTAGAGAATCAACTAAAAAACTAGTCAAAATAATTAACAACTTTAGCAAAGTTGCAAAATATAAAATAAATTCATATAAATCATCAATATTTCTATATATTACCAACAAACCCAGCAAGAAAGATAAATTCCATTTAAAATAACTGGGAAAAGTAAAAAATACTTGGGAGCTTACTTGCCAAAACACACAGGAACTATATGAACATGATTACAAAATCCTTTTCACGAAAATAAAGACAGATCTAAACAATTGGAGAAATATTAATTGCTCATGGGAAAGTCAAGCTGATATATTAAAAATGATAAAATTCATCTATAAAAATAATATGTCAAGAATATCAAGAGCAACAGGGGGAAAGGGGAGTGAAGAAAGCTGTAGTAGCACCAGATCTCAATCTATACTATAAAGTGGGAATCATCAAAACAATCTGATATTGGATTAAAAATAGAGTGGTCAGTCAGTGGAAGAGAATAGGTGTACAATTTGCAGAAATTAATGACCACAGTAACCTATGTTTGATAAACCCAAAGATATTGCTTTTAGGACAAAAATTCTCTGGTTGGGAAAACTGTAAAGCAGTCTGGCAGTCACTAGGCATAGAGCAATATCTCATATCAAAGACCCAGATAAAGTCAAAATGTGTACATGATTTAGACATAATGGGTAATTTTGCAGGCAAATTAGAACATGGAAAAAAATTACCTGACTGACATATGGATGAGGGCATAGTTTAAGGCTAAGTAAGAGACAAGGAAGACCATGAGAGAGGATCAATTCCAAGCAGGCAAAATTAGAAAGAAAGCAGGAAATGGGGGAAATTTTACAGCAAATTTCTCTGATAAAGGTCTCATTTCTCAGAGAACTGAGCCAAATTTATAGAAATAAGAGCCATTTCCCAAATGATATGTAGTCAAAGACAGCTAGGTGGGAAAGTGGCCTGGAGGCAAAAAGCCTCATCTTTGTGAGGTCAAATCTAGACTAAGATACTTACTAGCTCTGTGACCCTGGGCAAGTCACTTAACCTTGTTTGCCTCAGTCTCCTCATCTGTGAAATTATCTGGGGAAGGAAACAGCAAACCACTTAAGTGGCTTTGCCAAGAAAATCCCAAATGGTGTCACAAAGGGTCAGGCACAACTGAAACAACTAAACAACAACAACAAATATAAACAGGCAGTTTTCAAAAGATGAAAGCAAAGTCATAGGAGAAAATGCCCTAAATAATTAATAATTAGGTAAATGAAAATTAAAACAATTCTAAGGTACCACCTGACACCTGTCAGATTGGGTAACATGACAGGAAAAGAGAATTTAAAATGCTGCAGGGGATGTGGAAATATTGGCACACTTAATGCACTGTTGGTAGAGTTGTGAACTGGCCCAACCATTGTGGAGAACAATTTGGAACCATGTCCAAAGGACTAAACACATGCATACCCTTTTATCCAGAAATACTGCTACTAGAAGTACATCCCAGAGAAATCAAACAAAAAGGAAAAGGACCCATAAGTACGAAAATATTTATACCTTTTCTTTTTTGTGGTGGCAAAGAATTAGAAATGGAAATGATTCCTGTCAGTTGAAGAATGGATGGTTTCAGAAAAACCTGGTAAGACTTATATGAAATGATATAAAGTGAAGTGAGTAGAACCAGAAGAACATTGTACACTGTAACAACATTTTAATGATAATCAATCATGAAAGACCAGTAACTCTGATGAACAAGAATGATGCATTTTAATTATAAAAGACTTATGAGGAAAAACACTATTCACCTCCTGAGAGAGAACTTAAAAATTCTGAGTGTACATTAAGGCTTTTTTTCACTCTATTTTTCTTGGGGTGTTTTTGTGGGTTTTTAAAAATGGCTAATATGGAAATATGTTTTACATGACTTCTCATATACAATCGTTTGTATCATTTGCCTTCTTGATGGAGTTAGGAGAGGGAGACTTGGAAATTGGAAATTTTTAGAAATTAATGTAAAATAAAGACACAGATAAATAGGCCAGTCCCATCTCTATACATGCCAGAATTTGTAGGTAAGGAGATTCTAGTTCTCCTACTGCTTGATGTCTTAGATTTTAGAGAGTTGTAGACATGAGCTGGAGGTATGTCTTCTGATAATATCAATCCATCTGATTCAGAGGTCATTAAAAAATAAGTGACACTTTGATAAACATTTGAATAGACAGTGTTTTCCAATTAGTGTTTTTAAGATCTACCAGTTGGCAACATGAACACCATTGGTCAGAATTCTGTAGACTTTGACTCTGGAAGTGGCTACACTCAATATATCTTGAAACATGAATTTATTATTATTACTATATTCCTTTGGCTTGGCATCTCATCTCTGATGAAGAACAAATTTCTCTTCTCTTTCTCATAAATGAAATGAAAAATATTTTCTTTTCTTCAAATGAATTTCATAAATGAGTTAAAGATCTTACATCTGGCTAAATCTCTTTTCTTACGTTAAAAAGCAAACTGCATGATTGAGAGGAGCTTGACAGCACAATGAGATCATGTGAAGGTTATTTTAAAAATTTTTAAGTAACTCTGCAAAATTTCAAAACCTATGATTGCATTCATACACATATGTATGTTAGATTGAATTTGAGAGGGAAAATGAATTTCCCTTCTTTCTTTCTATTTCCTTCTTTTCTTCCTTCCTTTCTTCCTTTTATCTTCCCTTCCTTTCATTCTTTTCTTTCTTCCCTATCTCTCTACTTCTTTCTTTCCTTCCCCCTGCATAAAGGCAAATAACCAATTTGTATCTCTTTTTTCTTTCGAATTTTTTAAGGCTTTTGACATCATCTTTCAACAGAAGCTATCATCTCCAAAGTTACCAACAATCTCTTAATTGCCAAATTAAATGGCCTTTTCTCAGTCCTCATCTTCCTTGACTTCTCTGCAGCATTTGACAGTATTGATCACCTTCTTTAAAATAGTCTCTCCTTTCTAAATTTTCATGACATTACTCTCCCCTGACTCAATCTGTTCAAGTACTCCTTAGCTTCTTTTGCTGGTGTTGACGTCTTCCAGTGCTCTGCTATGGCAGCCTATTATCTTTCTACTCTATATTCTTTCACTTAGTAATCTCATCAGCTACCATGAATTCAATTATCATCTCTATGAAAAGAACCAAGAATTTCTATATCCGGCCTTCTTCTATTTTGTGAGCTACACATCATAGAGGCATCTCCAGCACATATCCAAAATGGAACTCCCTAACTTTTCTCCCCAATTCCTTGGATTTCAGCTCACATAGATTCAATTATGCAGACGATTCTAAGATATAGCTGTCCAGTCCTAAACTCTCTCCTAATCTCCAGTTTTGTATCTCCAATCACATTTTGGATACCTTGAACTAGTTGTCTCATAGATATCTTAAATTCAATGTGTCCATAACTGAACTCATTATCCACTCCACTCCCCCAAAACCCCTCCTCTTCCTAAATTCTCTGTTTCTGTCAAGGGTACCAGCATCCTTCCAGTAACCTATGTTTGCAACTTAGGTGTCTTCCTTGACATTTTTTATATACTTTCTCTTCTCTCCTCTGACTGTCACAATCCTTCACTCATCAACTCATCTCTGGATAATTGCAATAATAGCCATATATTTTCTCCATTTCAATTTTCTCCCCACTTTAATATATCCTCCACTCAAACGTGAAGTTGGTTTTCTTAATGTACATTTTTGATCAGGTCACACACCCTCCCCCCAAATCCAATGAATTTCATTAGTTTTCTATTACCTCTACTATCAAATATGAACTCCTCTGTTCAGCTTCTAAAGTCCTTCATAACCTAACTCTATGCTTTTCCAGTCTTCTCCAGCCTTAATCTCCTCTATACACTCCAAGATCTAATAACACTGGCCACCCTGCTGGTACTCATGAATGACATTCAATGTCTCAACTCAGGGCACTTTCATTTGCTGTCGTCATGCTTAGAACTCTTCCCCTCCTAATTTCTGCCTCTCTGGCTTTCTTCAAGTCTCAGCTAACGTTCAACCCTCCACTAGAAGCCTTTCCCTTCTCTTTAATCATTACATCTTTCATATGGGATTACCCTCAATTTATCTGTATATATCTTGTTTGTACATAATTATTTCCATATTATCTCCCCCCACCATTAGACTGTGAGAGTAGAGAATGGGTTTTTTGGAGTGGGGAGGGAAGGGATTGGCCTTTCTTTGTATCCCCAGCACTTAGTACAGTGTTTGGGACATGGCAGACACTTAAAAGGGCAGTTAGGTGGCACAGTGGACAGAGTGCTAGGCCTGGAGTCAGAAAGATCTGAATTCAAATCTGGCTTTAGACACTTACTAGCTGTGTGAACCTGGGCAAGTCACTTAACCCTGTTTGCTTCAGTTTCCTCCCCTGTAAAATGAGCTGGAGAAGGAAATCAAAAATCACTCCAGTATCTTTGCCAAGAAAACCTCAAATAGAATCTTGAAAAATCAAACATGACTAAAATATGACTCAACGGCAACAAAGATGCTTAATAAATGTTCCTTTCTTGACTTGTTGACTTGACCTTTTACTCTTCTGAACTTCTCTATTACTGTCAAAGGCATCACCTGGTCATACAGGTCCATAATGTCCATGCCATTCTTGACTCCCTCACCTCCTCCCAACATATTCAATCCATTGCCAAATCTTGTTTCTAATGCCAAAACATCCTCAGATATGTTCCCTTCTCTCCACTCACCCAGCCACACAACCCTACTACAGGCTCTTGTCACCTCTCACGTGGACTGTTGATTCCAATAGTCTTCTAACTGGTCATTCTTCCTTATGTCTCTTTCCACTCCAATCCATCTTCCACTCAGCTGTCAAAGTTATTTAGGCATGACCATGTCTACCTCACGCACACTGAGTCACAGTGACTCCTATTATTTCCAGTATGAAATAATAACTTCTCTGTGTGACATTTAAAGTTCTTTATAACCTGGGTCATTTTTATACTTAGTGCCCTCCACACTCTGTTCTCTCACCTTCATTTCTTAGTTTCCCCGGCTCCTTCCAAGTTCAAATCCTAATTTCTTATGAAAGACATTTGTCTTTCTAGGTCCCTTCCCTCCTCCTTTAGCTACCATTACCTTCACCATTCAGATTACCTCACATCTATTATGTTTGTAATTTAAATATAGCTAGCTCTTTACATTTTATATCCCTCATCAGAATGTTAGCTTCTGGAGTGCAGGGACTGTTTTGACTTTCTTTTTTATTCCTTGTGCTTAGTACATTGCTTAGCATGTAGCAAGCACTTGATAAATGTTTAATGACTGAATGACTGGCATTATTTAAAGAAAAAAATCAAGGGGGTCAAGAGAGGCAATCTTCACCCAGATTCTCCAGTTACTACTTATTTTCTGTATCCTTGAGGAAATTTTTGCGTTAAGGAAACTTCCATCCTAAGATCAACAGAATGTTATAAAACATGCATACACACATACACATATAATTTATATATTTCTATAATGCATTTATATTATCATAAATATCTGAATACATTAATACTATTTATATATTAATTACATTTATATATTGTTGATATAAATATGTGTTTTCTAAATATATATTCAGACCTACTAAAAAATGTGTTTAGAAGGTCAATAATAATAATTAGTGTTTTGTTTTTGTTTTCATGTGAAAAGCCCAGAACCAATACCTTTAATAAGGAATTAGAATATTTGCTCAATAACAAATACCAGAAAGGCATTTCTTGCTGGACATGGTAGTTGTTGTTGTATGATTCTTATCATTCTCTTCCTGTTTCTTATCACTTTTCCTTAGTTACTGCAGAACTGGAAGAGGATCATAAAAGACTAAGGGCCATTTTGTATTTGTTTTTGTACTGACTTACCAGTAATCTTCAACTATATGAAGAACTATTTTTAAAAATCATGCCAGATGTTCCCTATGTACCTGAAGGATAAGGAAATAGCCACCTAAATTCTTTTTCAATGCCTTTATTCTCTGATATATCTCTTACTTTCTGAAACCAATTTTCAACACTGAAGTGACCATTTTATATCTCTTTAATTGCACTTTTGCAAGAGACTTTCCTTATGTTTTTTATACATATAATCTCTCCCACAAAACAAAATAAATTCTGTAAGGGTAAGGACCATGCCATATTCTTTTAACCCACAGAATTTTGTATACAAAGCTCAATCAATATTGCCATAATTCAGTGACACAGCTAACAAATACCTAGTTGAAATCATGCATCCAAACATTCAAGATTTTGATTCAGCTATTAATTCCCATGTCAGCATATCTATCAATTTGGGAATATCTATCCAGAATAACTTCCAACATATTCATATCAAAAAGTTCACATTTTCTTTTGGCTTTTGTGCCCAGAGAGTGAATCTCAGAATAGGGTTCCATATTCAGATTTAGGACCTTCATTAGGCTATCTAAAAATGTTGATTCCAAAGACATTAACATCTTAATTTCTTCTCATAATTCTTTAGTTTTGCTAATAAATGTTCAAACTTTTACATAAGCATCATAAAAGTAGTAAATTGTTAAATAAATATCTCAGAGATGCCATCTCTTTAAAAAACAAATGTTCTCTTTTTTTAGAAATCTATGATGTCCAGAAACCAAGTTATTCTCACTTTTGCCTTCAGATCTGCAATCCTTTAAAATATGTATCAAAAAGAGTAATCAAATGTTTACCGGGGGATTAAATTAGGAAAGTATCTACAAGGGAAATCAATAAGTAATTTTCAGTTATAAATTATGTATGGAAAAGGTTTTGATTCAAAAAAGACAAATTACACCTTTACATCTAAGGATGTAAGATTAAAACTCTATCTGGAAGATAGGATTACATTTAATATTCCTTTCATTATTAAGAAGTTGTAGAAAAATAAAGTTCAGTGAAATAATTCATAATCAACTTAAGCTGTGTACCAGTGGGATACATGTGCAATTATCAATTCCAATTCCTTTTTATTCTCACCAAAATCCTATCAGCAAATGGTTTTTCTTCATTGTAAGCTTACATTTTAGCATTTATTTAAACGAACAAATTGTAATCTCAAAAAAATAAGTAAATGCTATTTCTTATTACTTAATATTAGTTATCAGAAAACACTCATCAATTCAACTATCCATCCACCCATCCTGATCAGACTTTCAGTTAAGAATCAAAAAACTCAAACAGAAACAGAAAAAATTATTTTATCAAGTCCTGAATTGACAAAAAGATTACCAGAATCTGTGGGCACAGGAAGAAAGATCCAGACTGAGAAGTAAAAATGAGCTCAGGGGAGCAGGCTAAAAGCTTAGAACAGTTCTGTGACTGGAAATTCCAAGAGATCCCTAGGAACCACAGAGTTTTCAATATGAACATTGATGTCTTCTAGCATTTTGAGCACATACACATGAGAGAAGGTAGATGCCAATGGCAGAAGTCCAGAATTCAAGTTTAAAACCAAACAGGAACTAGCCACCCATTCAAGAGTGCAGGATGGGGTTCACATTGGCACTGAAATCAACTACTAAATCAGAAATGGAGGCTGGAAAATACTAATAAACAGAAGAAAACACCAAACATAATGAATGTTTATGGATGAAGAGAAGAGAAAAAGCTCAAAAGAAAGTAATTTCACATCTATAAATAAAACTTTATAGGAATAAAAAAAAATCACTTGACTACAAGAACTAAAAGAACACCTGAAATAAAAGAACAAAAAATGTATATTATTTAATCTAGTATCAGAAAGAAATTATACACTATAATTGAATTCCCAAAGAAAAAAAAGATTTGGAACCAGATGAAATTATGAGGAAATTCTATCAAAGTTCACGGAACAATTATTAAATAAATGATTTGCCAAAATAGGAAAAGGGATCTTTTGAAATTCTATGATACAAATATCTAACATCTAAATCAGGAGACAAAACAGAAAAAGAAAACTACAGACAAATATCCCTAATAGTGACACAAAAATGCTAAATAACATTAGCAACTAGATTTTAGGTGAAAAAACATTTAAAAATGAATTAATCCCATGAATATAAGCTTGGTTCAATATAAGGAAAATTATAAACATAATAGACAATGATGATAACAAAAATAATAAAAATTAGAATTGTATTAATAGATTCTAAAAATATTTTGACAAATTCTAACATCTATTTTTGTTCTTTAAAAAACATGAGAAAACACAAGAACAGATAGGAATCACTTGACAAAAAAGATCAAAGGAAACAAAAAGAGACTCAAACAAAAGTATAGCAGCACATTTTGTAGTAGTAAAGAACTGGAAACTAATGGAGTATCCATCAATCAGGGAATGGCTAAACAAATTATGGTCTATTGATATAATGGAATACTATCGCACTTTAGGAGAAACCTGGGGAGGTCTTCACCTATGTGAGCTGATATAGTTGAGCAGAATTAAGAGAACAATTTATGCAATAACAACATTATAGAGAAGAATGAATCTGAAAGACTTGAGACTTATAATAATATAATCACCAATTTTGATTCCAGAAGACTATTGATGAAGCATGTTACCCTCCTCCCGATAGACAGTTGGTTGACTCAGAATACAGAATACAACATGCATTTTCTGACACCAAGGGGGCAATTTATTTTGCACAATTATACACAATTGTTACAAGGGCTTTGTTTTTCTCTCTTTTTTCCAACAGTAGGATGAAGAGAGGATGAGGGAGGATAGAGATAAGAGAAGGAAGGACAGAGAGAGAGAGAAGGAGAGAGAGAGAGAAGGAGAGGGAAGGAGGGAAAGAGGGAGGGAGGGAGAGGGAAAGGGAGAGATTTGAAGTATTTAGAATTTTCCAGGAAGGCAAGAAAGAACCACATACAAGCTGGGAAGCTTTGAAAAGTTGAACTTGTGTACTTAAACAGAAAATCAAACTGCATGTTGTAGAGATCTACGGTTTCATATATAGTCCTTTTTTTTTATTCTACTAAGAAAATATCCATTATTTGGCATTTGCTAAATTAAGAATAAAAAAGAATAGAGGACAAATAAAGCATTTTTTTAAATTCACAAAAGAGAACAGAAGAAGTTGGAGAGGGAAAGAAACAAGAAAGACAGCTTTTGAACTATTAGACTGAGTTTATTATATAATTCAAAATAAACACGTTAAATGTAATGAAGATTCATGTTTCATATGGTCTTTTATGTTCTTTGCACACAAAATTGTTCATATTTGTTGGTATTTTTCCATGTACAAAATAATAAACACTTAAGAATTTACAAAATCAGGAAGCATTCATAAGCACCAGCTAGGTTCTTGATGCTTGTGCTAGTATTTCAAGGAAATACCTAAAAATATTTTTAGAAGGCAATTGAAAGAGTAATGCTGCCCTTTCTATCTTGTTTCTTCAGTAAGTTTCAGAATTCTCAATTAATGAAGATGAGATTTAGCTGTTCTTCTCTTAAATACTATTTTATACTTGGAATGCTTTTATAAACATTTATGTGAGACAGGAAAATGCCAACATTTACATTTTAAAATGAAGTAACTAAAGTATGGGTGTGTGTATGTCTCTAAATCATGCAACAAATCTTTGCTAGAACTATAATTCAAACATATGATTTTTTTCTCAATCAAGTTATTTGTATGTCTGCCATTTAATTTTAAGTCATGCATGCAGATTCCCTAAAATTTGCAGGCAAATCTATAATTAGTTTTATGTAAAGCTTTCTTCAGTATAGCCAGATAATGTAGAAACAGATTAATTCACAAGCATCACTATTTCTTATGGTTTACAGCCTTAGAAAAAATACATTTTAATCTAATTTCAAAGCCAAGAACATTCATATATAAAAGAGCAATAATGCACTCAGCTTAAATTAAAAACTTACATTTCTTCTGTTGTATGAATGTTATTGCTAATTTCAAATTACCAAAGGGGGAAAAAAAATTACTATTACTACGTACAATGGGCTTGATATATCAATTCTTAGTTCTTCAACAGGGAGTACCCTAAAGTACATTAAGATATTAATTGCAAAATATAACATTGAAGCACAGAAACTGAATTGGTCTATTTCCTATGATATAAAAAGAAATGGAACCCATTTGAGATCAGATATTATCTGGAGATAATTGAAACTATATTTCCCAGTTTTAATAAACATCTATAGTTTCACCCTTGCTAATTTTAACTAACACAAATAAATCTACAGGTATCAGTCTAAGATACTTTTTTCTACTATTTAAACAAGTTTATAAAAACATTTCATTACTCAGAAAGCCTAATAGATGCTTGCATTAAAAGTACTAATCTGCAGAATTGAGCTATTTTATTTGATGATGTGGTAAGTATTGATTCATTCATGGTGGTTTTAAGCATTCATTTATAACATGTATAAACATACAAAGATATATAATGTATAATCACTTTATGATTAATATATTAGCAATGTATCATTCTGTAAAAATGTAAAATGCTTGTAAGAAAATACTTAAATTTATTAACAATATTGAAAATATTCTGTCTTCAAAAAGTACATATTTAAATACATTCTAGTATAACAAAAAGGTGACAGAGTTGTATCACTGTTTTTGCAAAGTTTTTTGCTCAGATAAAGGACCTACACATATCAGTAGACTTGATAGATGCCCTGTTGCATGCTTGTGGGTAGTTTTGTACAAAACTATAGTTTTGTGCCAAGCTCTCCTTCACAGTTTATTAAGGCATACAATATATCTCAAGATTTCCAAAGCATATTGTATATGTGGTAGACCCTATGTAGAGAGGATTTATAAAATGTCAGAAAGAATTCTACATAAGGAAGCATGGATAGGTTGCAAACAGCACCTTTGAGAGGGTACCTACTTCAATGAAATTATAGAACCACTGAAGTATCAAAATGTTATTTATTTATTTATTTTACTTCTTGAAACACAGCTATTACCTATTGTGTAAATGGAAAGAAAAGACAACATTTTAATGTGTATAGTTTAACTTTTCCTGTCTTTGAAAAATAAAAATGACAATACATCAAAACTCTTTTTTAAATTCCTTGCTTTTTTTCAAATCAGTTACATGGAAGTTCTAGTACCTAGCCTATCTAGAGAAAACTGGTAGAAGTTTCAATAAAATGACAGTTCATAGACTACTGGTACATGGATTTTTAAATACTGTGAGTCCCTGAAACATAACATAGCATAGCATATTTCAAAAGCTTAATGTAGCAGAGGAAATAAAATGAAAGTTTCTGCTATTATCCAGGAATAGCGTTAGAAAAATTTCCACTATAATGTACCATTGTTACATATTACAATAAAACCCAACTAAAGAGAATTTTTTTTTCCTTTTGGATCTCCACACCTATTTCTAGACAAACTTTTCTATTTTTCTGAGTTTTAACATTAACCAGAGCCTTAGATAAAAACACAAATTTCATTTCAACATTTTGTAGCAAAGTTAATAGCATGTAATAAACACAATCTCCTCCAATATTTAGAGTCTGATTTGGTTGCTTTTTGTTCATGGTGGATGGATAATAATAGAAAAGTACAAAAGTTTCCCTGAGGCATGGAGGTCACTGAAAATATATATGATATTATTCAAATATAGTCAGTGGTTTTTTTTTTATTTGCAGGATACATAAAATTAATGTAATTTCTAAGAATTAGGCCATATTTAGAATTTGATCTTTACAATTATCACCATAGTTATTTACATACTATCTCTGTGGAAATACAGGCAACGAAAATATAGAGCTTTATACATAGTTAAGAGAATCAGCTATGAGTCATTACTTCTAGAAACCTCGCAAATATTTAGCTCTAAATAAAACTTATACATTGTTAAAAAAAAAAAAGAACTAACATACTCCATTTTTCTTATAAGTACCACTCAATCCCAAACATTTTGCATATATATGTACATGAACATATGTATATTCTATATAGAGGAGCCATCAGATTGTAGATCTCACAAAATCAAACCAAAAATAACTGAAGATTCCATTGAAAAGAATGCCTTGCCAGGTGTCCTTTCAATTCTATTTGAAAGGCTTTGCATTGTTGAGCATCAAAATGTTATTAAAGAGTATCCCAAAATTAAACATTTGTAAGAACATTTTTTTACTCAGCCTGCAACTGCTTTCCAGGTTAGTTCAGCTTCTAGTCAGACATACATCCCAGTCGTACAAAATGATCGTTAAAGAAAATGAAAATTCAAAGGTGCCGCAAAATAGGGCTTTGCAAAGTAATCCATGGTACTGAGTGGTTAATTTAAAAACCCTATTTTTTTTCTCAGTTTGAAGTTTTTAAACCTTGCGGATGGTTGGAGTAGGAAAAAGGAAATTTACTAGGCAGTACAAAGGAAATCTTGTTGTCCTCTATTGTGGCAGTGGGGGTGTTACCCAATCCTAACTTATCTATGTTGATAAAGGAAATCAAAAGCACAGTAACAAGAAAAAAGTTCCTGTCAAATCAAAAGGTACCCATCCTTACCTTAATAGTGCTGGCCATAGTGCATTCAAGTTTATTAATCGTTAATTATTGATAATAATAATTATTGCTTCTCTCTGACCAGAAAGTAGTTTTGATGAGGTTGTTTAAAGCGGATGAGATTGTGCTAAGTCTGGGAAATGAAGTCAGCCAATGGCAGGAAGAGGTTTCTATTGGTCCTGGCTACATGACTCGAAGAAACAGGATATTTGGGAGCAGAGAGATAAGAGACCCTAAAAACAATGTTGTTTTTCTTGACTACATACAGCCAAGATTTGTTTTTTTTTTTCCTAATTAAAAAAGAAGTGTCAATTGCTAGTGACTGGCTGCTTGGGCAGGTGTGATTGGCTGTGCACTGTGTGTAACATTCTGCACTGAAGCAGGATGCAGGTGATGGTCCAACTGGGCCAAGTACTGTGCAATTTCACATAGGCTAGTCCCTGGGGACCCACATATTTAATATGTCTACCAAACAGGATCACTAGGTATTGACAGGCTCTGTCTTGTCAAACTTCCTACATCATCATTAATAAGGAATCAGATAAATTAAGGTTTCCTGGCCTTACGACTTTCTCATGAAAGAAAGCTTTCAGGTAACATTCATTTAACAGAGCCAAGAGATATTTATTAATAGTTTTTTTAATATTTTCAAGTTTCTAGTTAATATCTAAACCCCCAAGCATCTTAAATATCCCTTTTACTTTTTCTCCTTCGATGTGTACAAATTTAAAGATTCTAGGACTTTGTGAATCAAAGTAAACAAAATGGGGAAAGTATCTTTTTATCAAGTTTAGTAAAAATCCAAATACATATTCAAAATTTCTTCGGTTCACTACAATCACACAATGCCACTGGGAATATTGCCACTTGGCACAAGTCACAAAGGCAAAGAAATTTGGACACCCATGGGATTTTGCCTGTATGTTATATGAAATGATTAATTAAGAAATTTTCAAAACTGAATCCATAAGTTCAGGGTCACATTTTTTTTTTGTTTCTCTTTCTCTTGATAACAACAACAACAACCACAATAGAAGCTAACATTTAGACAATGAATAGAGACATGCACATTACTTAGAGAATTTCCTACATAACTTTTATTACTCATTTTCAGGAAATGACATACTCTGGCAGTAACATTTTGCCTAGACAGGCTACAGGAAAGTTTCACAAGTAAAAAGGTGTGGCCCAAATATGTAACAGAAGAGAACACAATAGAGTCAAATCCTGAATCAAAGTTGACTAAGAGTTTCAGCTAATTGATCAAGAAGCTGATTCGATGAAGCCGTAAAGGCTACACAATTCAGTACAGATCACAGGACTCATTTTTGTAAACTAGACCATTTATATTTTGTCTACCTTGAGAAACAAATCCCCAGAAAGCTGATTTCACCTTTGTGCCAGGCCAAGAAAGATGACTTATATGAAATTTTTTCTTTTCTGTGTGAAAATCAAAACCTGACCAGTTTATAGCAATTGTATTTGGTGGGAATGTTGATTTCCTCTCCTTTCATCTCCAAACAATGAGGGAGATGAGTAGCTGATTAGAAATTCACTTCCCCTAAGTTTTCAAAACACTTGGAGCTATTTTATATGGGTAATTTCCACCCAAAGTCATTTAGTTTCTTTTCTTTCACAGTTTGAAATTACACTGTAGCATAGTGTTCTACTGTGGTTGTACTTAACTACAATTTTTAAAGTACAATTCAATAATGAGGAAAAATAGACAAAAGAAAATTCTTCATTATCTCATACAGTTGACTCCTATTTCTTCATAACTCAATATATTCTTTGTCTCTGTACTAGAAAGATCAAGGATTTTATTTCTATTGCATTGTTCCATTCTAATAGAGCACTGTAACCCTTCATTTTCCCTGGCTCAAATGTAATGTGACTGAAAAATTAAATATATACATACAAGTTTTTTTCTAAGTCAATGTAAATTTTTCTTCACTAGGCAAAAAAAAAGTCTAAAAATGTATTTCCTTTAAAATATGTATAAATTTAAAAATAGAAAGATCCTAATTTATTCCTGTGCATTTTAGTGTTTTTAACAGGAATGAGTGTTGTATTTTGTCAAAAGGGTTTTTTTGCATCTGTTGAGAAAATCATCTGGTTTCTGCTGGGGTTGTTATTCATAGGGCCAATTATGTTGACAGTTTTCCTAATACTGAACCAATCTTGCATTCCTGGTATAAACCCCACCTGGTGATAGTGTATGATCTTTTTATATATTTCTATAATTTTCTTGTTAGTATTTTACTTAAAATGTTTACATTGATATTCATAAGGGAAATTGGGCTATGTGTTTCTTTCTCTGTTTTTAGTCTTTCTTATTTAGGTGTCAGAAACATAGTTATGTCATAAAGGAAATTTGGTAGGACTCTTTTTTTTTTTTTACTTTTTCCAAATATTTTATATACTATTAGAATTAATTGTTCTTAAAATTGGTAGAATTCACTTGTGAATCCATCTGGCTCTAGGGATTTTTTCTTAAGGAGCTCATTGATGGCTTGTTCAATTTCTTTATCTAAGTCAGATGGGGTTATTTAAGTATTCTATTTTCTTTTCTGCTAATCTGGACAATTTATGTTTTGTAAATGGTCATCCATTTCACTGAAATTGTTAAATTTATTAGCATATGATTGGGCAAAATGGCTCCTACTAATTGCTTTAGTTTCCTTTTCATTGGTGATTAATTCATCCATTTCATTTTTAATACTGGCAATTTGGTTTCTTCTTTCTTTTTTTAAAATTAAATTAACCAATGGTTAATCTATTTTGCTGGGTTTTTTAATAAAATTATTTTGTTATTCTCTCTAATGAAATTATTGTTTCTATGATTTGTTCTTTGGCCCACTTATTCTTTAAGATTAGATTATTTAGCTTCCAACTAATTTTTAATTTATACTTCCATGGCCCTTTATTGGATGTAATTTTTATTACATTATGATCTGATAAGGACTCATTTAATATTTCTGCCTTTCTACAGAAATTGTGAGGTTTTATGACTTAATACATGGTTGATTTTTGTACTGCTGAGAAAAAGTTAGTTACATTTCTATCCCAAATCAATTTTCTCCAGTGACCTATCATATCTAATTTTTAAAAAATTCTATTCATTTCCTTAACTTCTTTCTAGTTTATGGTTAGATTTATTTAGTTCTGGGAGGGGAAAGTTGAGGTCCCCTGCTGGTACAGTTTTGCTGTCTTATTTCCTACTGGATTTCATTCAAGTTTTCCTTTAAGAATTCTGATGCCATGCCATTTGGTGCATATATGTTGAGTATTTATATTACTTCGTTGTCTATGGTACTTTAATTAGATCTATTTTTGCTTTTTGTTTTGTCTAAGATAGTGATTGCTACAATTGTTAGGTTTTGTTTGTTTGTTTTTTTACTTCAGCCAAAGCATAGTAGATTCTGCTCCAACCTCTTTTTATTTTTAATTGTGTCTATCTGCTCCAAGTGTCTTCCTTGTAAACAACATATTGTAAGATTCAAGTTTTTAAATCATGTTGCTCTCCACTTCTGTTTTATGGGTGCATTCATCTCATTCATGTTCAGAGTTATCTTACTTTTTTCCCTCCTGTTTATCTTCCCCTTTCTCCTTCCACCCTTTACCTCCTCAAAAGCGTTTTGCTTCTGACCACTGTCTCCCCCAACCCATCCTCCCTGCTATCAGCAGCCTCTTCCTTTTATCCTCCTCCTTTTCTGTTTCCCTATAGGGTAAGATAGACTTCCATACCCAACTGAGTGTGGATGTCATTCCTTCTTTGAGCAAATTCTGATGAGAGTAAGGTTCAAGCCTTGCCCCTCAACTGTAAAAGCTCTTTTGCACCTCTTTTATGTGAGTTATTTACCACATTCTACATCTTCCTTCGCCCTTCTCCCAGTGCATCCCCCTTTCTAACCTCCTAATTTTATTTTTTTAGATATCATTCTATCATTGTCTATGTGCTCTCTTTGCATACTCTTTCAAACTGCCCTAGTAATGAGAAAGTTATTATAAGTTACAAATCTCTCCATATGGGAATATAAATTATTTAACCATATCAAGTCCCTTGCAATTTCTCTTTCTTGTTCACTTTTTTATGCTTCTCTTGAGTCTTGTATCTGAAATCCAAATATTCTATTCAGCTCTGGTCTTTTCATCGGGAATGTGTAAAAGCTCCTAGTTTCATTAAAAATCCATTTTTCCCCAAAGGATCATGCTCAATTTTGCTAGGTAGGTGATTCTTGGTTGCAATCCTAGCTCTTTTGCCATCCAGGACACCACATTCCAAGTCTACCAATTCTTAAATGTAGAAGCTGCTAAATCTTGTGTTATGCTGACTTTGGCTCCATGATATTAGAATTGTTTTTTTTTTCTGGATGCTTACAATATTCTTCTGCCTAGGAGGTTTTATTTTGGAGTCTCTTTCAGGAGTTAATTAGTGGATTCTTTCAATTTCTATTTTACCTTCTACTTCAAACATATTAATGCAGTTTTCTTTGATCATTTCTTGATAGCTGAAGTCTAGGATCTTTTGTTGTTTATGGCTTTCAGGTAGTCCAATAATTCTTAAATAATCTCTTCTTAATCTATTTTCCAGATCAGTTGTTTCCCCAATAAGATATTTCACATTTTCTTCTATTTTTTCATTCTTTTGATTTTGTTTTATTTTTTCTTGATGTCTCATGGAATCATTACCTTCTACTTGCCCAATTCTAATTTTTTAAGGCACGATTTTCTTCAGTGATGTTTCATACCTCCTTTTCTACTTGGACAGTTCTACTTTTTAAATTCATTGAATTTATGTACCTATTTTTTCATTTGGCCAACTTTGCTTTCTAAGGAAATCTTCTCTTTAGTAGATTTTTGTGTCTCTTTTACCATTTAGCTCGTTCTGTTTTTAAAATGATTGTGTTTCCAGTATTTTTGTGCCTCCTTTTCTAAGCTGTTGACTCTTCTTTCATGATTTTCTTGCACCACTCTAATTTCTTTTCCCAATTTTCCTCTACCTCCCTTGTGTTTTTAATTATTTTTTGAGCTCTTCTGGGCCCTGAGACCAATTCACATTTTTCTTTTAGGCTTTGCATGTAGTCACTTTGATTTTGCTGTCTTCTTCTGAGTTTGTGTTTCAGTCTTTCCTTTCACCACAGTAATTTTCTATGGTCAGGTTCTTTTTCATTGTTTGCTCATTTTCCAGTCTATTTCTTGGCTTTGAACTTCATGTTAAAGTTGGGCTCTGCTCCTGGAGTGGAGGGGGCACTGTCCCAAATTTCAAGGTTTTTGTACTGATGTTTTCAGAACTAACTCTGAGGTTGGCAAGCTCTCAGTTCTTCCAAGGAGGTATGATCCAAAGAGAGGTGTAGTCACTGCTCTTCTGGCCTGTGTTTTAATCTGTAAGTGACCACAAAAACTCTTTTCAGTCCTAGAACTATGCAGGGCTCCTGCTCCGGCTAGTACTCCACCTTGCCCTGGGACTCTAACCCAGAACTACATATGGGCAATGCAACAGAGTCCTGAACCCTGTAATCTTCTTCTGACCAGCTGTCTCACACTCTTACTGTCTGTGGGCTGAGAGCTCTGGAAATCACCACCACTGCTTGATTCAGTCACACCTAAGGTCAGCTACTGGCTTGCCTGGCATCATTCTGTTTACACATGTTTTCTTTGTATTTTAATTGCATGGCAAAAACCTGAAAGGCTGAAAACTCCTTTATAAAAAATTATTTTTCTAGAGGTGAGATAATAGCATAAATTTGCTATACATTGTCTCCAACGTGACACATTAACTCTTTGAAAGCATGAGTCTTGGAATGCAAAAAATTCATGAAAGTTTTAGGAAAAGGATGTGCTTGGATCTTTGGGGAGAATCATTATATTTTTTTAGCCACCTGGAGCTGACCTGCAGTGGAAAATTACACTAGAAACTTTAGGGCTGATGTAGGCTTTCTCATTGTAAGCAAGGATTCTCATAACAACATAACAATTTTTAAGTTTTTAGGAAGTATGTATAGTGGTTATGGTGATGATGTTGATACGTTGTTGATATGTTGATATGTTGCCAGAGCTAGCTCCATATTTGGGAGGCTCCAAAGAAAGATATTAAAGAGAAGAAGTATTAGACAGTCTACCAAACTGAAGGTCTACATGCTGACCTCATTGTTGTATGCCCGTGAAACCTGGACAGTCTACAGTGCCAAGCCAGGACACTGAATCATTTCCATTTGAATTGTCTTGGAAAGATTCTGAAGTTCATCTGGCAAGATGAGATATCAGACACAGAAGTCCTTTCTCAAGCCAAACTTCCAAGAATTTAAACTCTCCTGAAGAGAGCACAACTCTGGTGGATACTCTAAAGGTCTCTCTGAAGAACTTTGGAATCTATTGGGAGACATGGGAGATACTAGCATGTGTGCCCATATCAAAGAAGGTGCTATACTCTATGAGAAAAGTAGAATTGCAGTAGCTCAAAGGAAACGTGAGATGTACAAATTTAGAATCATTTCCACTCCTAATGTTCATATGGACTATATGTGCCTCACCCATTGTAGAGCCTTCCAAGCTCATATTGGTCTGCTTAGCTGCTTAGCCACTGTCAGACACACTGTACCTTGATTCTGAGCTAGTGATGTCATGTTGGTCTTCTTTGAGAATAAAAGATGACAACCAACCAACCAGAGTGCTGATGGACTTGGAGTCAGAAAAAACTTTTATTCAAATCCTATGTCTGACACTCAATAGCTGTATAACCATGGCAAGTCATTTAACCTTTCTGATCTTTAGGTTGTATAGGTTGGTAGATGCTTTTTTAGGGCAGTTAGGTAATTTTCTTAATCCTACAGAGAGAATTCATAAGATACCGCTTTTGTTCTGAGATAACATGACTCAAGCCTATCCTTGGGTAACTTAAATTTGATAAAAGAATGAAATGAGACACATAAATGGGCCATTTGACAGTTAACCAAAGGAGATTTACATGGACATAATAAGAGTATATTTAAGGAAGCCATGCATTAAGGATATCTGAAGCTGATTCAGCTGAACAATGCTCCCTTGCCTGAATTCCCCATTGTGAGCTGCCAACCAAGCATCTGATAGCACCTGAAGCACTTTATGTCTATTTCATACTCAGGCGATCAAGAAATTATGTCAACAGCCTGAGCATTTAATTCTCAGAGCCAATTAAGTCTCAAGGATGGTTTCCATGTATTTTGAGGAAAAAAAAATATTACTCCCACATGTTTGATATAGCTTAATCTTCAGGCACCTAGATGATACAGTGGATAGAATGCTGAGCCTGGAGTCAGGAAGACTCATCTTCTTGAATTCAAATCCAGCCTTAGACACTTACTAGCTATGTGACCCTGGGTGAATTACTTAAACCTATGTTTGTCTCAGTTTCTTCATTTGTAAAAAGATCTGGAGAAGGAAATGGCCGACTATTCCAGTATCTTTGTCAAGAAAACCCCCAATGGGATCATGAAGCATCAGACACAATTAAGAAACGACAGACTGAAAAGCTTCACTTCTCTGTTTATCCCAAATTAAATATATCTTTAACTGGTGTTCAGGGCAAAAGAAACCTTTGAATATATTGAATTGTTTCACTTGTAACAGTATTAAAACTTTATAGACTATGTGTAAAGGCTTGGAAACATGTACAGAGTACCCGGAGAGGCTTCTCTTCATATGGAGAATTGGGGAAATCTGCTCTAGAGGGCATAATGCATTAGAAAAGTGCCTCGTAGAGAGTATACAGCATGTCTAGACATTTTGAAACCAGCCAACAACAGCTATTGGAGAGGAGAAGCTTTGTTTGACTGCAGAGGCATTCACAAAGTTCTGTTCATTTCAGCTACCTATTCTACATATTTCTTTTTTGTCTTTAACTCGTGGTATCTGGTGAGAGACCATACTGACTTTGGGGACTTTGGAAGGCTATGAGAACAAGTCACAAGAATCTGGAAGTCAGAGCTTAAGCTAGATTTTATAACCAGCATAGCACTGATGTACCAAGGAGTGACTTTTAGATGTTATCTTCAGAGCCCCAGGCCAATAGGAGCTGAGATGTAGGCTTATTCAGGAGTTATCCCACATGTGAAAATGAACTGGCAGGACCAATGCTATGTAGAAACTGAGCTAAGTTTCTAACCTACTCTCCCAGAGACACAAGTAGTTAGGGTAGAGTATGTCCCTGAGGTGCTAGGTTCATTTTTGCTATAACTTTGAAGTAAATATCACTTTGTAAAATCTAATTGAAAGAGGTTAAATGGAACTGGGATAAGGGATCAAGTTTATGGCAGTGGAAAAGAAACTATCTCAATCCCTCAGGGTACCCTAGGACCTGAAGGCAAATGTAGTCAACTTCTCTCTGGGAGTATGTGCCAGAGCATGCACATTACATGTGGTTTGATCATGCATTTAAAAATTTTCAGAAAGATATACATATCTTTATGCTGAATAATAAATCAATATGAATAACATCCTTAAAACATTAACTTCTTTACGTGGATCCATATTTCTTCTAATTTGATAATGAATGTAAGCCATTTTGCCAAATTGAATAGAGCAAAGGTTTTATAAATATGCTTTTATGAACAAATTGATATGTTCTGTCTATGCTAGGTTTGACCTATGGTACTCCATATACTTTTAAAATTTAGTCACACAATTTGAAACTATGTCCCCAAAGCAAGTAAACTATGCATACTCTTTGATACAATGATATCACTGAGAAAGTAAAGAAAGAGGAAAAGAACCCATAGGTACAAAACTATTTATAGCAGCTCATTTCATGGAAACTGAATAGGTGCTGAATGGTATAACAAGTTATGGTTACCTGGGAAGACGTGTGAACTGATACAAAATGAAGTGAGCAGAACCAAGAGAACAATTTATACAATAACAATACTGTAAGGACAAACAGACTCAGGAGACTTAGGACCTCTGATAAACACAATGGAGTAGTGCCAGAGGACTTATGATGAAATATGCTATCTACCTGCAAATAGAGGCATAATGAACTCAGTGTACAGATTGAAATATATCTATACACATATACACACGTGTGTATGTATGTATGCATGTATTTATAGATATGACATGGCTAATGTGGAAATACATATTTGTAACAAGTTTTGTTTCTTTTGCTTTCTCAATGAGTGAGGTGAGGAGAGGTGGAAGGAAAACAATTCAGAACTGAAATTAATTAAAATTGAGTTTTAAAATAAATTAATAAAAATATAAAATTTAGTCATGCACTGCATGTCAACATAGGAAAGCAGAGTGTTGCTTATAAATCTATTAATAATACCTAACCGAAATTGAACTAAGAAAAAGGCAATTTTGAAGTAAGTAGCTTTAGAAAAGCTCTTCTTATGCTACTAAATGAATTTGATACATTATTTATTCACAAATTTATTTGCTTGTTTGTTGCACAAGATATAAGTGAAGGGACAAATCTATGATTTTATTGTTTCCCTGTACTGATGCAGATCAACAATTCAACCATAATCTATAACCTTAAACAGCTGTCTGAGACACTATCACTAATATCACTAAATAGAGGTTCAGACCTTTAATATGTGCCAGAGACAGGACCTGAGGCCAACTCAGGAAGTTGTTGTTGTTCAGTCATGTTTGATTCTTCATGACCCCATGGACCATTGCATGCCAACGCTGTCCATGGGGTTTTCTTGACAAAGATACTGGAGTGGTTTCCCATTTCCTTCTCTAGTGGATTAAGGTGAACAGATGTTAAATGACTTAACCAGGGTCATGCAGCTAGTAAGTGTCTAAGGCTATATTTGAACTCAGGTCTTTTTGACTTCAAGCACAACACTATATCCCCTGGGCCACCTAGCTGCTTCCCAAGTCAGGAAGACCTGAGTTCAAATCTGTAAGACTTCAGGCAAGTCTTTTAAGCTCTATTTGCCTCTGTTTCCTCATCTCCTAACAGGGAATAGTAATAGCTCTACCTCCTAGTCTTGTTGTAAAGATCAATTGAGATAATATTTGGAAAGTGTTAAGCATACTTCTTGGCACATAGTAAGCACAATAAATATGTTAGCTATTATTATTCTAGAATGAGTTTTTTAAAATAAATTCTATTTTCATTATATTGAATGAAAATATGTGTTTCTGGAACCAGATGTGTAAAAGGAATACAAGTTATTTTTTAAATTTATTAGTTTCTTGTTAAATATGAGTGTTTTGAAAAGAAATGTAGCTAATGATAATTATATCAAAAAAGAAGGAAAAATTGATGAATCATTTAAAAATACAAATAAAAGAGCAAAAGAAAATTCAGAATGAAACCAAGACAAGTAGAGTAGTGTTGGAACTACCCATGTTAAATTTGAAATATAGAAGTTTTAAAAGCTGTATGCTTTGTAGATTCACAATTTCATGTGGAGGTTCTCTTTTTCCCATTCTTTGAGTGCAGAAATGTTCGTGTTTGTTGATGCTTATCAAGTTCATAGTAATAAAATGGAAAATTTAAAAATAAAAGTTCATGTATTTATTGCAAAACAGTGGAATTCCTTATCTTTTAATCTCACTAATTTATTAGGAATAAATTCCAAATATAAAAATGGGTTACATCTTCTTAGGATTTCAGACTTAGAATTTTATGATTATCAAGTCCAATCTCAGTCTTGGAGAGGTGAAAAGACTTTCCTGAGGTCATCCTAGAATGACCAATACTAGAACTCCACCCAGTACTAGAACTCATCTCCTGACCTTACTTTTACCACACCTACCTTCCAGTCTCATAAAAATTCTGAGAAGATTCGGTCACCTAATATTTTATTGATATGTTAGTGAATTTATTCTTAATTAAATGGAATATAAGACATATATCTTTTCAAAGACTTTTTCTAGCTGGGGAGCAGAGCCAAGATGGTGGAGTAAAAGCAGAACCTTGCTTGAGCTCTCCCCCAAGCCCCTCCAAATATCATTAAAAATTACTCTAAACAAATCTAGAGCCGCAAAACCCACAAAATGACAGAGTGAAACAAATTTCCAGCCCAATACAACCTGGAAGGTCAACAGGATAAGTCTATTGCACCAGGCTTAAAGAGGAGTGCTGGAGCAGGCTTCATGGGACTGAATCACTGCCAGCTTTGGCAGTTTCCAGACTTCTCAACACACAAGCCAATGTAGAAGGTCTGTGGTAAAGGTCTCTCTGGACTCGGTGAGACAAGAGTGTGGTCCGGCCTCAGCCATGAGGTAGCAGAGATGGTAGCAGCAGCAGCAGTGGCTGCTTTTGGAGCTCCAGGAAGAAAGACAGTGGAGAGATCAAGCAGCTGATCAGAGAAGGATTGCAGGAATCTCTTTGCTGGTACTGAGGCAGGATTCTCTTGCTTTGCCCTGCTTGGATCTGGGTCACAGTCCTGGGTGGTGGTCCTGGGGTGAGGAGTGCTGGTGTGGCAGACCTTATGGCTGTGGTGGAGAAGGACTCCTCCTTACAGTTCCAAGGCAGAAAAGAGTGCTTGTGGTCACTCACAGACCAGGAAAGCACAGGCAAGGAAAGGAAGAAACACCTCTCTTTTGATCATATAAACTAGGAAGAACTGAAAATTTACAAGCCCCAAGAACTATTTCTGAAAACAGCCGCACAAAACCCCTGAAATTTGGGACAGGACACTCTACACACTGGAAGCAGAGTTCTACCTTAAAAAAGAGTTAGAAAGTCAAGTCTTTGGCTGGGAAAATGAGCAAACAGTGTAAAAAAACTCGGAATATAGAATCTTACTTTGGTGACAAAGAAGATGAAAACATACAATCAGAAGAAGATGAGAAAGCCAAAGTTCCTACATCAAAAGCCTCCAAGAAAAACACGAATTGTTTTTTGGAAGCCATGGAAGAGCTCAAAAAGGATTTTGAAAATCAAGTAAGAAAAGCAGAGGAAAACTGAGAAGAGTAATAAGAGTGATACAAGAAAATAATGAAAAACAAGTCAACAGCTTGCTAAAGGAGACCTGAAAAATACTGAAAAAAATCTTTAAAAATGGACTAACCCAAATGGCAAAAGATGTTCAAAAATCCAATGAGGAAAAAATGCCTTAAAAAGCAGAATTGGTCAAATGGAAAAGGAGGTCTAAAAGAGCACTGAAGAAAATAATTCATTAAAAATTAGAATGGAGAAAATGGGAGCTAATGACTTTATGAGAATTGAAGAAATTATAAAACAGAAACAAAAAATGAAAAAATAAAAGACAATGTGAAATGTCTCATCAGAAAAAAACAACTGACTTGGAAAACAGATCCAGGAGAGATAATTTTAAAATTATTGGACGATCTGAAAGCCCTGATCAAAAAAAGAGCCTAAACATCATCTTTCAAGAAAATTATCAAAGAAAACTGCCTTGATATTCTAGAACCAGAGGGTAAAATAGAAATCGAAAGAATCCACTGATCACCTCCTGATAGAGATCCCAAAAGGAAAACTCATAGGAATATTGTTGCCAAATTCCAGAGTTCCCAGGTCAAGGATAAAATATTGCAAGCAGCCAGAAAGAAATAATTCAGGTATTGTAGAAACACAATCAGGATAACACAAGATTTAGCAGCTTCTACATTAATGGATCAGAGGGCTTGGAATATGATATTACAGAGGTCAGAGGAGCTAGGATTAAAACCAAGAATCACTGACTCAGAAAAACTGAGTATAATCCTTAAGGGAGGAAAATGGATATTCAATGAAATAGAGGACTTTCAAGCATTCTTGATAAAGAAGACCAGAGCTGAATAGAAAATTTGAATTTCAAATACAACAATAAAAAGAAGCATGAAAAGGTAAACAGGAAAGAAATCATAAGGGACTGATTAAAGTTGAAGTATTTACGTTCCTCCATGGGAAGATATTTGTGACTCATAAGACCTTTGTCGTTATTATGGTAGTTGGATGAAATTATGTCTATATATATAAATATATATATATATATATATATCTGTGTGTGTATATATATACACATATATACATATATACATATACATATGCATATATGTATACATATACATATATACACATATATATGGATGACATCTAAAATAAATTAAAGAGTGAGAGAGGGATATATTGGGAGAATGAGAAAGGGAGAGATAGAATGGGGTAAATTATGTCACATGAAAGAGGCAAGAAAAAGAGGGGAAGAGGGGGGAGGTGAGAGGGAATGAGTGAACCATACTCTTATTGTATTTGGCTTAAGGAAGGAAAAACGTACACACTCAGTTGGGTATCTTACCCTACATGAGAGTAGGGAGAAATGGGATAAGAGGGGAGGGATGATAGAAGGGAGAGGAGATTGGAGGAGGGTTTAGTTAGAAGAAAATACTTTGAAAAGGGATAAGGTCAAAGTAGAGAACAGAGTAAATGGTGGGCAGGATAGAACGGAGGGAAATATAGCTGGTCTTTCACAACATGACTATTATGGAAGTGTTTTGCATAACTACACATGTATAACCTATATTGAATAGTTTGCCTTCTTAATGAAGGTGGGTGGGAAGACAAGAAGGGAGAGAATTTGGAACTCGAAGTTTTAAAAAAATGTTAAAATTATTTTTACATGTATCTGGGAAAATAGATATACAAGCAATGGGGTATAGAAATCTATCTTGTCTACAAGACAGTAGGGGGGAAGAGTATAAGGGGAGAGAGTTGATAGAAGGGAGGGCAGACTGGGGGAAGGGGTAATCAGAATTCATGCTATCTTGTGGAGGAAGAGAGAAATGGGGAGAAAATTTGGAACTCAAAATCTTGTGGAAATGAATGTTGAAAACTAAGAATTAACTAATTTTTTTAAAAGAAACATATAATCTAAACAACCTAATTTCAAAAGACAATTTGAACAAAGCACAACTAAATTGCTACAGAACAAAGGATTAGGACCAGATGGACTTGCAAATTAATGCTACCAAATATTTAAAGAAGACATAATTCTATTTAGGGGAAGCTAGAGACAGCACCAACCAATTGTGAAAGTGTAAGTGTTTTCAGTTTAAGTGTTTACACTTTGGATATTGGCAAATGCTACAAATCAATGCTACATTTGTAGCTACAGATGCTACAAATTAAATTATTATTATTACGTATTGTTATATTATTGTATTATGATAATATAGTAGTATATATTGTTAAATCAAGAATGTATTATTTTTTAATTATCTAGACTGAAGAAAGTAATGGAGAGAACATTGATATTATAGGTTAAATTTAAAAGTCTCTTCTGTGTACATTTCCTCTTGGACAGTGGGTTGTTAAACATTTACCAACTCGCTCCTATCTGTAGTTTATGAAATGGTTTCAAAGATAAAGAGAGAAGGCAATTATGGTAGGAGTAATATCCTAGCCCATACCAACACCCCTCTACAAGTTAGGCTGCTTTTTCTTTAAAACGTATTTAAACCATTCTTGAGACATGATTGACTCAGAGGACTAAAGGCTCAGGCTATTGCCGTCACTTCCTGGTCACACTGAATACAAACATTCATGAGGGGCTGCAGGAATGTTTTGATACATAGCTGGAAATCTGCCTCTGACTACAAAGGGGAAACTCCCTCAGCTGAATCACCTCTGGATGACTTCTGGGTTTATCATTTTTGAATATCCTTTTCCTTCTGTCGCTAAATAAATCACCTTCTCTTAAAAAAGTAGGAAAAAAGACTTTTTTCTTCTGCACCTTTCTAGATTTGAGTTGAATAGACTGTACTTGGTATAAGTAGAGAACTTGGAGAGGATTATATAAATTTCAGTGGATCATGCCAATTTTTACCTAAAAGAAATAATAGGAAAAAATATTCACTCTGAAGTCAGACTGTTGATTTGAATCTTAACTCTTTAACTTTGCATTTCTAGGCCTCAGCTTCCTAATCCATAAAATATAAAGATATGGACTAGATCTCTAAGTTCCTTTCCAGAATGAAATACTATGTTGACATAACATCACTTGATCCTATTGCCTTCTAAGGCTAGCCTGACCCTTATGGGTTGTATGAGGTTCGTCTAGAATAGCTCAAGAAATGGCCAATTTTCTGGTAGTCATTTTTCTGTACCAAGGAAAATAATACTATAGTTTTATATATGTACATACATATATATATATACATATATATATAACTAGTATTCATTTAAATATAATAAAAATAACATTAATCATAATAATGAGGAGGATATAGAGTTTTACCTTGAAAACAAACTAAATAAAATGTATTGAATATTTTCTCTGATCCTCAAGACCTTTCAAATCTTTCCAAAATAAGATTATTTATAAGAGATAAAGCAATTGCAGTTGTCTCCCCAGACTAAGATACCAAGAACTCAAATGTGTTAACAATCTAAGGAATTAACAGTACAGAAGGCTAATTAATCACTAATCCTCAAGGTGCTCATTCAGCATGAACTCCTCACTAATTCCCACACTTTTAAGCAGAACTATACAATAATTAATCAATCAATAAACATTTATGAAGCATCTACTGTAAGCTAGGCACCATGCTAGACCTTGGATACAAAAAGGAGGCAAACGTAGATTAGAAAATCATCAGCATAGAGGTGGTAATTAAATCCTAGGGAGCTGATGTGATCTCCAAGTGCAGCAGTATTGAGGAAGAAGAGAAGAAGGTCTAGGACAGAACCCTAAGGGACATCTATGGTAGCATGATACGATCTGGAAGAGGATACAGGAAACCGACAAAGAAGTCAGATAAGTAGAAGGAAAACTGGGAAAGAGTAATGTGCTGAAAACCAAAGATGAGATTAATCAATAATGACAAAGGCTACAGAGAGACTGAGGTCAATGAGGATTGAAAAAAGGTCTTTGTGTTTGACAACTAAAAGATCATTAGTAAACTTGAGGAGAATGGCTTCCGTGGAATGAAAAGGTTGGGAGCCAGATTGTAAAGGGGATATAAAGACAATGAAAGGAGACAAAGGGGCGAAGAGATATAGGACAATAATCAGCAGGATGGAAAAATCAATTGAGTTTTTTTAAGGTTGTTGCAGAAGACATGGGCAAGTTTTTAGGCAGCAAGAAATGTGTTAGAAGATAGGGATTGAGGGGGCGGAGCCAAGATGGCGGCTGGGAAGCAGTGACTGGCGTGAGCTCCCCACCAAGTTCCTCCAAAAACCTATAAAACAATGGCTCTGAACCAATTTTAGAGCTGCAGAACCCACAAAGTGGCAGAGGGAAGCAGGGCTCCACCGCAAGACAGCCTGGATGGTCCCTGGGTAAGGTCGGTCCCACACGGACCTCC
>CM053622.1:512197520-512214646 GCA_028646595.1 Phalanger gymnotis
TGAGTCAGTATGCCTCTCTCTCACTCTTTCTCATTCCATCTCTTCCTCCCTCCCTACTCCTAGATCATAGCTAGAAATAGATAGTTCAAAAAATGAAAGTTATTGGTGTACTCAAATGGCTATCAGAATGAAGGAACAGGTATTGTGACAGCTGTTTAATCAAACATAATACACCAAGTTACTCTAATAACCCATCAGGAAGGTGGGGTCATATTTTCCTCCTAGACTACCAGCACTTTAGAAGTTCATGTTTCAGTGGGCAAAACTAGCTCTCCTACTGAGGATATAAAGGAAAAAAAATTTAGCTGAGTATTCCAGTTTCACCTGGATGGTCTATTTTAAGAGTATTACATGGATAATCTCTCGTCCTCCAGATAAGTGGCAGTTCGCAAAGATTATACATGGTACCAGTGGCCACATGGTAATTAAAAAATAGGTTAGTCCAAGTCTAGAACTACATCCATTATATCATCCTTCCTCTCTAATGGCATCATTAAAGAAAATAATGCAAAAGGAGATAGGAGGATAGGCTGGAAAGTACAACAAAAATGAGTAAGTTTCATAACCAGCACATACGTTAGAATATTCACATGGCGAAAAGAGCCCAGATGACCAGGGTCTAAAACCTACTGGCTGTGTAACTACAGAGTTCTGTGTAATTCTGAGTGCCACTTGACTGTAAGCTTATTTAATATCTCTGATCTTCCATTTCCTTATCTATAAAACATATTTCAATACCACAATCAATGAGAATATATATATGTATATGTATATGTGTGTTTATGAAAGTGCTTTGTGAATTGTAAAGCATATGTAAAGCATATGTGAGGAAGGGAGATGAGAGTCTGCACCCTGTTATGCCTTCTATGGAAGAACCTACCAGTGTGAGAATTCTTGCTGATGATATAGAATGAAAGAAATAGCAAATCTCTACTGTGTAATCTATATAATCTTGCTTTTAAATGTATAAGTACCCAAACTTGTATACATAGTAAACTTAATATATTTCCTTCAAAGTTGTCCTGTTTGCCTAAATTTCATTCAGCTCTCATCTGTTCTTTTCTATGTGTTTTAAAAATTGCTTCAATGATCTTTCCTTCTTTTCTTTTTTGTGGGGGTTGATGGTGGTGGTGGTAAAATTATTGTTGATTCTATCCCTGCTTTGAATTTCTTGCAATTAAAATGACAATCCTTGTAACAAATAAGCATAGTCAAACAGAACCAATGCACACATTTGCCGCATCTGAAATTGTATGTCTTATTCCTTACTTTGGATCTATCATTCAAAAGAAAAGGGTAGCATTCTAAAGCATCGGTCCTCTGAAATAGTGCTTGGTCAATTAACTCTTTCAAAGTTATTTTTCAGTACAATATTTTAGTTATTGCATAAATTGCTCTCCTATTTCTATACTTACCTTAATCTGCATTAGTTCATATGAACCTTCCCAAGTTTCTCTAAAATCATCCCTTTCATCACTTTATGGCACAACAATGTGCATTCATAAGCAATAATTTGTTTAGCCATTCCCCAATTGACACATGCTGCTTTGTTTCTAGTTCTTTGTTGTAAGAAAAGAGTTGATATCAATATTTTTTTGTAAATTTGGATCTTTCTCATCTTTCTTTGATATCTTTGGGGCATATACTTAATAGCTGTGTCCCTAAGTAAAAGGGTAGGAAGAGCTTATTGACCTTGGGAACATAGTTCCAAATTGCTTTCCAGAATGGCTAGACCAGTTTTAAACTCCACCAACAGTGTGCCAGATTGCCTATTTTCCCCTAGTCCCTGCAGCAATTGTCATTTTCTAATTTTTGTCACCTTTAACAATCTCATAGGTATAAAGTGGAACCTCAGAGTTGCTTTAATATGCATGTCTGGTCCTATCAAAGAACAATTCCTCAGCACTTTATATTAGACAGTAAAACAAAATGAGGCACCCATATGTTATTCAACAATTAACCAAGGTAGATTTACTTAATCATAGCAGAAGATTATTCAACAAGGATATGCATTGAAGATGCTCCAAATTGATTCAGCTGAATGAAGGCCTCTTGCATTAATTATGTTCATTGTATCCCCTAGCTAAGCATCATAAAGTGCCTGGAGTTCTTACTGGGTGTTTTGTACTCAGGAGAGGAAGAAGTGATGTCAAAAGCCTGAGTATTCCCCTCAGCCAATTAAATCTTAAGGATGGTTTCAAAGATGGTCTTTTAAGGAAAAGAAAACTAGTCTAACTGCATAGAGGAAGGGTTTAGGATATTGCTCCCACTGCAACATCTTTCAGTTAATGATTTGGAAATTTTTCCATGTGTCTGTTAATAGCTTGAATTTGGGAAATGGCAGTTCCTTATATGTCTGAAATATCAGACCTTTATCAGAGTCACTTATTCCAAAGGTTTTTTTTCCTAGTTAATGATTTCTCTTCTAATTTTAACTACATTGATTTCGTTTGTGGAAAAGTGTTTGTATCATGAAATCAAACAAATTAAATTCTATCATTTTGTCATGCCACAATTATTTTTAGAAGCTTCTGGTATGCATGTACTGGAGAAATAATTATTGATGACTAATGGAGGATTGTTTTCCTAATCAATTTATTCCACATACAATTAACTGTCATGATCACATACCATGTATAAATACAGGTATAGAGGGAAGAGACCAGTAACTTAAATGTAACAAATTGAATATGTAATGTTTTATCACTATTTCACTTCTAGACTAGGCTTTGAACATCATGGACTTAAAACTAATTCTAAGATTGAAATGTCCAGAACTTTGGACACAGCAATCACATTGCTAGATATGAGAGGTCAGTAATTTTTTTAAAAGGCCCATACAAACCAAAATATTCCTAGCTGCACCTTTTCGTAATAGTAATTGCAAAGTATGTACCTATCAATTGGAGAATGGCTGAAAATATGTTAAATGAATGGAACATGATATTCCTGCATGTAAGAAATGGGGAGTATGATGAATAAAAAAGATACTAGAAGATAAAACTTCTGCAAAGTGAAGTAAGCAGAAACGCATTTGGGGGATATGTACATATTATAATAAGCCTCTCTACATCACGAGTTCGCTTAAAGGACAGCTTTTGCTATTACTGCACAGGTGCGTACTCAGGGAAAGCCCCTTCTATTGTTTTGGGGTCCACATCCTGCTTGGGCATCCTAGTGGTGCTGCTTTCTGATTTCTGATAAATAATATTTACGTGATGACAAACTTAGCAAGTAGTCATTCAATTTTTTTATTTTTAAAAAATTTTCAATTAACACATATTTTAAAATTAATTTGACCCTCTTACTACCTGTCTACTCATCAAGCAAATTTTTAAGAAACACACAAAACACACAAAAACTTTCAATGTGTGTGTGTGTGTTTGTATAGAATCTGGAAAATCCCCACATTAGTCATGTGCAAAAATGTATGTCTTTCTGCATTTCAAGTTAATTATCTCTCTGTAAGGAGGTGAATGACCTGTCTCATCTTCATTTTTGATTTATCAAACTTAGCATTGTGTTGATTAGGGTTCTAAAATCTTTCAAAAATACTTTTCTCTATGCTTGTATAAATTGTTCTTTAAATTCTCATTTTTCTCTGTATTAGTTCATAAACTTTTCCATTTTTCCTCTAAGATTGCCCACTAAATAATTTCTTTGGTACAATAATATCCCAATGCATTTATACTTATTAGTCATTCCTCAATAGTTGAGTATTCCCTTTGTTTCCAGTTTTTGGCTACCATGAAAAAGACTGCTATAAATAATTTTGTACTTATAGATCCTTCTCTATTTTCCTTGATTTAGTTTTTTTTTTAAGAAAATAAGCCTAGTAGTGGTATAACTGGGTCAAAGGCTATGCACAGCTTGGAAACTTTCTGGGAATAGTTCCAAATTGCTTTCCAAAATGTTTGTAAGAATTCACAGCTCCACCAGTAGTTTTACCACGGTCTCTTCAACACTTGGCATTTTTCTCTTTTGTCATCTCTGCCAGTATGATAGGTGTGAAGCACAACTTCATTTTGCATTTCTTTAATTAATAGCAAACTAGAACATTTTTAAAAATATGATTGTTGATAGTTCAGATTTCTTCCTTTGGAAACTGCCAGTTCATTTCTTTCTATTAATTATCATTGCAAAATGACTAAGCCTTACAAATATTAATTAATTCTCACATATCTTTTAAATGAGACCTTTATCAGAGAAACTTGTTATATAGGTTTTTTTTACCACTTACATATCTCCCTTCTGATTTTTACATTAGATTTGTTCATGCAAAAAAACTTTTAAAATTTTATATGTTCAAAATTATCCACTTTATTTTGTATGATCCTCTTTATTTATTTAGTTGACAACTCTTCCCCTGTTACCAGATCAGATTTTTTCCATTGCTCCTGTAATTTGTCGATGATGTGACCTTTTATGTCTAGGTCATGTATACTTTGGAAGTTTAATTTGGTTTATAGTATGAGTTCTTAGACTATACCTCATTGCTGACAGACTGCTGTCCTATTTTCTCAGCAATTTTTATCAAATAGTGAGACTTTCCTAGTAGACTTATATAACAAAGTGATCGAAGACAGAAGGAAAGGACTCACATGTGCAAAAATACGCAGAGGAGCACTTTGTGTTATCATAAAGAACTGCTAGTGAAGCTGTTGCTTGTCAGCTGGAGAATGACTGGAAAAAAATATGGCATATAAATATAATGGATTATTGTCCCTTGAAAAATGATGAAAAAGCTGGATTTAATGAGACCTGGGAAGACTTGCATGAACTGATACAGACTAAAATGAAGGGAAACATGCAAATAATTTATACCACCACAGAAACAATATTGTAAAGAAAAAAAATTGAAAGCATTAAGAACTCTTATCAATATGATGAACAATACGTCCAATTTAATTCTGCACTGTCTTCTTCAGTTCCTTTCTCCCTTATCAATGATCTTGACCTACCAACGCTCATCCTTGGACTACTCCCACTAACTACTTTTATCCCTATTCATAAGCTACTGAAAGAATCTGAAGAAACAAAGCTGACTGAGTCCACTACAAATTTATGTTACATACTCTCAACTTATCCTCAGCACCATAAGTCCATTTAACTGTTCTGTTTACACAGAGAACAGTGAAAGACAATGAGAAAAGGAGAAAGGCCTTGGGGTCTTTAGTTCATTGAGGACATATGGCCCCAAAAAACTGCCTTCTGTCTTTGATTTATGCATTTGTTCTTTTTTATTCTATGTAAGGAGAATGAAGACACCAAATTTGAAAGGTCAGTAAAATGAGCCACAGGAATTCAAGTCATTGTCCAAGTTAGGTTTTACAGGCATCCCACTATTAATGCCTTGAGGTATAAGGAGTAGCCTTCAGGAATGGCCTTCTGAATGTAAACCACAGAAACTAAGAGAAAAAATCAATGTCATGAAACTTGGTGGGACCAAGTTGAAACTAAGATAAATTATGAACCTGCTCCCTTCTGAGACTGAAGTGATATAAAGAAAAGCATAATAAAGTTAATGTTGCCATTGTAAATTTTTGGAATTCTTTAAATTTTTCCTAACCTCTAACTCTTTCAAAAATTGTTCTAAACAAGCTTTTTTCCAGTGAAAAAGTCTAATTACTAATTTCTAGTCCTTAATTTAAGACTACTTCATCTTATTTTTTCTTATTTTCTTCAGTTTTTCTCTCTTAGACATTTAAATACAGAACTTGTTTTTTTTAAAAAAAAAGAGCTGATCTAAATAGTAGACTAAATTTTTCAAAGACAGAATAAAACAGTACACTTTTCAATTTGAGAGTGCTCAATGAAAAATTGATGTAAATGGTACATAATTCCTTCACAGGTTTGACTCTTCCTTCATAAGGTACAAAATAACTCCTAGTGACAATCCTTGGCTTTTCCAAGTTAAAGGAACACTTCAGCAGCACTGATCTGAAGACAAAACTTTCTGTTCTTTATAGGAGTACATCAAATACACTCATCTAATCCAATTTTGGGGCTCCCTCTTCTAGGAAAAAAACCTACACCCAAAAAGGTAAAAGATTTCAGAATGTAAATTTTAGTGCATCAAATCCCTAGACCAGATATATTAGTAGAGAATAGAAGCAAAATCCATTTCCAATAATAGGTTATCAACATTAATTTATCATACCCCAAATTAGGAATTCTCTGAATTACTGTAGTCTACAATCTAATATCTGGTATTTTAAATTATTATTTCCTGGGAAACAAATGCTTTTTTCAAATCTGTTTTTCTTTTTCTTCCACTGAAAACCTTTAGGCACAATTTCATTTGTCAATAAATCTTTATAGCTTACAAATGAAAACTGAGTAAATTTTTTTAAATATTGGAACGTAATTTCTTCAAAATTTCCTTCATGTTACATTTCATTAGATAATAGATTTAGAGCTAGAAGAGTCCTTAAAAATCATCCACTTTTTAAAAAAAAGATAATGAAACTGAAACTTAGAGAACATATGTGACACAGTTAATAATTGCCCGAGTTGGGATTTTAACCCAAGTCTTCCTGATCCAAGCTTAGCACTTCATCAACTATGCCATACTGCCTCCCAAAGGTCAATTTTCAAATCAAAGAACTTAAAAATAAAACCCTACGCATTAGGCATTTCATTGCTGGAATGAAATGCAAAACTTTTCCCCTAAAGTATGTTTTCACTGATTTTGTTCTCATTAGTATAAGAATCTGCTTGACATACCAAGAAAATATTGTATTAGAAAACATTTTAGAATCTGAAATAATTGATTTTGTCCCTCTCTCCTTGTTGATTAAAAAAACTGGGATAAAGTGTTATTCAGAATGTATTTAAATTATTAAACTCATCATAAGCTGAACGATTGAAGTTTTCTGCAATATACCATATACATTTAACTGCAAGTTGCAGTTAATCATACAATAATAACTGGAGAGAGAGGGAGGGAGGGAGGGAGAGAGAGAGAGAATGTCTCCCAGTTGATTTCTAGGGAATAGCTACATTAAGTAACTATGTTTAAATTTAGCCAAAGCAAGGTTATTATATCAACAACATATATAGCATTCACATTTTCTTCTTTGTGACTGCAAGAATAATGTTTGCTACATAAAATAGTCTTCTTTCCTCCTCCAGTAAAAATGACAAAAAGAAACTAGCTTCGTGGCTTTAATTGTATCATTCAAACCTACTGTTGATACAACTCTCAGAAGAAAACATAATTTCATGGAGTTTTTTGTTTTCAATTAATGAACATTTATATCCTCTCCCACCATTATCCCCCAATACAGAAGGAGAGGGGGGGGAGGGAGGGAGGAAGGAAGGAAGGAAGGAAGGAAGGAAGGAAGGAAGGAAGGAAGGAAGGAAGGAAGGAAGGAAGGAAAGAAGGAAGGAAGGAAATTTTAACCTAACGTACATGTATTGTACTATGTAGTCAAGCAAAACAAATTCCCACATCAGCCATGTCGAAAAATGTCTCAATTATCTTTAAGCCTGAAAGTTCTCCCAAAAAATACCCACAAACCTCAAAATGTATTTAAATACTAATCAGTCCAATGCCTAAATCCTAAAATATTTTGAAAAGAAAGAATCAGACTTTATACATTTATGGACATGGTGTTAAAATATTCAGAAGCTCATAAACTTTTGCTGCAAGGACGTAGGATTAGATTCACAGAAAACACTCAATTTACCTTAATTTTGACTAATTGAGTCTGTACCATATCTTTTAATCAATGCAGTTGTTTTAACAAAAGTTAAGACCTGAGACACTTGAGAAACAAAGAAAAAACATAATCTTTTCATATTTTCAGTTTCTTCTTCCCAAAAAAAGATGACACAAAATAGTTGCATAATTCCAAAACTTCTGAGCAAGTAGTGTTACATTTAATCACCGATATTCATATATAGATCCAAGCAGACAAGTGCTGCTTCCCCACCTTGCCAAATGAAGAATTTTAGGAATAAATTCTATCTTTGAATATCCATAAAATATAAAACTTTGTGCACAAGACCTGCATATATATGTGTATATACATATATATATATATATAAATTTAAGACTATATGGTATAAATTAATATGAATGAATATAAAAGTATCTGAATGCAAATGTGAACTATTGAATTAGATTCTCAATTGATTTATCAGGTGAATATTTTATCTGTTGAAAAATTGTTTCCTCCTTAACTCTACTGAGAAATTGTAACATAAGCAAAAGGACAGATTGGCATGAAAATAGGCAATTAAATATGCCTCCAATATCTAAGATATGCCTACAAAAGCTTGTATTGCCAACATTTTCCAAAACATATTTAATCTAATTTATGTCTATGCTCATGCAATAAAGATGTAAATCCTCACTTTACATTTTTTTTCAATATTGAATTCTTTCCATTGCCAAAAAAAGAAAGAAAGAAAACACAGTTTAAGCAAGCTCTCTGGTTCTCAACTTGTCTTTTTACATTCCTGTCTTAGCAGTAGTATTATTAACAATTTTTTGTTGCTTCCTTCACAAAACTATTTATTATTGTTTAAAAGAATAACTCTAGTTTTCAAGGAGTTATTTTCTTACTTAAGTTTTTTGATCCACAAGTTTAATCTTATCATTAATATTCTCTCCATCACTTTGCATCTACACAATCAACAAAACAATAAAACTGATTTTCAACATTAGCTGGTTTCTGAGGTATAAATGCTCACATTGAAAATTTTTATTATTATTTATTTTTATTATTATTAACAGTTTTCCTTTTGTTAAATCACCCGTGAATTCCCGGCATAAATAAATCCCACTTGGTCACAATGTACAATTTTTGTAGTATATTGTTGTGATCTCCTAGCTAGTATTTTATTTAGGATTTTTGAGTCAATATTTATTAATGAAATTGGTCTATAATACTCTTTGTTTTCACTCTTCCTGGTTTAGGTATCACTATCATATTTGTTTCATAAAAGGAGTTTGGCAAGACCCCTTCTTTGCCTGTTATTCCAAATAATTTATTTAATGTTGGAATTAGTTGGTCTTTAATGGAATTAATGGATGGAATTTTGATGGAATTTGATGGAATTCACCTGAAAGTACATCTTGTTGCTGTGCACAATTTTCTCCCGCTTCTGCTCCACTCACTCAACATGATATCATGTAGGCCTTTCCAGATTATTCTGAAGTCCATATCTTCCTCATTTCTTATAGGAAAATATTATTCCATTACATTCATATACCACAACTTATTCAACCATTCCCCAATTGATGGGCATCCCCATGATTTCCAATTCTTTGCTACCACAAAAAGAGCTGCTATAAATATTTTTGTACATATGGGTCTCTTTCCCATTTGTGTGATCTCTTTGGGACACAGCCCTAGAAGTGATTTCACTGGGTCAAAGGGTATGCACATTTTTATAGCCCTTGAGGCATAGTTCCAAATTGCCCTCCAGAATGGCTGGATCAGTTCACAACTCCACCAACAATGTAACAGTGTTCCAATTTTCCCACGTCCTCTCCAGCATTCATCATTTTCCTGTTTTGTCATGTTAGCCAATCTGACAGGAAAGATGTGGTACCTAAGAGTTGTTTTGATTTATATTTCTCTAATCAATAGTGATTTAGAGCATTTTATATGCCTATAGATATTTTTAATTTCTTCCTCTGAAAACTGCCTGTTCATATCCTTTGACCATTTCTCGTTGGGGAATAACTTGTATGCATACATTGTACACAACTACAGACATATTGATTCTATGATGACTAACTTCAATAGACTTGGCTCTTCTCAGCAATACAAAGTTCAAAAACAACTCCAAAGGACTCATGATGGAAAGAGCTATCTACATCAAGAGAAAGAACTAGGGAGTGTGAATGCAGATTGAGGCAAACTATTTGCTCTTTTTTTTGCTTTTGTTTCTTCTTTCTCATGATTTATTCCATTGGTCATAATTCTTCTTTACAATTTGACTATTGTGTAAATAAGTTTAATGCAAAGGTATATGTAGAAGATATATCAGATTCCATGCCGTCTTGGGGGGAATGGGGAGGGAAGAGAGAGGAAGAAAATCTGGAACTCAAAAACATGCAGAAATGAGTGTTGTAAACTAAAACTAAAAAAATCTTAATTTAAAAAAAAAATACATCTTGTCCTGGTGCTTTTTTTTTTAGGAAGCTCAGTTATGGCTGGTTCAATTTCTTTTTCTAAAATAGGTTTATTCAGATAGCCTATTTCTTCTGCTACTAATCTAGGCAGCTTGTATTTTTGTAAATATTCTTCCATTTCACTTAAATTGTTAAATTTATTGGCATGTACTTGGGCAAAATTATTCTTTATAATTCCTTTAATTTTATATTCGTTGGTGGTATATTCACCTTTTTTTCATTTTTAATACTAGTAATTTGGTTTTCTTTTCTCTTTTTAAAAATCTTATTAACTAATAGTTTATTTATTGTATTAATTTTTTATAAAACCAACTCCTAGTTTTATTTACTAATTAAATGGTTTTCTTCCACTCAATTTTATTAATCTCAACTTTAATTTTGAGGATTTCTAATTTAGTGTTTAATTGGGGATTTTTTGTTTGTTCTTTTTCTAGTTTTTTTAATTGCATACTCAGTTCATTGGTCCTATTTTTCTCTATTTTATTGATAGAAGCATTTAGAGATATAAACTTTCCTCTGATTATTGCTTTTGCTGTATCTCATAGGTTTGATATGTTGTCTCATTATTGCCATTCTCTTTAATGAAATTATTGATTGTTTCTATGATTTATTTTTAACCCACTCATTCTTTAAAATTAGGTTGTCTAGTCTCCAATTAGTTTTTATTCTATATTTCCATGGTCCTTTACTAAAGATAATTTGTATTGCATTTTGATCAGAAAAGGATGCATTTAATATTTTTGCTTTTAAGTATAAAATTTTCATGTCCTAATATATGGTCATTCTTGGTAAAATACCATATACTGCTGAGAAAAAGCTTTATTCCTTTCTATTCTCATACAATTTTCTCCAGATATCTATCATATCTAGCTTATCTAAAATTCTGTTCACTTTCTTAACTTCTTTCATATTTATTTTTCAGCTAGATTTATCTTATTCTGAGAGGGGAAGATTAAAGTCCTCCACTGTTATAGTACTACTGTCTATTTCCAACTGAAATTCATTAAACTTTTCCCTTAAAAAATGCTAAATATTGCTTCATTGTCCATGGTACCATTTATCATAATGTAGTTTCCCTATTTATGTCTTTTAATTAAATCTATTTTAGCATTAGCTTTTTCTGAAATCATGAGATTTCGTGATTTGATTCATGCTGCTGCTTTTTCTGCATCAAGTGAAACATAATAAATTCTACTCTCGCCCATTTTTAAACTCTGTATCTCTGATTATTCGATGTGTTTCTGATTAACAACATATTGTCAGATTCTAATTTTTAATCCATTCTGTGTTCCCTTTCCACTTTATGGCTGAGCTCATCTCATTCACATTCAAAATTATAATTACTAGTTGTATGCTTCCCTCCAAACTATTTTTCCTATTATCCTTCTCAACCTCTTTTTACCCTATCCCTCCTCTCATGTCTAATTTACTTCTAACCACTACTTCCCTAATCCACACTCTCCTTAAGAATACTTCCCTTATCCTCTCCCCTCACTCTCCTATTCCTCAATCTACCCACACTTCCGAGAGTCTTTTCTTTACCCTCTTCCCCAACTTTCCTATTTCTTCTAAAAGTCCCTCCCTTATCACTGTCCCCTCATTCTCTTATTTCTTTATAAATTTAGAAGACTTTTAGACCCTTCTAGATGTATATGCTGTTCCCTCTTTAACCAAGTTCTAATGAGAGTAAGGTTCTAGCACTACCAGCCCTTCACTCCACCTGCTTCCTCTGTATTAGTTCTTCCTTTCACACCTCATTTGTATGAGATAATTGTTCCTTTTTACCTTTCCCTACCCAGTTTCATTTTTTAGAATCACCCCCTTTATTCAACTTAGTCCCAGCCTTTCTTTCAAACTACCCAAGTAATGATGACAATCTTAGGAGTACTGATAACATTTTCACATATAAAAAGTAAACAACTTGACCTTATTGAGTCCCTTATAGTTTACCTCGTGTTTCTCCTGGATCTTATAAGTCGAATTTTCCATTAAGTCCTCCTCTTTTTTCACAAATACCTGAAAGTCTTTCAATTTGTTAAATGTCCATTTTTTTTTCATTCAGGATTATATTCAGCTTTGCTAGGTAAGTTATTTTGGGCTAAAACCCCAGCTCTTTTGCTCTTCAAAATATAATGTTCCAGGATCTACTGTCTTTTAATGCAGAAGTTGTTAGATCTTCTTGTTGCTTGTAATATTTTCTCCTTAACCTGGGAGCTTTGAAACTTGGCTATGATATTCCTGTAAGTTTTCATTCTAGGATCTCTTTAAGCTGGAGATCAGTGGATTTTTTTCTATTTCTACTTTACCTTCTTGTTCTAAAACTTCAGGGTAGTTTTCCTGAATAATATCTCATAATATTGTATCAAGATCCTTTTTCTGATTGTAACTTTCAGGTAATCAAGCAATTCTTATTTTGTCTCTCCTTGATCTGTTCTCTAGATGGCTTGTTTTTCTAATGAAATGTTGCACATTATCTTGTTTTTTTCATTCTTTTGAGTTTGTTTTATTATTTCTTGGCATCTATAGTATCATTAGCTTCCCCTTTCCCAACTCTAGATTTCAAGGAGTTATTTTCTTCCTTAAGTTTTTCTATCTCCAAGTTTAATTTTAATCTCATCATTAACATTCTCTCCATCACTTTGCATCTAGACAATCGACAAAACAATAAAACTGACTTTCAACATTAGCTGGTTTTTGAGGTATGCTCACACTGAAAATTTAACAGTCAGGTCTACTAAGCCTGTTTAAGCTGCCTCCAGCACATGCCTGTCCCCACCCTACCCCTTTAAAGAGACAAGAGGTCCACAAGTGTTCATAATTTTTAGTTCAATTTGTATAAAAGGGAGTTGAAAATGAGAAGTTGTTGTTAGGGTTAGAATGTAGATCTGAGAGTCATTTGCACAGAGATGATAATTGAAGTTATGAGAGATGATGAGAGCACCAAGTGAAATAAAACAAAGGCAGAGCCAACATGGTAGAATACAGGCTGGAACCCAGCTGAACTCTCAGGACACTTCCCTTCAAACAACTTTAAAATAACACTTCAAATCAAATTTTGGAGCAGTAGAGCCAACAAAAGATCAGAGGGAGACATTTATCCAGCTTAAGACAACTTCAGAGAGCTCTATAACACAGGAGTGGGGACAGGCCCAGAGTGTAGCAGGAGAATCACATGGGCTTTGGAAATGACCTTGACAGGAGCAGCAGTACCTTTGGAAATTCTCAGCCAAGAGATAATAAAGGAATCAGACACTTGGACAAAAGGAGATTAGAGGGGACCCTTTGCTGGAATTGTGTGTAGATGGCACTAATTGGCAGTTTGATTGTCCATGAGATGTTCTGAGTCATAGTTCCAGTGCAGAGAGGAGCCCTAGTACTTGTGGCTGCAGGGGAATAGGGACTTTTCCTGGGTAAAGACCAGAGCGTATACAAGGAGAGCAGTGACTGTACATCTCCCAGGTCTGCACCAGCCTGTAAGCACTGAAAACTTGCAGACCCTGAGAACTAGCTCTGAAAACAGCAGTATGAAATAACCTCAACTTTAACATAAAGTTCAAAATGAAGAAATAGGCAGGGAAACTGAGCAAAGAACAAAAACAACAAAACAAATTCCCCCACAAAAATCAACTACTGTGTCAGGGAAGACCAAGAAATAAACTTAAAACACAATGATGTAAAAACAGCTATGCGCAAAGCCTCAAAGAAAAATGTAAACTGGATGCAAGGCAAGAAAGCATTCCTAGAAGTTAAAGAAAGCTATAAGAGTGGTAGAGGAAAGATGAGAAAAGAAATGAGGATGATGTAAGAAAATATGAAAAAAGAATCAATAGCTTAGTAAAAGGCACAAAAAGTAATGAAGAAAACAACACCTTAAAAAACAGAATAGGTCATATGGTAAAAAAGGTGCAAAATTTTGCTTAAGAAATGCTGCTTAACAATATCATTACTTAACATATATGCACCAAGTGGTATAGCATACAATTTCTTAGAGGAGAAGTTAAGGGAGTTACAGGAAGAAATGGACAGTAAAACTATACTAGTGGGGGACTTCAACTTCCCCCTCAGCTAATGTCGAAAGTCAGTTTTATTGTTTTGTCGATTGTCTAGATGCAAAGTGATGGAGAGAATGTTAATGATGAGATTAAAATTAAACTTGAAGATAGAAAAACTTAAGGAAGAAAATAACTCCTTGAAAACTAGAGTTGAGAAAGGAGAAGCTAATGATGCTATAGATGCCAAGAAATAATAAAACAAACTCAAAAAAATGAAAAAAATAGAAGATAATGTGCAACATCTCATTAGAAATCTAATCTCAAAATAAACAAGAAAGAAGTTAAGGAGGAGAATGGCATTTTAGAAAAGGTAGATATGATACACCTCGGGAGAAAACTGAAGGGGGATAAAAAGTAATATACCTTTTTCTCTGCAGCATATGGCACATACTCAAAAACTGATCATGTACTGGGGCATAAAAAACTCACAATCCAATGCAGAAAGACAGGAATAGTCAATTATGCAATAAAAAAAACTATTTGCAGTAAGGGACCACAGAAAGATAAACTAAAAATTTAATTGGAAACTAAATAATCTAATCCTAAAGAATTAGTGGGTCAAAGAACAAATCATAGAAACAACTAATGACTTCATTCAAGAGAATGACAATAATGAGAAAACATACAAAACGTATGGGATGAAGCAAAAGCAGTTCTTAGGGAAAGTTTTATATATCTAAATGCTTACATGAATAAAATAGATAAAAAAGAGATCAATGTATTGGGCATGCAATTGAAAAAGCTAGAAAAAGAACAAATTGAAAATCCCGAATTAAACACCAAATTAGAAAGAGTAAAAACCAAAGGGGAGATTAATGAAATTGAAATTTAAAAAAAAAACATAGAACTAATAAATAAAACTAAAAGCTGGTTTTACAAAAAAAAAACAAACAATAAAATTGATAAACCTGCAGTCAATTAGATTACAAAAAAGAAAGAAGAAAACCAAATTATCAGTATCAAAAATTAAAAGGACAAATTCACCTCCAATGAAGAGGAAATCAAAACAATAATTAGGAATTATTTTCCTAATTGTATGCCCATAGATTTGCCAACCTTAGGGAAATGGATGAATATTTACAAAAATATAAATTGTCCACATTAACAGAAGAGGAAGAAAAATGCCTAAATAACCTCATCTCAGAAAAAGAAGTTGAGCCAGTCATCAACGAACTCCCTAGAAAAAAATCTCCTGGGCCAGATGGTTTTACATGTGAATTCTATCAAACATTTAAAGAATAATTAATTCCCATGCTTTATAGACTATTTGGGAAAATAGGTGGAGTCCTACCAAATTTTTTATGACACAAATATGGTACCAATACCTAAAACAAGAAGAGTCAAAATAGAGAAAGAAAATTATAGACCAATTTCCCTAATGAATATTGATGCAAAAACTTTTTAATATTTTATTATTTAATATTTTTAGTTTTCTACATTGATTTCCACAAGATTTTGAGTTACAAATTTTTCCCCATTTCTACCCTCCCCCCAACTCCAACATGGCATATATTCTGATTGCCCCATTCCCCAGTCAGCCCTCCCTTCTGTCACCCCACTGCCCCCCATCCCCTTTCCATTTGCTTTCTTGTAAGGCAAGGTAGATTTCCAGACCCCATTCCCTGTATATTTTATTTCCCAGTTGTGTGCAAAAACAACTTTTGTGAGCATCTGCTTTTAGAATTTTGAGTTCCAAATTCTCTCCCCTCTTCCGTCCCCACTCACCCACCCTAAGAAGGCAAGCAATTCAACACAGGCCACACATGTAACATTATGCAAAACACTTCCACAATAATCATGTTGTGAAAGCTAACTATATTTCCCTCCATCCTATCCTGTCCCCTTTTATTCAGTTTTCTTCCTTGACCCTGTCCCGTTTCAAAAGTGTTCATTTTTGATTACCTCCTCCCCCATCTTCCCTCCCTTCTGTCATTTCCCCTTTCCTATCACGTTCCCCCTACTATACTGTGGGGTAAGATACCTAATTGAGTGTGTATGTTATTCTCTCCTCAAATCAAATCCAATGAGAGCAAGATTCACTCATTCCCCCTCACCTGCACCTCTTCCCTTCCAACAGAACCGCTTTTTCTTTTTTTTAAGGTAGAACCTAGCATTTTATTTATATATTCATTAAACTGTTGGAATTGAGAACCAGACATACGTAACAAACCTCCAAAAAATAGATCCTGAAAGGCACTTTCTGCTTAGGGCAGCAGCCATGGACTAGGCATGTAAACAAGCTGGCTTCTCTGTACCACACCAGCCAATTCAGCTTCCTCCATGGCTGGCTGCTCCAGCTTTGCCCTCCCTTCTGTTAACACCAGCCAGACCCCCTTGTAGGTGTAATCCAAGGTTCTTCTGTAAGACACCTTGGTCTAACTGGGAATGCTGGAAACATGTCAAAGGAATCATGGTGTCAAGGATTATTTTTTAAAAACTGCCCTCTGGGGTAATAGCTTCCTTGTACTCATGCCATACCCCAGAATACAATAAATAAGCAATTAGAAAATGTTCAAGTATGAAGGGATTTCCTTCTCCTCCCCACCAAAAGCATTGCTCTCTAAAGGAAGCTGGTTTAGAACTGCTTTTTCTTTCCACTTTCATGTGAGATAATTTATCCCATTCTATTTCTCCCTTTCTCCCACTCTCCCACTCCCACTTCTCTCTCACCCCTTAATTTTATTTCATTTTTTTAGATAACATCCCTTCATATTCAATTCACTATGTGCCCTCTGTCTATGTATATATATATATATATGTATACACACACACACACACACACACACACACACATATATATATATATATATATATGTATATTCTCTTCAACTACTCTAATACTGAGAAAGGTCTCATGAATTACAAACATCATCTTTCCATGTAGGAATGTAAACAAAACAGTTCAACTTTACTAAGTCCCTTAT
>CM053622.1:512215146-512243182 GCA_028646595.1 Phalanger gymnotis
ACCCCAGTGGTTTCCTATTAGCTCTAGAAAATAACTATAAATATATAAATATAAAATTCTCTGTTTGACTTATAAAGCTCTTTGTAACCTGACCCATTCCTACCTTTCCACTTTTCCTATACCTTAATCCCTTCCACATACTTTAAAATCTAGTTTCATTGGTCTCCATGCTGCTCTTCAAACAATACACTCCACCTCTGGACTACAGGAATTTTCACTGACTATCCCCCATGCCTGCCACTCTCTCCTCTACACCTCCTGGTTTTCCAGGCTTCCTTCATATCTCAGCTGAAGTTTCACCTTTGCAAGAGGCCTTTCCCCAGTCCTCTTTAGTACCTTCACTATGAAACTATCTCCAATTTATCCTATATATCTTGCTTGTACATAGTCGTTTGCCTGCTATCTTCCCCTTTAGACTATGTGCTCCTTGATAGCAGAGACTGGTTTTGTTTGTTTGTTTGCCCTTATTTCCTCCTGAGAAATTCCCATTGCACATCTGCTAAATGCTTAGCACAGTATTTGCAAATAGTAGGCGTTTAATAAATGCTTGTTGATTGAATGACTTCTATCAGTAAAGAGCTGTAATCTTGAAAGGGAACAGACATAGACATTCTGGATAGGAAATTGGAACTAAGCTCCAAGAGTTACTTAATTGTGTATATCCTTTGATCCCATGGTCTCACTACTAAGGCCTAGTTACTCCAGAGATCAAAGAGGAAAAGGACTTGTGTGTATAAAAATATTCACAGGAGATCTTTTCATAGCGTAAAACTAGGAGAAAATGTATATAATAACCACTATATTGTAAAGATAAACAATTCTGAAACACTTAAGAACTCTGTCCAATGCAATAACTAATCACAATTCCAGAGAACCAATGTTGAAGAACGTTGCTGCTAATCTTTTGGCAGAGAGGTGATGGATTCAAGACTCATAATGAGATATACACTTTTGGACAAAGCCAATATGTGGGAATTTGTTTTGCTTGACTATGCATATTTGTTATAAGGGTTCTCTCTCTCTCTCTCTCTCTCTCTCTCTCTCTCTCTCTCTCTCTCTCTCTCTCTTTCTCTGTCTCCCTCTCTCTCTCTCCCTCCCTGCCTCCCTCTCCCTCTTCTCAGAGGGGAGGAAAAGGGGAAAGAAGACAAATTATTTTTAATTGAAAAAATACATACACACACACACATATATATATAAAAGGATATACATATATATATATAAAAGGATCAGACTTTTTTGTCCCTGCTTTTCCACAGAGAGTGGAAGTACAATGGGAGTGAAAATAAATTCTTTTAGTCTGATGTAAAGAAAAAAATCTTTTTAACAATTAGAGATACCTAAAACTGAAATGAGTATCCTCAAGAGGTGGTGGGTTTCTCTTTACGACTAGCTCCATGGAGTCTAACTATTCATGGAAGGAGGAGACCCCACATTTAAGGATAAGTGGTAATACTGGATATAATCAACTCTTAAAAATAAATTCTCTGACTTCTAATGGAAATTTTCCACTTCTTTCTTTCTTCAAGTATTGTGAATATTTAGAATTTGCCCCTATTTTGATATCCAACAGTCAGTTATGTATTCATTGGGGTGTGTGGAGTATTCAAGGGAAACTAGCACCTCTTTTGTGAGGGTTTGCCAAGCCCTTTTCAGGGCTGCTCATCTACCTTTGGAATCTACCTAGTACTCAATTCTCACCTGTGGCTCCAAGTAGCTGTAGCATGCATAGCAACCGCACCCTGGTACACTATCTCAGCAGATGGACTAAAACCAAGTTGAAAGAAACAGATAGACCTCAAACCCGTTGGTGAGTTAGGGGGACGTCTACCCCAAGCATGCAAAGACTTCCATTGGTGGAATGGGCAGATGAAAACAATTTGTTTGAATGGCCACAAAGGCAGCAGAAGCAGATGCTGTGGAGCAGGCCATTGTAAGTTGTCTAGACTTTGTCTTGTCACTGGACTTCTGATGACTCTAGAAGAGAAAGGTCAACAACTTTGTGCAACCCTGATTTACTTAAATCCAATTCATACACGAGTCAAGATATTGCCTCCAATGTCATTGCTCCTCTTCAAAATGAAGAACAAACAACATGTATTTAAAACCACCAAGAGGGGAAACTTTGAAATCAATCTCTACAAGTCGATGTAACTTTAGTTTATTATTTACATATTTTTCCTATGACATTCTTCCACTTAAAATCCTCATATGTTTCTGTTTTCATACAGAAAATGGGAACCTCAGATATTCTTGTAGACCTTTCAACTACTTTCCCCTTCTACATACTCAATCTATAGTGACAAGAAATTCATAATATATCCTAGACATATAGAGTCCTTTATCAGGCTCAAGATAACACCATTACATAAGTAGTTCTTCCATACTAATCCAAAGAAAAATAACAAACTGATGGTGCATTGTAAAGAACAGTGAGCTGGAAGGAAGATACCCTAGGGTACAGTTATAACCTCCACCCCTAGATTAACCACAATATCTCTCAAATCTGTCCCTTCTCTCCACTCAAACAGTCACTACACAAGTTCAAGCCCTTGTTACATGTTGCCTGGCCTATTCCAATAGCTACTTAATTGGTCTCCCTTCTCCAAGGCTCTCTCCCTTCATATCCATTCTACTAAAATGATTTTACTCATTTAGTTCTTACCATGATATTCTCCTACTCAGTAAACTCCAGTAGCTCCCAATTAATTCAAGAATCAAATGTAAATTCCTTTGACATTTAAAGTCCTTCACAATCTGATCCCAACCTCCCTTTCTAGCTTTATCATATTAATTACTCCTTTTCACATGCACAATAATCCAGTCAAAATCATATACTTATTTCCTCACACATGACACTGTTCTCTTTTTCCATGTTTTTTTTAACTATCCATCCTTTAATCATGAATACATTAGCTCCTCACTTCCACTTCTTAGAATTCTTAGTTTCCTTCAACGTTCACTTCATGTGTCACATAAAAGGGGAAGTTATTTTGTTTTGCCAGACTATGTAACTGTGTTGAGGGATTTGTTTTTCATTTTTTTAAAAATGTTTACTGTGGTAGTAGAACCAGGAGAACATCGTACACAGATACAGACACATTGTGTGATGACCAACTTTGATAGACTTGGCTCTTCTCAGCAATGCAAGGTGCTAAGACAACTCCAAAAGACTCATGACAGAAAATGCCATCCACATCCAGAGAAAGAAATATGGAATCTGAATTCAGATTGAAGCATATTATTTGCTCTCTCCCTTTTTTGTTTTGTTTTGCTTTGTTTCTTCTTTCTCACAGCTCATTCCATTGGTTATAATTCCTCTTTGCAACATGAGTAATGTGAAATATGTTTAATGTGAATGTATATGTAGAGAGGGGGAAGGAGAGGAAGGGGGAGAAAATTTGGAACTTAAAAGCTTGTGGAACTGAATGTTGTAAACTAAAAATAAATTAATTAATTTAAAAACGAAAAAAATGTTCACTGTGGGGAAGGAGGGTAGTGAGAGGAATAGATTTATTTTTTAAAAACTTATTCTTTGAAAAAATCAAAATAAACCTTTTACAAATTGAAATCAAATGCCACATTGTATGTGAGGTTCTTCCTCATCCCAATCCCATATCCCATCTGCTAAGACCTTCCTCCACATGAACCTGCATCCATTTTATATTGTTGAGAGACTCTAAATTGATTCTCTCAATGCATATGACATGTTTCAAGAGTTGAAGTAGGCTTATATCTTTCTTACAGGATTCTAGGGTACACCTAAGAAGCTGTGAGGATGTCTTTCCAATGCTATCAGCTCTAGCCCATATTCTGGTACGTTCTTCCCAATATTAATCACCACCAGTAACAGAATTTCCCTTATACTCTCCAATAATTAGCTGGCTAATAAATCAATTAACATCTATTACCTTTAAAAAGGAAAAGACATGACAAGAATGGTAGTGTATGCCATTCCTCCAAATAGTCGAAATTTACTGCTCTCCTAAAACCACCTTGTCCACCGAGACTATAAATATAATAAACTACATTAATAATATAAATAATAAACACTATGAGATTATATCGGCAGGTTGAAATTGTTTGGAAAAATCTTTTCTTTGATGTAATAAATAATGTCTATTTAAATCCACCAGGAAACATTACGTGCAATAGAGCAATGTTCGAGGCTTTTACAATCAGATCAGATCAGGAGTAAATCAAAGATGCCTATTTATTATCAAGACGACTTTTGAACATAGTACTAGAAATATCAGCTATAGCAATAAAACAAGGTAAAAAAATTGAGGAATAAGCATAAGCAAAGGAGGGATAAAGCGATAGCTCTTTGCTGATAGTGAGAACCTTAAAGAGCCAACTAAAATTAATTAAAGCAGTTCATAACTTTAGCAAATTTACAAGATAAAAACCATCAGCATAACACAGTAGATAAACTAGAAATAAATTCCATTCAAAATAAATTTTAGTTGTTTATTCATTCAGTTGTGTTTGACTCTTTGTGACTCCATGGATCATAGTGCACCAGGCCCTCCTGTCTTCCACTATCTCCTGAAGTCTGTTCAAGCTCATGTGCATTGCTTCCATGATATTTTCTCTTTTTTAATAATATTTTATTTTCCCCAATTACATATAAAAACAACTTTTAGCATCTGCTGTCTTGTTTTCAAGTTTTGAGTTCCAAGTTCTATCTATCCCTCCCTCTCCTCTCCCCGCCCTGATATAATAAGCAATTTCATATTGATTATACATCTGCAGCCACTGTCTTCCATGATCTTGGAACCCAAGAATATGAAATCTGACATTGCTTCCATTTCTTCTCCCTCTGTTTGCCAAGAGTCAATGAAACCAGTTATCATGATTTTAGTTTTTTTTTCAATGTTAAGCTTCAAGCCAACTTTTATATTCTCCTTTTTCACCCTTATCAAGAGGCTTCTTAATTCTTCTTCACTTTCTGCCATCAGAATAGTTTTGTCTGCATATCTGAGATTACTGATATTTCTCCTAGCAACCTTAATTCCAGCTTTTGATTCTTCCAGCCTGGCATTTCATATGATATACTCTGCATATAAGTTAAATAAATAAGGTGACAATATACAGTCTTGTTGTACTCCTTTTCCAATCTTAAGCCAGTCAGTTGCTCCGTTTTAACTGAACTGCTTCTTGACCCATGTACATGTTCCTCAGGAGACAGGTAAGGTGATCTGATACTCCCATCTCTTTGAAGACTTGCCACATTTTGTCATGATCCACACAGTTCAAGGCTTTAGTGCAGTCAATAAAGCAGTAAATGGTTTTCTGGAACTCTATTCCTTTCTCCATAATCTAGCAAATGTTGGCAATTTGGTCTCTAGTTCTTCTATTTCTTTAAAAAAATCATCCCGCACTTCTGATAATCCTCAGTTCATAGATTACTGAAGCCTATCTTGCAGAATCTTAAACAAAATCTTGCTGACATGTGAAATGAATGTAGTTTTTCAATAATTTGAACATTCCTTGGCCTTGCCCTTCTTTAGCATTTGAATGTAAACTGACCTTTTCCAATCCAGTAGCCACTGTTGTGTGTTCCAAATGTATCGGCATATTGAGTGTAGCACTTTAATAGCATAATCTTTTAGGGTTTTAAATAGCTCAGCTGGAATTCTACTACCTCCACTACTCTAATTATCAGCCATGCTGCTTGTTGTTGCCCTCTGTTCTTCCTCAGGAGCAAGCTGGACACCTTCAGACCTGAGGAGCTCATCTTCTGATGTTATATCTTTTGTCATTTTAATATGGGGTTTTCTTGGCAACGATACCAGAGTGGTTTGCCATTTCCTTCTCTAGTGGATCGCCTTTGTTGGAACTTTCCACTTTGACCTGTCCATCTTGGCTAACCCTTCATGGCATAGCTCATAGTTTCATTGAGCTACGCAAGTCCCTCCATCACAAGGCAATGATACAGGAGTGGTTGAAATAAATATAGAAGCTATTATATATTTTAGAGTGTATCTACCAAGATTCACCTAGGAATTATATGAATTCAAATATAAAACATGCTTTGAGGAAATAAAGATGAACCTAATTAACTGGAAAAACATTAATTTGTCATGGGCAAATTGAGTTGAAATAATAAAATTGCATACTACCTTGAGAGGATAATGATTGATAGTTCTTTGTATACCAATAAAGTGGGAGACAGTTTGCTCACAACTTTGACAAGTGTCCTCTGGAAAGTTTTAATCCTATCTATTATTCCTGGGAGGAGTAGGAGATTTTACATACTTGTGAATAAACTTACATGTCTTGTACTATTTAATTCCATTTTTAAATTTATATTTATTTTCTGTTGATTAAATGTTTTAGTAATTTATTTGTGATATGCACAATCCATAAATAGAGTTTTGAACTTCTAGGGGCTATGGCTTACAAAATTTATTAAGCAAAACAGTCTACCTTGAACATAGGAAAAATAGCAAGGGTTCTCAGATACCCAGTGTAACATATAAAATATTGTCTCTTCATCTCTGCTATTTAAATTTTAAACTGACTGATAAATCATTGCTAATAAGAACTAAACTTTGTTTCTTCTATATTTTGCTGAGATTTCCTCTTCTCCTCCCCTCCCCAGGAATAGCCCTGACAATAAATGAGAAGAAAAAAAACAAAGATAAAAAGAAAATGAAGGGTGGGCCAAATAGAAATAAATAAAATAAGGAGTGCTTCCATAATTAAACTCTTCTTGGTCAAATTAAACATTTCCTAAAGTGTTATAGATAATCAAGAATCATAAATACTATACTTTACATATTCCATATGTATGGAATAGATCATAAACACAATACTATTTAAAGGATCATCACATTTAAGACCTGTGCATTTGTACCTCTATTTTTGAGCTTACCTTTTTTTGAATGAGAGAACTGGTTAATTATTTCAGTCTAGGGCTTCTTATGCAAGCCAAATTTCCACTGTTTGTATATGAAAAGTATATTTCTACAAAATATAGTCAAATGTATTGGGCCATGAAGCAAAATAATAAAAACATACCAATGCTGTTTGCCCTCATGGATTCTTTGATTCGTACTTCAATGGATCTGGGATACAATAGAATAGATTAGGACTGTTCATCCCTACTTTATCATTTTTGTGAGATTCTCATCCATATCCTACAATCACTTTTTCCACAAAGATCCATCCGATGTGCTAGCGACCTGTGCTAAATCTTTTGATGATTTTTGGATATCAATGGAACCATTCCTTCTTGGAGGAGGTAGGCTATTGGGCTCAGCATTCCCTTCCTCTGTCACTGGGACATTTTCCATCCTGCTGCCAAACATGCAACATTACCACCACCACCCTTCTCACTTTTTTCTCTGAGCATTGTCATCAAATCAATACTGCAATAGCTTTTGGAGGGGGCATGTCAGTTAAGCCTATTATTCTATTTATCATCCATATGACTTGCCAAGACTATAACTTCCTTCCCTCATTTGCCACCCCTCACTTACATGTGTTGTCTCTCCTAGTAGAATTTAAGGTCCCTGAGGAAAGGGGCTGTCTTGCTTTTACATGTCTATATTTAGCACTTAGCATATATTTAGCTCATAACAAGAGCTTTTCCTTCATTCATGCAATCCATCTCCTGTTATCTCTTGTGATCATTACATAATTAGCTTTATCCTTTGTGAGAATTGTCTTGTAGAATTCTTTGTAATATGCTGTATGTAGCCTGTTCAGATTCATCATGTACCTTTTGGTATCTGTTGCCTTTTGGATGACATGAAACTTTAAGTTTTCGGATACTATAATATTCCATGATTCATAACTATATAACAATGGTTCTCAATGTTTTTTCTTCTGCAAAAACCATTCAACAGCAATAAAAAAAAATGTTATGAACCCCCAGGGTAATTTAATTGTGCTAATGATAGTATTTTTTAGATTTGTTCATTAAGTGCTTATAATAACTACAATGATAACTTCTGACCCCAAAAGCTCTAAATTAAATTTTAGATTATATAATCATAATTATAAAATGTAAGATTTAATCTTACTCATATTTGTTAAAACTACAAGTATAAAATTATAATTGTGACTATGTGATATATTCTATAGGAATTAAAAGCAATACAGCAAGACTGCAACTACTTACTACTATCTGCATGACTCCGTATTAAATTTTTTCATAAATTTTGTTGGATATTAATAGCATTTTAATGAAATAATTTTCAACTTAGATGTTTAACATAATAAATAATCATACATAAATTCAATTTCAGCATTAGACGTTTTAAAAATTTGAACATGAGAACACAAATGAGGGGATACATATACATGTGGCTATCCTTGGGAGTCAGTTTGTGCTTGAATGTCAATCTGAACAAAGGTTTGCGATATTTGACTCAATGACAAACAGTCTTCGATCTGGACCCAAATTGAGTTTATTTCTGTATTTGGATTTACCAAAAAGTGAAAATGTTCATTTATACAAATGTGGTGGGAAATAGTAGGAGACTTTAACAAGGTCTCTTGCTAAGAGATGGATTTTTTTTTTAGCTAACCAGCCAAACAATGAAAATGAATAGCTAGTTTCTACTGTCTATATTAAATGATGAGTATACTTAAAGTTCAATTGCATATATTCATTGTAACAATATTTATATGTAAACTAACCTTTGTAAGGAAAGCATCTCTTCAGACATGACTTTCTTCTTTTCTGCCATTGGAATACCAGCTAATACTTTCACAGAAGCTCCACTGAATGATTGACCATTGTTGCCAAGCAGTCCATTTGAAAATCCACCACGTAGAAGAACAGTAACATGAGTGGAAGATAGGTTTAAATTGGAAAACAGCCTTGATGCTGCAATAAGAGGCAATATAAGGTATGTTTCCATAGAACATTTGTGATGGTCTGAGATGATTTTAAGATGACTTGTAATGTTCATGGCCAGTGATCATGGTTTTCAAACAGGTTGACATCTGTGCTGTAATAAAACAAACATTTGTAACATCTTGATAACGTGATTACACAGCTGATGAGGTACAATTACAAGATAACAGGGAGCAACCACAACTCTGGTACAGTGTATAGAGCACAAATGTGGATATACATATTGTCTGACTATCCTTGGGAATCAGTTTGTGCTTGAATGTCAAACCCTTATGTTGGTTTGGAAGAATTGGATGACAGATTGAGAAACTGCAAGACCATGCTGCACTTAGAAGTAGTCAGAATTTGTAATCGCTGAACAAACAATCATGCCCATGATCATGATGATTTCAAATTGCTGCGAAAATGAACCTAAAATCCTTCATATATGCACATTTTTGTTGTTGCACAAGAAAAATAGACTTGTAATATAACTGAACAACTATTTACTGCTTAAAGTGACATTTAAGGACAAACTCTTTAGACCTTCATTGTGAACGCCAAAGAGTTTGCAAACCAGTAAATAGGTACCACTATCAGATGGATTTTGGGGAAAAGAGAATAAGTGGGTGTAGATCTGTGATTTTATCAGTGTAGGGTGTTTCCCGGTGAGAAGATTCCATCTACAAAAGCAGATGAGCCACTTTTCTACAATTTATATATGTAGAGAATTGCCTGGGATACTGAGAGTTTAAGTAACTGGCTCAGAATCCCATACTCATATGAGATTTAATTTTTAATCAGTTCTTCCTGATTCCAAGGTCAGCTATTGATACACTACACTATTCTGCCTCTCTGATCAGAAGAATATTGATGTTAGAAAGAAGGGCTTTTATTTCAGAGAAAAGCTTGGGATCAGTAATAGTACTTCATAGTTTCCCAAATGCAATTCAACCTATCTCCATTACTTCAATTCAGTATTTATTCTTCTTTGGTATCTAGGATACTGATCCTTATACATCAAGAATTGTTAATAATTGTAAAAAATGATGAGTATGTTCCTGAGTAAGAAGTGAGTCTCAAATATAATTGTATATCCTATTAAGCTGTAGTGTTAATGTGATCAAAGATCTTCACTGCCCATTTAATACACCTCAGGTGGAGTTAGTTAAGGGAAGCTTGATTAGGGGAGGCTTGTTTTATTATTGTTTTACTATATTACTACAAAATATAGTCAAGTGTATTGGACCATGCAGCAAAATAATAAAAACATACCAATGTTCTTTGCCCTCATGGAGTCTTTGATTCATACCTCAATGGATCTGGTATACAATAAAATAGATTAGGACTATGCATTCATACTTTGTCATTTTTATGAGATTTTCATCTACATCCTACAATCATTTTTTCCATGAAGATCCATCTGATGGGCTACATCTTTTGATGACTTTTGGATATCAATGGAACATTCCTTCTTGGAGGAGGTAGGCTATTGGACTCAGCATTCCTTTCCTCTATCACTGGGATATTTTCCTTCCTGCTGCCAAATGCGTAACATTACCACCACCACCCTTCTCATTTTTTACTTTTTTCTCTGGTCCACACTCTTTTTCTAATTAGGTGTGAAGACCTCGGGGCCCTAAATGTGGTATATATACCCTGAGGGTAGCCATTAATCTCAGAAGAGAGAACTGAGAGGGAGAGAGCCATGAGAGAGAGGAGAGAGAGGTTGAGAGAGAGAAAGAAACTGCAGAGAGAGAGAGAGAAAGAGAGAGAGAGTACTGGAAGGGCTGCAAGAGAGGATTGTGAAGGAGAGAGAGAACTGCAAGAGCTCTCAGAACCAGGGGAAGAGAAGACTCAGGCAAGTAGACAGTTAGGATTGTGAGTGAGAATTTACAGAAAGGCCCCGGCCGAGGGGAAGGTTACAGGATGGATTGGCTCCCTGCTGTGATATTGTGATTTAATTTCCTTGCTGTTATGATAAAGTGGACTTACTGGGTTTGGGATACAATTATTGCTATGTCAAATTAGAATTATTGGTTTTGGGATTTAATCCTCTGGTGTCTGAATAAATATTTTACTTCTTCTGCCTTCTATATAGAGAGTCTCTTATATTCTGCAATTCCGAACTTTACAGGCACATTCATGGTCACCATCAATGTTGTGAATCTTGCCTTCCTCATGCATATGAACACTAAACTTCTGATTCAACACAGTACATTTTTTTTTACCTTCCAGAAAATTTTGCTTTTTCTATCTTGTTGCACTCTCTTGCATTCACGATACGTGGATCACTTAAGTATGTGTGTATATATACACATATATATACACATACATATATACATATATATACACATATATATACATATATATATAGTTAAGGGAATAGTGGGATAATTTATATGTATATATATATATATATGTATAATTTCTATAAATGTCTCCTTCACTGCTATTCTGGACAGGGCCTATGTGGGACAATTTCTTGGTACTTTATGTTCAATAGTAGAACAAAATCAGATATTTATAGGTCATCCAACAATTAACAAAAAGAAATTTACTAGGTCATAGAAAGAGAAAGGCTTTATACAGGGAAATGAATTAATTCAGTTGACTGAAGAATCGACCATGCTAGTCTGCTAAGCATTAAAGAGTATGTATGACGCTGCTCATGTATGTTTGGTACTCAAATGATCAGGAAGTGATGTCAATGGCCTCTTTAGTATCCTTAGTCAACCAAGTCTCCAAGAATGTATCAATACTTTCAAGAAAAAATTAGACTAAATTGCAAGGGGCCAAAGGTCAGGATATCACCTTTATCAGTCTCTACTTCTTGGTGGTAAGGTATTCTAAAGGACCTTCCACCACTTAAATCATTTTAGAGCTATTATTAGTGTACCTTTAACTTCAACAGTCAACAAGCCACTTTGTTGTTTTATTATTTCAGTTGTGCCCAACTCTTTTTGACCTCATTTGGGATTTTCTTGGCAAAGATATTGGAGTGGTTTGCCATTTCCTTCTCCAGCTCATTTTACAGATGAAGAACCAAGGAAAACAGGTTCACACAGCTAGTAAATGTTTGAGATTGGATTTAAACTCAGGAAGATGTGTTTTCCTGACTTTAGATACACTATCCACTGGCCACCTAACTGTTCCAGGACACTTTAGATATCATTAAAAGAGGAAACGAAAAAGTAAAATAGAAACATAGCAAAACCAAAACAAAACAAATAATTTTGTAGCTCCCTAAAGGAGTGATTGAAAATGGGAGAATAAAGATGAGAAATGTCGAGTTTTGTTTGCCACGCTCAACCCCACCTGAAGTAGACATCTACCATGTCATTGTTGATGCCAAATTTGAAGTCAACAACGTACTACTCAATATAATGAGGTGACCATAAACAGGTTCAACACCAGGAACATCAGATGTACAAGAAAAATGATGAATCTTTCTGTATAATTACCAATTCTCATTTTGAGTTGGAAAGAATTACCCTGTATCACTAACTCCTTAGTGTTCCCCCAAGGAGAGAGGGGGAAGAAGGGAATAAAACATATTTGACCAATGAGAGGCCTCGGGCAAGGATCACCGCCTTCTTCTGTGGAAACTAGATAGTCACTTTCACCTTTCCCTTGTTGCCAGAAAGCAAGCTCACTCCTAGCAAACCCTTACTAAGATGTTGTACAATGATCACTGAGTGTTGTCCTAGAATGAACGTGGAGAGGCAAATCATAAAAAAATCATAAAAATAAAACCAGACCAGTGGGTCTGTCTTTTACTGTTAGGAGCTGTTCCTGTTCCACTGTCCACTGGGTCAAGAGCCTCTTCACACAAAATTCAAGAGAGAGAGAGAATGAGAGAGAGAGAGAGAATGAGAGAGAGAGAGGTCATAGTTTACAATTCAGCAGTAAGAATGGAAACTTTTTAAATTACTGTTGTCCTCAACAAATTAAGGGGGAATCAATTGGTACATTTGTCCATATACCCAATTTCAAAAGTCATTAGTATCAATTGCACTCTGGGCTTAATTTTCCCATGGACAATTAAATGTTGTCCTTTCAAGTGCCTCCCACAATGGTTTGTACCAAAAAATGACAAAGTCCATATGGCAAAATTCTAATTGCACTTTTAAATGCCAAATTAAAAAATAAACAAAACTCAAATAGGGTTTTTCAGCACAGTAGTTATATAATCCTAAAATTTCAGAGATCTGCCTTGGTTTGCATGCTCTCAGTGTTGGTATCCTCACCCCTCAACTGGTTGTCTACGTCCATACACAGGACTGAGGGTAACTTGTACAACCACATTGTCATTTCAGAAGAGCCATTCAAAACCAAATGGTTCTTTTCCCATTCACCCCTATGTATGAATCCCTTAAAGTTTTAAGGGGCCTTCTTTCAGTAGGCCTCACTGAGGCAACTGAGTAATGATTACCATCAAGAACACAGGCAACCAGACCTAACTAGGGCAGCACAAAACTAACTCAGTCTTCTGAATTTGCTCTTTTCTAATACAAAATAAAGCCACTTTCAGTCCCTCCAAATTTAATCCTTCCCATAAAGTAAATTGAGTTCAGAAGAGATCTCCTGGTAGCATTTGGAAGAGGCTTAAATTACCAGGCTGAAAGGTCTAGGGACAATACAACCAGTTACCCTAAAAGATTGTTTACTAAAATTATCTTCAAGGAAAAGTTCTTTAAGAACAGGACACATGTATGTCCTTACTCATCAGTCTCCCCTTGCTGAAAGGTTAAAAGCAGTTTACTTTCTTATCTCCCAGGGTCCAAGGATACCTCACAATAAGTAATCATAGTCTTAAGAGGCATCACTAAAAGGACTGCCAGAATCATGAAAGTCAATCAATCTGAGCTTACCTTCCTATCCACTACTTGTCTGTCACATCAAAAATAGCACAGTTATCCCTTCCATACCACCACTTTCCCCATCACAGTTTCAACATATCACTGGTCAGCATAAGAAATTAAATGGGAATATTTGGGGAGTTTTGCAGAAGCCGCAGACAATACTCAAAGGCCAGCAGACAACACCAAGCCTATGACCAAATACTTAACCCAAATTTTACAATAAGGTACTATAAACATTCCATAAAAGAAAAAGAAAAAAATCAGACCTTCTCTGGTATGAAGGGAGGGCCAAAAAATTTTACATGGATTTTCCAAATCAAGGAGGCTAGGAAGGGATCATTGTATTCTGTTCCAATCCTGAATGATTTGCACTTGTTCAGGTATGGGCGTGATACATGCCAGTCTCCTGAAAGTTTAATTTTCATATTAGCACAAAAGGAGACATTCACAGGACATGTAGTAGTTAATAAATTAAAATATTTACTAAGTCATAGAAGTAGAAGACTATTCAGCAAGGATATGCAGGAGGATACCTAGACTTCATTTTGTAAGACTAGCTTTTGGCATCTAGGTGGCAAAATGAATAGAGTTCTGGGCCTGGAGTCAGGAAGATTCATCTTCTTGAGTTAAAAATCTGGTCTCAGACCCTTACTAGTTGTCTGACCCAGGGCAAGTCACTTTACCCTGTTTGCCTCAGTTTCTTGTCTACAAAGTGAGCTGGGAAAGGAAATGCCAAACCACTGCAGTATCTTTGGCAAGAAAACCTCAAATGTGGTCATGAAGAGTCAGACATGTCTGAAAAATGACTAGAAAACAAATTAATTACAGGTCATATGTTTTTTTAAAAAAATCAATTAATAACAATTGGTTGGGAGGATAACATTACGGGCCTAATTAGAATTTCCCCTTGGCACTAAGGCATTATCTAATTGCTTCTAGAACTTGACTGTTGGTGAAATGGTCACCCTGGTCCTGTTATCCTTCTGTTGGTAGCCACTATCTCTGTTGTAGATGCCCCCATTACATACTGCACTGGGTGAAATATTTATTATTCTCAGCAAATTGGCTACAGTACATTTTTGGCCAAGTCTCTAAACCAGGAAATTTCTCTTTGATTCTGGGGATATTCAAGCATTGGCCTTTTAAGTGTCTCTCTGGTGCCTTACATTAGAATCAAAACAAGTCCAAAAGGCACAGATTTAATACAGTCTTTAGAGAGTACAATCACCACTCGAATACAAAGTTGGATGCAAACATTTAGAGAAGAGGGAAAAAATTAGAATAAAACAAAATAAGCAAAATGGGAAAATACAAAAAAAGGAAAAAATGGACTTTCCCTCTAAGAGAAACTCTAATCCTAACTGAGTTTACAGAACATGTGGAGCTTTCCATACAGGATTAGGAACCTGAGATTGACTATAAATTATCTCCCAACTGACCTGGGTAAAAATTCTTCTATGAATCTCTGAGGACATAAGGCAATCCACTTGAAAGTGCATACAAAATGTTTCCATGTTCCTATCACACAAAGGACATAAACTTAATTTCTCTAGGGATCCACACACCCAAAGGCAATTGCACTGGAAATTGAAACAAAAATTTCCTCTGAATCCTGAGGTCAGGTGACATAGCATGCTTGAAATTTCCCAAATGGATTCCTGCTAAGGCAAGGGAAGTCTAAATGGAGTTCCAAAGCAACCCAATAAAAGGACATGAAGTTAAAAATGAAGAAAATAAAATCTGATGGATCCTTAACACACATGGGGCTCCCATAAGAGATTACAGACTTGAGTCCCAGCTACATTGGTATATAGAGATTTCATACATTTTGAATACAAAAGTTTGCAGGAAAGGTACAGCAGCAGAGAGGATCAGCAAAGACTCAATTATTTTCTTTGCTGTTTCCCTGAGATATCCTAAGTATGTCATCAGACCATCAACAAAAGGGGATAATTTTTTTTCTCCTCTTTGCCTTTTATTATTTTTATGCCCTTAATTTCTTTCCCTTAACTCGTTGCTGCTATCATTTCTGAAACCACATCATAGTTAAATTCTATTGTATAATAATTCACTTTGCTATTTCTTTACTTCTTTGCTTATTTGTGGTTACAGTTGAGTTGTGATAGATCATAAGGAATTTCAACCTTGAATAGTCAAAATATTTTCAAATCATGTATTCAGTATGGTGTAGTAGTGTGTAGTCCAGAAGAGCAGAGTTTTAATCCAGCTTCTGATCATAATAGCTAGCACTTATATAGCACTTTAAAGTTTGCAAAATTCTTTACTTAGTATCTCATTGTATCTTCTTAACAACTCTGGAAAATAGGTGTTATTAATAATAACAATAGCCAACATTTATATAGTGCCTACTGCTTACCAGGCATTGTGCTAAATACTTTACAAATGTTTGATCCTTATAACAACTCTATGAGGCAGGTGCTACTATTATTCTCATTTTACAATTGAGGAAACTGAGGCAGACAGATAAATGCCTTGCCCAGAGTTACACAGCTACTGTGTATGAAGATGGATTTGAACTTGGGACTTCCTGACTCCAAATTTAACATTCTATTCACAACACCAACCACCTAGCTGCCTGATGCTGTGCAAGCTCCGACAAATTATTTAATCTCTGTGCCTGAGATAACTCTCTAGGATTTCTCTACCCACAGGTAGATGGATTGCCATGGCATACTGACACTATTTCTTAACATGTTTGTGCACCAGTGATGAGTTGGGAAGGTATGAGGCAAAATTAAACATGTTTCCCATAAAACCAAAGTGGGATAAATAAATTGTATAATTGGTCCAAATTGTTTAACAACATGGGATTTATTTAAGAATTCTTGAAGTTATTCCCTTAAGATAGTACTTAAAAGTGCATCAAAAAGTTTTAATTTGGCACACACTAACTTTTTTCAATATCCATATTTCAATGTCGATTTCCTTTGTAACCCCATGTATATTGTTTCATGCATTTAAAGTCATTCTGAGAAAAGACTTCACAAGACTGTCAAAAGGGTTACCAAAAAAAAGGTAAGATTAAAAAAGGTTAAGAACTTCTGACTTAAAGTAACCACTTATTTGTTGTTGTTTGTCCTTCATTCTTGAAGAGAACCATTGCTTTAGGAAGGTAATGCATGACTTGAAATTGAATTGGATTTAAGGGAGGGAGGGCTGTGCAAAGTCACCAGCCTCACTTTTTCCTCAACCACATATGTATGCCGGATATGTAAAGATATGTGTTACTCTATATTCAGGAAGCCAGTAATTCTGAGTGCAAGAAATTAAGTACAAGGTAAAAAATAATCTGTCAGGGGCCCAGAAAAGCATGTAGTACTAATTCACAAACAGCAAAAATTCCTAAGTCTACAAATCAAAGGTTTTTCTCAGGGCATTTCCCCTCCATCTAACAAGTACTTGAATAAAATTTTTCTGGTTCCAGTTGGAGAAGATATTATAAATCAAATTTATTCCAGAGGAAAAATGGCATACTTTGTTATTATGCAAAATATAACAATGGTCTTAAATAAAGTACAAAAATGTTACTTTATTTGATTCTTTTTATTGTCTATTAATAGGATACATGAAATAGTATTCTATCTTTCATTTTTTGCCCCCTCCAATGTAACTAGTTCTGAGCTCCATTTGTGTTTCTTCTATCTCCCAAAACAATGTAGGATACTAACTCCTATTCCATACACTTTGAAAATGAAGCCACCATGGCAGCTAGATAATCCAGTAGATAGAGCACCAGACCAGGAGTCAGAAAGACCTGACCTGAGCTCAAATGCAGCCTCAGACATTTACTAGCTATGTGACCCTGGGAAAGTAACTTAACCTCTCTGTGCCTCAATTTCCTCATCTGTAAAATGGAGATAATAATATGCCCCTACCTTCCAGAGGTATTGTGAGGATCAAATAAGATATTAATTATAAAGCACTCAACACAGTGCCTGACACATAAGTGCTACATATTTTATATAAATACACACACATATATGTATATATGTATATATATTATCATCATTATTATAAAAAACAATATCATTATTCCACTGCAAATTCTTAGGAAATTCAAGAGTCATTTCCTAAATTACAAGGAAATTGATTATTTTTACTTGTTATTTCAGAAACTCGTATTATATCAATTTATAGAAGTAACTTTGAGAGCTTGTCAAATGGCAACTTCTAATACATGGACAATAATTAAGAGCAACACATTTTCCCTCAGAATACTAAAAATGAACAAACAAAAAACCAACCCCACATTATAGACATAGCATTTCCAGCAGGAGTTATATCTGAGTTTAGGAGGAGGTATACACAAGGTTTGCATGGGTGGCTCACAATATACACCAATGAAGACATTGATGAGCTGGATCAAGCTTACATATCCTTAAAGAATCAAAGCATATGTAGCATTTCAAATGATTTTTCAAAATAATTAGTCCTATAAAACTTCCACTTGACTTACAGCACTTACAATGGTCTTACTTCAATTTATGCAAAACCACCTCGTCTGCTCCAGCCTTTGAGTTTCCTCTACTTTTTTCCCATGTGAATAGGCTAAAAGGATGCAAGACTATAGAAAACACAGTCTACTATCAATCCTGGACATATTCTTTCATGAAAAACAAAAGGGGGGAGGGGAAATTAGGGAGTGGATAGAGTCAAGATATATGTATGACATTTTTTTGGTTCTCCAAAATGATTTTCATTAGTTCCATTGACTTTTCTTTTAGGCACTGAGTACAGGCATATTCATTTTCATGGTTGGCCATGATAGAGGCTTCTTTCTTTTGAATTTCTTAATCTTTTACAGGCTAGAGCCAGCCTGCTATTGGTCTGAATATGACAAAAAATGGAAGGTTTAAATCATTTTTAAAGAAAAATATTTAGCAATAGTGAGGTTACTATGAGAGTGACTATTGTGGGTAGTTTCATTGAATCTACCCACATATTCCTATTTCTTTTTTTTTCACATATTCCTTTTTCTATAACAAGTTGTTCAATCACAGTTCTTTTTTATATTAGCAAAGCCAAATAAAAATGATAAATGACATTTTAGTCATTTTCCCCATCCACGAAGATGAAGAAGTTGGACGAGAATATGCCTATTCAACTATAAATAGAATTTCTAGCATAGGACAAAATCAAGTGGGCCAGTCCTATTTCTCTTTTATTTTATTTGATCTATGGTTGAGAATTGCCCTTCTCAGTCAACTACTCCGTGTTTAATCCCTCAGATCCTGTGTGTCTCAAAGCATATTATTTATTATGTAACAAATTTAAAAGCATATTCATGTAAGCAAATTTTCAGTTCAAATAGCTACATCACCATTGGCTTTGGTTGTCAGAAATGAGATGTTTTTTCCTCAAAGATTTTAAACTCATTTGGCTTACATCACCATGCTTTCAGGTTTATTCTGTGTTTATATTGATTGCTTTACACATTCTTACATTTACACAATCCCCTGAACACAATCTCAACTAAATTATTTAAGAAATCCTAATGTTGCTCAGACTTCTTGAATATAATAAGATATAAAATGAATTTATATTCCTAATGGGAATCTGGGATGGCTAACCACAGAAAACAGAAGCTAATACACATTACTAAATCTTAAAATGGAATTTCACTTACATCAAAACTGAATTTTACTTATTGATTTTTCTCCATGGTATGAAATAGCATGAATGTAAACTATATAAAATGAAACATTTGACCAAATTTGAAAGCACACGAAACCACAAAGTATCAAGTGGTCTCTTTTAAAAACTTCTCCTGAATGTCAAAGCAGACAAATAGTAGTTGCAGGTTATGCTATAATTAAGGACAGCTACATTCAGTGGGAGAAAAAAAACCAATATGACATTAAATATCCCAGTCTTCCTTAATTTTGAGTTAATGATAGCAACATCAGATTAACTGCACCACTTTAATTGATGCTGAAAGAAAAGCACACACATTTTGCTTAGCATGGTTTTGAGAGTTAGCCCTGTTTCTAAGGAACAACTAACTAGTACCAGAGGTGCAAAGTCGGCTCAAAACGTGCAAATGACAAAAAAAAAGATGTATGTATAATAAGGGGGAAATCACCTAAAAGACAGGGCAATAAGATTTAAAATAAAGAAGTTAACATAAGAAAATGCAATAGGTAATAATTTTTAATAAAGGTTGTGCTTTGGGTGGAAATTAAATTCTAATGAGTTTCTCAGAAGTCAAATTCAAAACAGAATTAAGCCTTATTTCAATATATTATATACTCGAAAATACCACATAGGCTATATGAGCTATTTTGCAGTGAGACTTTACTATGCATTTCAGTATTTCTTAAAATAAAAAGGAAAGGGACACTACTCTGTAGACCCTGACACGCTGAAATTGTGTAAAACGTGTGGTATTTTGTTGTTTGCTTATTTGTTTTAAGTTCATATCACAATAACACTTTCTATTTATACTGTTTTTCATGTGACCTCAAAACTAACACATGAGGCTCTTTCAGACATTTTTAAATGCATTCCTTTATGTCTACAAAATTAGAATTTTTAATCATTTCTCTTTGACCAATAAAATTGTAGATATATTTTGGATGCAAGAAACTATAAATCAAACAATAGTTTTAGCGCATGGTTTTCTACAAATGCATTAAAATCATACCAATTACCAGGCATGAGAATTTTCAGTTAGAAAGTTGAAGTTAGACCATAAGAAACTATATACATTTCCCAAACCACAACTTAAAAGTAAAGGCAGTGGGAGGCAGTTGCTAGAGCGTCAGGCTTGGATTAAAAAGAATGGGTTTAAAACTAAACTCTGGTATTTATTAGAAGGGTGATCTTGTCCTAGTTATTTAATCATTATATGCTTCATGCAACTGTATAGGACTTAAACTTTATGTCCTAGACCCCTCATCACACTGCCTCCCACTCTTGGATTTTTGTTTTCTCCTCTACAGCTTTTTTTTAAGTTTCTTTAATGACTCTCTTTTCTTTACCTTTTTTTATTTCTTTTTTTTTTAATTTCCCTATCTCTTTTGACTCTTCCACCCCCTTCTACTGGGGAAAAAAAAGAGAGAAAAAACTGATCCTTTGAAACAAATATGTCTGTGTGTTTCATTTATGTGGGTAGTGAGTAGAATGCTTCATCATTAGTCCTCTGGAATTATAATTGGTCACCAAACTGCTCAGTTATCAAGTCTTACAAACGATTTTTCTTTATAATATTGGTATTCATGTATAAATTGTTCTCCCAATTCCATACACTCACTCTGCATTAGTTCCCAAATATCTATGAAACTGTCAGTTTAATAATTTCTTACGGCGTAAAAATATGCCATTACATTTTTATAGCATAATTTGTGAGCCATTCCTCCATAGATAATACTCCTTTGGTTTCCATTTCTTTGCTGGAACAAAAGAGCTGCTAGAAAATATCCGATTCCCTTGAAGCATGTTCCAGCTCATCATTTTAACTCTACGTGAATCTATATTGTTTCTTAAAAACAACATGTTGTTGGATTCTGCTTTCTTATCTTCAGCTATCCAGTTCTATTTTATTTCTGTGTTCATCAAATGCATGTTTATGGTTCTTATTGTTCATTGTATATTTCCCTCCATCCTGTCCTCTTGTACTCTTTGCCCCTGCCCTACCTCATGAAGAGAAGGTGAAAGAACAGTAGTAGTTTGCCTAGCACTTGTGATCTCTATAAATGACTCAATCTGTTGTTAATCCTTTGCCCCAATTCACCCCTTTCCCCACCATTTTACTCCAATAAAAAGTTTTTATTCTTTGTTTCTTTTTAATCCCCCCTTCAGATTCTCTTCTTCCACACTAGAATTTGTCTGTCTCTTAAATCCTATTCTTTCCTATTCCAGACCTTGACTACTTCCCTGTTGAGTTTAATACGCTTCTATACCATCATCTTTCTCTATGTGTGCACTTGTACATGTGTACTCTACCTTCCTTTGTATGGTTCAGTTGAAAGTAAGGTTCATGCAATGCCCATTTCCCTCAGTCCATCTTCCATGTTTGTATATTCTTCATCTCATCTAGTACAGGTGGGACTAGGTTCCCTCCACTTCCTCTTCTTTTCCTTCCCAGTGTATTTACCCATCTCTTTAATTTTCTTCTTCTCCTAAGACAATCAAACCAGAACAAACCAGTCCTACGTCCTCTGCCTTTCTACTGAACTTTCTCTATGACCCTTGAAGACACCTATTTGTGGTTCTCTTACTAACATGTCATAGTATCTTCCAATTGAGCAAATATGTTAACCTTTCTATATTTCCTTTGTCCTCTGAATTTCCATTTCAAAACTTCTATTCAATTGGCCTTTTCAACAGGAATGATTAGAAATGTCACTTTTCCCTCTGTAACATTATTCTGAATTTTTACAGATAGATTATTCTTTATCGAAAGTCTTTATCTTTTGCTTTTTGAAATGTCATGTTCCAAGCTCTTCTACCATACAGCAGTAAGAGTTTTGTGTGATTCTGTCCATGGCTGCTTTGTACTCAAACTCTTTCTTTTTGTATGCTGGCAGCACTTCAGGATTTCAGCTATGACATCCTAGGAGTTTTCAGTTCCAGGTTTCTTTCAGGTGAATTCTTTCCATTTTAATTTTGGTTTCTGGCACACATTAGGCCTTTAATAAATAGTTATTTGTTGATTGGTTCTAAGAAATCTGTCAAGCTTTCTTTCATGATTTCTTAAAATATGATATCCAAGCATTTTCTTAGGTCATTATTGTCTGGAAGCCTAGTGATTGATAAATTCTTTCTCCTTGGCCATTTTTCCAGGTTAGTTGTTTTTGATAATGTATACCTCACATACTCTTCTCTTTTTAAAAATCTTTTCATTTGTTTTAATATTTTTTGTTTTCTCATAGAGTCATTGTTTTATATTGGCCACTCTAGTTTTAAAGAAATTTAATTATGGGATAAGATGTGCTATTATCTGCTCTATAGTATTAGTTCTCCTTCTAATTTTCTTTTTTCTCTCCCTAGCTACTCCATTTTATATCTCTTTCTTCATTTCTTCTATGTATTCTTATAGCCCTTTGGGCAAGGATATTCATTTCTCTGAAGCTCTACTTGGATTTATTGTGAAGTTATTCTCTTCTTCTGGGTTTGCTATTTGAGTATCTCTTTGTCCACAACATTTAGTCATTGTGTTCAGTGTTTTATTTTGTTTATTCAAATCTGCAGCTTAAATTTCTGTATAGGAAAATTGTGCTGTGCTCCCATATTCCTGGGTGGAATAGGTTTGTATTGCTTTATTCTCAGTTCAGTGGCTAAGATTAAGCCCTACCTTCTGTAGGAATTGTCTGGCTTTTTCCCCCAATACAATTTAGGCCCATGCTGCCTGGATGTTGGATTGAACAAGGGTTACCTAGATTCTGATTTGGGCTTCAGATAGTGTCCCTGGATTTGCTTGTGCTGAATATTTCTCAGCCCCTAATTTGTTTTGCACTTGGAAATGGTCTGGTGCAGATTTCTACCATGGATGTGGTCCCTGGGTGCTGGATGATACTCTGACCCTGTTTTCTGCTGAGGATGAGGGCCCTGGTTTGCCCTGTACTGGAAGATGCTTTATTCCTTTCTTCTGCACCAAATTCTGGGGTTGGCATATACTTGGCACTGTTCTGGCACTGACTGCTGCCCTGGCCCTTTCTTCCACTAAGAGTGCTACTCAGATTCAGTCTCTTGCTGTGCAACTAAGTGGCTTCACACACTTCACCTTCCACTTACCCTAACTTGTCTCTACTCCAATAAATACTTAATAAGTGCTAACTATGTATGCAAAGTACTTTGTTAAGCACCAGGATGGAAGATGAAAAAATGCAAAATCACATCTTCCTACTAAAGGAGCTTACTCTGTGGAGGGGAGGCAAAAGGAGGTGATAAGTACACAGATACTAGGCTACAAAACAGAATGTAATAGGGACAAAAGAGGATGCAAAAATGCTACCTGAGACGATTTGGGGAGACAGAGCTCACATTTGGCTTCTCTTCGTAGAGAGTCATAGATTTAAAGCTAGAAGATTGCAGGCTTCATCTAACCTAATTCTCATTCCACAGATAAGAAAATCAAGGCCTGGTGAAGTTAAATTATTGGCCATAGGCCATGCAGATAGAAAGAATATTTGAACCCAGGTCCTCTGATTCCAAATTCAGTGGCCTTGCTACTGTACCACAGTCTTCCATTTATGCAGCACTTATGAACCACATGAACTGAGAGCCTTGAAGGAAGAAAAAGATTCCAACAGCTGGGCTTATGGAAGAAACATATTCCTGGCATTGGAAAAAGTAAGTTTGAATGCACAGGGCAGTAAGAGATCAAGGATAAGGTCAAAAAACAACTAGTAGTCTAATTTGGCTAGAACTTTAAGTGACTCAGGAGCAGTCCTACCTTTCTACCTCTGTACCAGTAGCTGGCAACAGCTCCACTCATTATGCCTCTTCCTCCAACTGTGAGCTCCTCCCCAAAAGTTCTATTTGAGGTCCCTATGAAGCCATGTTCCCATTTAATCTGGATCAGTTCCATACTACTTTTCTACTTTGCTTCCGCCTACAGTTACTTTATCCCATCTACCTATCCCTTTCTAGGTCCTTTCAATGTGTTGTCTTTCTTGATTAGAATGGAAGCTTGACAGCGAGGATTGTCACTCTTTTTTACTTGTATTCCCAGTGCTTAGTACAATGTCTGAAATATATAATAAGTATTTAATAAGTGCATTATCTGATTCTTATCTAAATATTTAGAATTAGTTTGTGTATAGCCTTAAGTGGTCTTTATCCTGGAGGAAATAAGGAGCCATTGAAGGAAATTTGATCAGGCAAATGGAATGTTTAATAGGAAAATTATTTTAGCAGCTGTGTGGAAGATATATTGTAGAGGGGAGAGACTAGAAAAATAGGAGACCAATTAGGATACTACTGCAATAGTTCAACAAAAAGTTAAAGAGGGCCTGAACTATAATATTGGCCATATGAGTTGAAAGAAGGTAAAAAATTTGAGAGGTATTAGCAATAAAGGATCAACAGGACAAGGCAACTAAAGGAACATGAAGCATGAGAGAAAAAGAATCAAAATGGCTGTAAACCAGTGACAAGGAAATTTAAATGTAGGGAAATTAGATGGCTGGTGGCACCTTCCACAGAAAGAGAGACCTCTGGGAGTAAAGGTGAGTTAGGGAGAAAAACAGCATGTTCTGTTTTGGAGACAAATTCAGTTGGAGTCAATGATAGATTATTTAATTTATTCTATTTACAAAACATTTATCTTAATCTGTTTTATTGTAGTCATTTATGAATGCATTTTATGTATGCTAAATTGTAAGTTTCTTGAGGGAAGGGTTTCTTTCTTCAAAGATAATTATATTTTATTCAATTAGCAAAAATCCACCTTCTCCCCCTTCATCCCAGCTGACATTGAGAATGAAAAAAGGACTTTAAAGTCACATGAGCAATGGGATGACAGAATAGATATTATGTCCTATCCCCATTATCTCTCAAACCTCTCCAAAACAAAAATTATGCACCAAAAATAAAGCAGTATCAGCTGTGTCCATTGTCTAGGACACCAGGAATCCAAAAGGTTAAAAAATAAAAGCAACTCAAAAACCAGGAACTGACACTCATTGACCCTGAGCTCACTCATCAGTCATCCCTCACCTCCCAGGCTGGTGTTGAGCCAGAGAACTAGGAAGAAAGGGGGTGGACAAGTCAACAGTAAAAGACACCCTCTGTGTGAGGAGCTGTATAGCACTCCACCAAGCCTTAGGGAAAGAGCACAACATCCAACTGGGACCATTTCTGACCATCCAAAGGTCAATTGAGATAGAGACATAGGTTGGTTAATTGAGATTCAGCCTCCAAGGAAATCACAATCAGAAGAGAGAGAGTCAGGAAGCAAATGATAGGAAAAATAAGGGAGAAGACTGAAAGCATCAAAGATTTCAGAAAGTAGAAATCTCAAAGATTGGTGGTAGGTGCCAGCTATTATTATTATTATTATACTGAAAAGTCACACAATAATAATTTCCTTGAAGTCTTTGGAATACATACTGAGTCAAGGTCCTTATTTTAATTGTTCAATTACTGCTTCATATATGCAAGCTGGTATTCAAGATGTCATACTTCCAAAAATAGGACTTAAAAGTGATTCTAAATATAAAAGGTCAGTCTAGAACTTTGTTTTTGGAAGCACCTTTTAATTTGAGGGAATTGTCTACTTTGCTTTGCTTATACGTAATTTAAGAAATTAATTTTAGATTGTCTGGCTAGCTTGTCACCAGATTTATGAAGAAATATTTTGCCTTATCTCTTGATAAAACTGCAGAAGGATAAATGAAATGTCAGATTAGTTAAGGATTTCCCTTCCACTCTCACCCCACTTCCCCAAAAGAACCTTGTGATCCCACCATTAACAATGCTAAACCAAAACTAAGCTTTAGGAGTCATTTTATTATATTTTTTGGCAGTTGAAAGTTGTGTGAGTATTTATGGAAGTTGTTTGTAACAAGTTCCTTGCTTTTATTTAAGATCAAAGCTCTTTGAACCAATCGGTGGAAAAAGTTTACATCATTAAAAGAAGCCTGATTTTGGATTCAGGAAGACCTGGGGTCAAATCCTCCAACTGATATAAACTATCTGACTATGGGCAAGGCACTTAGCCTCTCCATAGCTGAAACGACAGTGGAAGGTGTTTTCCCAACAAGAGTTCTCTAGAATAATAAAACTGTAGGTCTGGAATTTTTTTAAATGCATACGTAATAAACCTTGTGTTGAAAATGTCTAAAGTTATGAAGCTAGACTTCCTTATGTGTACCTTAGTTTAGAGGAAGAACCTTTGACCAGAACTGGATTCTATATCCAGCTAACTTTTACTCTTTGTGTGGTAGCCCTAACACTTCTCTAGGCTTCAATGTCCTCATATGTTACTTTGGATTAGATAATTTATAAATGTTTCATGATTCTAAATTGTTCAGTAGAACTGCATGAAATCATTTTTGTTGTAGAATAAGTAATCTGCATATAAAGGTTTACCACTAAGGTACAATTGTCAGTTTTTATTAGATATTGAAGTCACAAAGTTTCTTTCATGACTTTTTTTTAAAAGACAGGAGTTGGTACCTGTTCTCAGCAATACGATGATCTAAGACAATCCCAAAAGACTAATGTTGAACATTCTGTCTGCCTCCAGAGAAAAAAATTGATATTATTTAAAGACTGATGTGTATTATTTTTCATTTTCTTTCTCTTATTCTTTTATTTTACTCTCCTTGATACAAAATGACTAATATGGAAATGTATTATATGATTGCATATGTATAACCTTTATCTGATTGCTTCCCATCTCAGGGAGGGGGTAGGACAAGGAGGAAGGGAAGAAAGGATAGAATTTGGAATTCAAAACTTTTTAAAAAATGTTAAAAAAAATTGTTATAATATGTAATTGGGGAAAAATAAAATATATTAAATTTTAAAAAAGAGAGGTTGGTATAATTTTCAATGATTCAAATATTTATGTAGTGACAACTAACTTTCCTATATAGTCTAGAGTAAAATTTTAAACAGTTTCAGATTTTCTAAAAATGGACTATAAAGTAAAATTGCATTTTGAAAAATAGCACCTAAAAAGAGAGTGTGTCTTTAACCACAACCAGAAAAAAAAGAAATAAAGGAAGGTTCACCTAATAAGTTTACTTGGTAACTAGAAGACAGGCAACTGTCTCAAAAATGAAGTGTGGTGATTCAAAGGACTCCCCCAAAAAAGACTTTAATTCAAATGCTTGTTGATTGATTGACAAAAGAAAAGTATCAAGTAAATCTGGAGTTGCAAATGGGTTCATAATCTCAATCAATCTTGATTTCACTAATAAATCTCTTTTAAGCTAACTTTACCACAAATTGCTTACCGTGAGTGATATGAATCTTTTTTTTATTTAATATATTTAGTTTTCAGCATTGATTTTCACAGGAGTTTGAATTACAAATTTTCTCCCCATTTCTACTCCTCCACACTCCAAGATGGCATATATTCTGGTTGCTCTGTTCCCCAGTCAGCCCTCCCTTCTGTCACTTCATTCCCCTCCCATGCCCTTTTCCCTTTCTTTCTTGTAGGGCAAGATAAATTTCTATGCCCCATTGCCTGTGTATCTTATTTTCTAGTTGCATGCAAAAACTTTTTTGTTTTTGTTTTTCAACATCTATTTTTTAAAACTTTGAGTTCCAAATTCTCTCCCCTCTTCACTTCCCACTCACCCTCCCTAAGAAGTCAAGCAATTCAACATGGGCCACATGTGTATCATTA
>CM053622.1:512243682-512259368 GCA_028646595.1 Phalanger gymnotis
GAAGATCACTGAGGATAGTTTAACAATCATTTTCTTAATCTTAACTCTAAATTCTTTCTGCAACTAAGGATGTAGGCCTCTGAACGAAATTATTTGAAGTCAAGGACAACCACCTCTCCTCTTTTCTTGGGTATCAGTTACTTATTAGTCATTTTTGTTCTGTCATTTCTGTACAAAGGTTATTCTACTTGGCAAAGAAAAGACACACACATACACATACACACACACACCAAAGATTGGTAATCACTGCTTTTTTTCCCCTTAATTATCAATTACCATTATCCTGCCCACCTAAACAGCACACCTATACTTTCTTTTATCTTCTTCATTCTCCTAATATAGTTAATAATTGAAAACAAAATTTCTTGTTGGTATTGTTAAGCTTTAGTACTTCTGGAACTATTTTTACATTATTCTGCAGCAATCTTACTTGCAACCTGTAAGTCCTACAAGCCCTCATCACTTTTCTTCTAGACTATTACAATGCATGCCAAGCTTATTCTCCTTAAAGTACAAAATTGATCATGTTACTCCCCTATCCAGTAAATTCCAGTGGTTTCCTGCTGCTGCCTGGGTGAAAATGAACCCTTTTGTTTGTCTCTGAAAGTCCTTCACAACCTGGCCCCAAACTACCTTTCTAGTCTCATTACATATTGCTCCCTTTCATTCCACAGTTCAGTGAAATTGACTTTTTCTGTTCTTCCCATATGGTACTCAATCTCCAGCCACCTATTATTTTCAGTGGACAGTTTCTATTCCTGTGTTGCCCAGCAGAGGTCACTGGAGAACAATATGGATGAAATACATTCTCCAGCCTCTTGGTTCAGGGAAAATGTAAGGAATTGTCAACACTTTTCTCCACTCACTGTGATGGCCACTGGAAATGGCATTTTCTTGAGGTCTCTACTTCTCCTCTCCTACTCTTTGGAGGATGGAAGAAAGGCCAAAGGCCTCTGGAACATAGGGACCCGTCAGCATGAAGATAATAAGATTAACTAATGAAAATTTTAATTTAGGATGAAAGTTTCAGTTCCATCCTGCTTCCTTTCTCTACAGAGCTAAATAAGCTTAAAAACACAAATTGCAAACATCATTTATAAAATGGTCTGAGTCCCCAGACAATCTGTTGATTGCCAATCAATGGAGGTGTTGTCCAAGCTATTTTAATTTAATTAATCATCCACAGATTGTCCCCCCTCCCATAATTCTCTCTACAACAAAAACAGAAACTCTGAATATAATTAAAATTCTTATCTTTATCTAGCATACCATTGTTAAAAATACAAAAAATCATGCGGCAATAAATAGTAAACTCTTAGCAAACACTGCTACCCGCTGAACATGTCAAAACAAAAGAGAGATGGAGAGTGCAGTAGCTTCATCATTATTCTTGTGGTTTCTTCAAGAAGTCAGAATTCAGTCACTGTCTGCTGGATTCTTTTATAAATTAAACTGAGAGCTAGGGAAAAGAAAATATTCTAAATATTACTCAGCCCTTCAGTACCAGTACTGTGATAAAGTCTCAAAAGACTGGGTTTAGGAAGAAATACAGCTCTCAAGGAAATATAATTCCCATTGATTTAGGCCCCTTTGAGAGATCCCTCTCCACCTACTAGCTAGTCCAGGCCTTGCCAGAAGGACTGCTACACCTGGAATACATTTTTACCTTACCTCTGCCTCATAAAATTGGTCATTTAAGACTCAGTTTAAGCACCACCTTCTCTACAAAACCTTTCCTGATGCCCACAACTAATAATATCTTCCATTCTCCATATATTTATATGTGGATATATTGTTCTTCAATAGAGAGTATAAGCTTCTTGAGAATCTAAAGATTTTTTTCATTTCTTTGTCTTTGAATCTCCAGCATCTAGCACACTACCCAGCAAATATTAGGCTTTTACTTAATATTTGTTAATATCAATCCTTTGGCATCTGCACTTGTTCCATCTTCTGCGTATATCTTTCTAAAATTTAAATTGGTTGGTGAATTCTCTATTCGTCTGCATTGATTTCTTACACAATTCCTATTTTTAAATGGAAATGTTGAATTTGTTTCACTCTGTCTTCATAAGTTATATGTATCATCTGTTAGAGATCTGTCTTCACCAAGATTCCTATTTTTGCTGGTTCAGACACCTTCTGGTTTTAAAAATATCTTACAACTAAATCTATTTCAACTCTGTTAATAAGATGAGAGCCCAAAAATGATTTAATTTATGTGAAAGTATATGAATAAAAAAGAGCAGTGCTGATTTTGAGGAGGGGATGTTAAACTTGTACTTATCATTTTGCTTAATTTTATAGAATTCATCAGTCATTTGGAGAGAAGTATATTTCTCTGTGCTACCCGTCAATGTAATTTGTGAATAAAAGAAATAATAAATATGGAGAGATTGAAGAATGAAAAAAAATTGTTGTCTTTACTACATTTCCATGATAATCCAAAATTACATCAAATTCTGAAGATGAGTAAATGTTCAAAATGAATCAAAAGGAAATCAGGGAGACATTGATTTGAGAGAATAAAGTTTTTAGTTAAGTGACCCAAGGAAAATAATAGTTCTCTAATGATAATAATGTTATTTGTTCTTCCTTTTTGAAAAAAAAATCATGCCAGCCTTTCCTGTCTTTAGACTATCTATAATAGGATTATGCATGCTGATGAGCTCCTCTTATTAAAATAAAAAAAATTACTTTTGAAAGTACAAGAACTTATATTGCAAACTATTTGGGAGATATTACTATAAAAACATACATAATTCTGTTGGTATTAAACATTTCCCCTCTTCTAATGGGTCTATCAATCCTTTACATTCACAGTAGTTCTTAACCTGTGAGTTTGTTTTTAAAAAATTATTTCAATGTATTTGATGTATTTTTATATATTTATTTTCCTTTGTAATCCTGTGGATGTTATGCATTTAAAAACAGCATTCTGGGGCAATTAGGTGGCATAGTGCATAGAGTACCAGCTCTGGAGTCAGGAGGACCTGATTTCAATCCAGCTTCAGTCACTTATTAGCTGTGTGACCTTGGATAAGTCACCGAACCCCAATTGCCTCCAAAAAAACCCCATCATTCTGCGAATAGTCCACAGGTTTTACTAGACTTACTAGACTAAATGGGTTCATGACATACAACTTTTAAGAATTCATACTCTAGAAGCAGTTTATTTATCAATAGCATCTATTGAAGATCCACTGTATACATATCACTGAAGAAATCATAGAAAATTAATTCAGCCTCATTATTTTAAAGTAGAATTTCTAATAATTGACTTGATAATTCCTTTAACAAAGAACTATAGAAGTCAGCTTAAGTACTTCTATTCTGAAAACTCTTCGTTAATCTTGAAGCAGCCCTAGTTTCTTGCTTTTTCCTTTTTAGCAAGTTGCTCTACTCTATTTAGTAACCATAAAATACTCCACTTTTTTATAGTAAGGGAAGTGTCATACAACTATAGAAAACAGTTTAATCCCTATGACTCTTAGGTGGCCATTATGTGTTTGCCTCGGCATTCATCTTGTTTCACCATCCCCAAGATATCCCAATTTGGATGCTCGGGGAAAGTTAGACTTAACAGGCATCTTCACAAAATATACTTTATCTTCCTCTTTGATGTTTGAATAGATACTGAAACACTTAAATAGTTGGAATCCTATAAGGATTGCTCCTTAAACTCATTTTATTTAATAAAATTGTGAGTAATCTGCTCTGCCAACCAGAGAAGCTATCATTATTCCATGCAAGGACCAAGGATGATTTGTTAAGCAATGTTAAGAGTGCCTGATGCTGAATTGTCCCTCCCCTTTAGCAGGGTAAATTCAATAAAAAGTGCTATGCAAATAAAAATTGGAAGTATAAAAATATGTTATCAATTGCAACAACAGTCATAATAACTGACATTTAGAAACTATTTTACATCTGTGGCAGGTCATGTGAACTAAGAGCTCACTTGGTAAGTGTCTTTGGCGATGCAACAAAAATTGCTGCTCATACTGGCTCATTTTCCAAATTTCTATGACATACAGATAAACAGATTGTCAATAGTTAATTTGCCAGGAAAGGAATGTATTATAAAATTTGGCTATGAGGTAGCATTGCCCACAGCCAGTCACATGGCTGGCAGCTAATGTGTATGCACAGTTTTTCCTAATGGTTGCAGTATTCCTAAATGTTCATCACAAGTACTCACTTCCCTGAACTTGTAAGCACCATCACATGATGCTGGCAAGATTAAAAACTTACCCCAGTGAAAAAGAAATGTGAGTTTCTGTTAGAAATAAGAACGATGAAAATTTGTATACATTTTTCTAAGTTTCTATGTCTCCTCCCTTCATTTGTGAAATATGCGCTTACTAAACTCATTCACAATACCCAGATGTTTAAAGTTTGCATAGCAATCTGATTTGTTAAAATTAGGTAAATTAGCTAGAAAAAGCTGTCACATTGAAAAACTATAAAGAAGACAGAGTGTAACATAAGTATAAAGAAGATGCTTTGCTTGATAATCTCCTCCTCCAAACTTCTCAATATGTAGGTGGGAAAAATAATAAAAGGGAGGAATGGCAAATTAGGAGCTCTCAGACACAAACCTTGCATGTCATCAGAGAAGTAAAAGGGAAGTAGGGTGTGAGACTGGAGAGAGGGGAAAAATAGGTCTCCTAAGTTTATCTTACCAGTGTCTGAAATTGCTTGACAACTACTGAATGGTCTCTCTTAAAACACTAGTCTCACACAGCAGTGCTGGAGTATTTGTCAAATACAATGTGATTCTGCTCATCTTGTACTAGTCATTGTGATGTCATAGTTCTGTCTTCACTGTGGTTTCCCAGGTTCTGTCACAAATCTCTCTCTCTCTCTCTCTGTCTCTCTCTCTCTCTGTCTCTCTCTCTCTCTGTCTCTCTCTCTCTCTCTCTCTCTCTCTCTGTGTGTCTCTCTCTCTTTCTCTCTCTCTCTCTGTCTCTCTCTCTCTCTGTCTCTGTCTGTCTGTCTGTCTGTGTGTCTGTCTGTCTCTCTCTCTCTCTCTGTGTCTCTCTCTCTTTCTCTCTCTCTCTCTCTCTGTCTCTCTCTGTCTCTGTCTCTCTGTCTGTCTGTCTGTGTGTCTGTCTGTCTGTCTCTCTCTCACTCTCTCTCTCCCCAAACTGAGCTGCAGCAGCAATGACTGAGGCAGAGGTATCACACAACAAGCAGTTAACAATCAGTAGCCAGACAACTTACCATCTTACTGGTAGTACTGAAACAGAATAGTCAAATTATATGTTTATCTTAGTATAAAATACATAAACAGATATGAGAGAACGTCCCAGTTGCAAGACTACACTCAAAATTTTATTCGGTCTCTTAATCTCCCATGTGGCATAATCTTTGCTTTGAGTTCATTTTGGGGTTAATCTATTGTCTCATTTGCTGCTCAGAGCCTCCTCATGTGGTAATATTGTTAATCTCATTTTGCAAATGAGGAGACTGGACTAAGAGAAGGAAAATGATTCTGTGGTATGTGGCAGGGCCAAAGCTTGCTGCTAAGTGACATGGCTATTTATTTAAAAAGCAAAACAAGGACTCAAACTCTTATCTTTTGATAACAAATGTGTTACGCTTCATACTGTGAAATTCTAGGAAAGAAAGGTGGTCGGGTGTATGGCTTGTCTTCTGAAAAGGGAAAAGTCCCATTCTACATGTGAAAATTCAGTTTTATAGAAGTGAAGGAAGGGACGACTGCTTCTATAACCATTTGAGAAGATCAATGAATCTATAATCACTGAGAACTATCCTCCTGAAGGCACCAAAATCCGGAAAGTCTTAGACCAAGGTTCACCACCCTGCCACCCTGTCAACTCATCAAGTCGATCAGGGAACTCTCTGGTAGACATGTAAGAGTTTCATGCCATCTTCGCTCTCTAGAACTACCAGTCTGGGAGAAGGCTGCTGCTTGAGGACCGTAAGACATGACATGACAAGTAGGGCACTGATAAAAGAGGTGCCAGGCTCACTTGGAAGGGACAGAATTCTTTGTACAGTATAGCTATTTGACTCATTCACCTGCTGGATTAGTTGAGGTCAGAAGTCAGATAATCTTCCTAGGAAAGCAAAGAGTGAGGACACCAACTGCAAGAGCCTCTATATTCTCTAAAATCTATGTCTCTATTTTGGAAGATGAGTTGAGAGATCCCTAGACCACGGCTTTCCTACAGACTCCTAAATAAGTTTATCTTATGACTACTTCTTTGGATGTAAGAGTGAACATTATTTTTAAACTGTGTTACATTGTGTATAATCTTTTACCTATTCATATGAGGACTAAACTTTATATGTATAAGAACTCCTGAGTTCAAAGCAGCTTTTGGAGCTTTCTGGGGACTTCTGGAGAGCCACTGATTGACACATAGTCAGTAGTTAGCTATTTTATGCATTGTTTTCTTATTAGGTGCTGTTTATGTGCATCTGTATAGAAAGGTGTTCTAGATACAAAAACATAAGAATCTGTATACGAGACTGTTCAGGATGCAGATGACAGTTTTCTTCAAATATATGAAGGACCTTTAGGTGGAAGAGAGATTAGATTTTTTTCTGTTTTTCTGCTCTTTTTGGCTCCAGAGGGTAGAAACAGGATGAATTCGTTGAGCATACCAGCATTCGAATGTGGGCACGATGGCAGGACAACTCCCAACAGTTACACCTGTCTAAAAGTGGGATAGGCTGCCTTGATAGAAAGTGGATTCCTGTTCCTTGAAGGTTTTCAAGAATAGATTAGACGATCACTTGCTGCTAATGTTACAAGTACAAGATGAACAAAATCATCATTGAGGTTTCTGCCACTTCTAAAAGTCGGTGACTGATTCTTTGATCTTTGTTTCTATGGGAAATTTACTTCAATGTCAACTCCAATACCACTTGACTAGGGCTCAGGGAACATAGTAAGTACAAGGAAGAAGCAGAGTTTCTCAATGGTGTGGACATGACAATTGATTTCTGATTGGTTAAATAAATAATGATCCCCATAGATAATTAGTAGACATTACTCTGTAGAAAGAGGTGGCATTGATGGAGAGAAAGCCATCCATTCTCTGAAAAGGACAGTTTGTAATTTAATCAGAACATCTCCCCAGTGTGGTAACTACATATCTCTCAGAGAGATGAAACAACCTAGGAGGGATCAAAATCTCTCCTATTTTATAGGATCAGGATATTGGCTAGTAGCACTATTTAGTGATATATACATATATGTATGACATACACATATACATAATAGATGTATGCATCTTAAACTATGTTGAGGTCTATCTTTGGCCAGGAATGTCCTTAAATCTGCTTTGTTTTTCCCAAGTCAATTTTTAAAGAACATTTTCAACAGAAAATTAGCAGGGCAGGCTCTCTAGTCTCTGTACCTTTCATTTATGTAACTATAAACATATGATCTGCTATATAAAATTATTTGGGAAATTCTGTCTGAACTTTCTCATATTTGTATCAAGGAGTTCCTCACTATAAGTGTAGATCATCCCCAGAAAGTTTTATGAAGATGAGAAAGTAAGTAGGTTATCTCAGTTTTTATTTAGTTTCCTAATGTGGAATATAACAAGCAGGCTAACCCTTGAATCTCAAAAGCATTTATTAAGAACCCCAAAGAGAGAGAGAGAGAGAGAGAGAAAGAGAGAGAGAGAGAGAGAGAGAGTGTGTGTGTGTGTGTGTGTGTGTGTGTGTATGTGTGTGTGTGTGTGTGTATGTGTGTGTGTTTATGGACACAGACACATACATATGTTATTGCAGGAGTGACAGCTATTTTATATAGTCTGGGCTGGTACTCAAAGTACAGGAGAGGCTTTCTTGACAACTGAGGTCCAGCCTGCAGTCAAAGATTTTTTTTTACCAGAAAATGACTTGATGATGGAGGCAGAAGGGAGAAAAAATTTTAATCTGCGTCAATATCTTTTTTAACTTTAGAAACTTTATTCTTTTAATATCAGCAAAATTGTTTTTGTTTTGTTTTCACATTGCATAGTCCATGAGTGCCTCTTTGTGTTCTAACCTGTAACCTTGCCTGAATCACTGAACTGGACTAAGTTAGGCTTGGACTAGAATAAGTATTTATAGATGAAATCCCTGTCCCAAAGCCCATTGGTATGGAACTCTTCCTTTATTGGTGGAGATGAAGGACCTGCCTTGTGTGAGGACTGGGGTGGAGTTTTCACAATTGCTCTAGACTTCACCAGGGCTCCTTCACGATTTCAGGGCTCTTTTAGGACTCTTCAAGGTCAGTTTCCTTTTGTGGTTCTTCAAGGCTAGTCCCCTTTTGGGACTCTTCAAGTGCCACTCCCCTTTGGGACTCATCAAGCTTTCAGTTGAATTGCTTCTGGCTTCCAGCTTAGAGAGAAAAGGTGGACATTACCAACCCCACTTTAGGTTATTTATTGAAGGAAAAGACCATGGGAAGAAGGCAACATGAGAGGAGCTGGTAGTTTGCATCATGTCCCAATCCCCAGCTTACTAGAGACTTTGGGGAACCTCCTATTGGGTGAGATCTAGGACTCTTTTGGTTGAGCTGAGTTATCTCACTCCCAATGGGAGAGCACCTTCACTCTGTATTGTTTTGGATATATTCTCCTCCTGATTTCCGTCTTGCTATGATTTAGATAAATGGATTTCTTGGCTAAATGCTATGTATATTCATCGTGGAACTAATATTTGGAATATAAAGCTTGGGTTCCTACTCTTTCCTCCAGTAATGAAGCTGTGTTCAGAAGTTAGATCAAATCAGAAAACTGCATTGCCTAGATTAATAAAGGTTAAGAGAGCAGATAGATATAATTCTAGCCTGGTACCCCCTTCTCTTTAAGGAGAGCAGAACAGCTAAACTAGGCATCTTGGCTTCCCCTCTTGCCAAGAATTAAAAACTCCTTTGGAGGAGCGTGAAGGGAGAAGGGACTAGAGATGTTTATTCTACCTTCCTTTGAGCCACACAATGACACCATCATACTACATGTTGGGGGCAACTCTTGAAATGCCTAAGGATTCTACAGTCAGATTTTTATATAGTGGGTTCCTAGAAATTGGTATCTGTAGGCAAATATAATGTCCCCATACCTGCCTATATGAGCCTTGGACAACCATAGGAATGATTGTATTCATCTACTCATTCAATAAACATTTATTAAGTGCCTACTATATGCCAGTCACTGTGCTAAGCTCTGGGTATACAGAAAGAGGCAAAAGACAGTTTTTGCCCTCAAAGAGTTTACAATCTAGTGGGGAAGCAATATACAAACAAATATACACAAAGCATCCTATTTACAGGATAAATAGAAAATATTTAACAGAGGGTAGGCACTAAAATTGAGAAGGATTGGGAAAGACTTCCTGTAAAAGATGGACTTTTAGTTGGGATTTAAAGAAAGATGGAATTAGTAGGCAGAGCTGAGGATAGTATTCCAGGCATGGGAGACAGCCAAAGAAAATGCCCTAACCTGAGAGAAGTGTTTTTCTTTGTGGAACAGTCAGGAGGCCCCTGTAACTGGATCGAAGAGTTCATAGCAGGGAATAAGGTGTCAGAAGACTGAAAAGGTAGGAGGGGGCTACACTACGAGGGACTTTGAATGATAGCATTTTGTATTTGGTCCTGAGGGCAAGGAGTCACTGGAGTTCATTGAGTGGGAGAAGGAGTGCTATGGTCAGACCTCCATTTTAGGAATGTCACTTTGATGGCTAAATGGAGGACAGATTGGAGTGAGGAGAAATTTGAGGCAGGCAGAACCACCAGCTGGCTATTGCAATAGTGTAGGCATGGGCTAATAGGGGCCTGCACTAGACTGGTGGAAGTGTTTATTGAATTAAACAAATGAATATAACCATTACAGCCACCCTTCATTGTCAGGAGAACAGTCTGAGACAAATGAAGAAAGGCATGTTCATCTGTGAAAAACAAAATAGAATAAATATAATCTTGTTGATACATTCTGCATAAACTTTGTTGCTAAAGCCCAGTGACAAATTACAATGTACATTATATTATATTATTCTGTGCATTATGCAATTTGATAGGAATTATACAGTTTTGTGGAGATGTTTGTAGTCATCATGTGTTACTAAGAATTGATGCGTGTACAGAAGAGCTAAACTACATTTGATATGTGAGGAAAGTGCTTCAGTAAGGAAAAGTTTAGATGAAATTAATTCATCTAGGGAAAAAGGACTCCAAATATTGACTTTTTAAAATGTTTATAGTGATGGCAGTCAAAATAGTAATATTTAATTCTGTAAATACTTTTGTGTCGCACAGTCTTTTCAAAAAATTAATCAGTCAGAAAACATTTACTAAACTCCTTTTGCATTTTAGTCACTGTGCTGGACACTGGGGCTAGAAAGACAAAAATGAAACATCCCTTGCCTATGGGATCTTACATTCTAACAGAGGAGACAATATGTACATAATATACAAAATTGATGCAATGTAACGGGAAAAAAAACTATCAAGTAGCTGGTAGGACAAGGAAAAAACTCATAGGTAAGGTGGTACCTGAGTCTTAAAGTAGACTAAAAATTCCAAGGGGGGGTTCTAGGCAAGGGCACCAGCCAGCACAAAGATGAGAGCATGATGCTGTGTTCTGTTTGAGGAACCACAAAAAGACCAATTTGGCTGACCAGTAGAATGCATGGATGAGAGAAATGTATAATAAGGCTGGAAAAGAGTAATGGGGACAAAATTGTAAAAAAAAAAAACTTTAAATGCCATAAAAGAGGAAAGAAAAAGCTATTGCAATGGAAGGAAAGAAGGGGGAGGTGAAAGGGAATGAGTCAACCTTACTCTCATCGGATTTGGCTTAAGGAGGGAATAACATACACACTCAATTGGGTATCTTGCCCTACAGGAAAGTAGGGTGGAAAAAAATAAAGGAGGGATGATAAAAGGGAGGGCAGATTGGGGGAGGGTTTTTTTTTTGAAAAGGGACAGGGTCAAAGGAGAAAATAGAATAAATGGGGGGGTGATATAGGATGGAGGGAAATATAGTTAAGTCTTTCATAATATGACTACTATGGAAATGTTTTACATAACTACACATGTATAGCCTGTATTGAATTGCTTGCCTTCTCAATGAGGGTAGGTAGGGAGGGAAAAAGGGAGACAATCTGGAACTCGAAGTTTAGAAAACAAATGTTAAAAATTGTTTTTGCATGCACCTGAGAGATGAGATGCACAGGCAATGGGGTATGGAAATCTATCTTGCCCTGCAAGAAAGAAAGGGGAATGGGGATGGGAGGAGGTAATAGAGGGGAAGGGGTAATCAGAGTACATACCATCTTGAGGAAGGGGGTAGGGGAGAGATGGGGAGAAAATTTAGAGCTCAAAATTTTGTGGAATGAATGTTAAAAACTAAAAACAAATAAATTGATTAAAAAACTTTAAATGCCAAATGAGTTAATATTTGATTTTTGAAAGTAGTTATTAGAATTTACTTAATAAAGGACTGATGTGGTTAAGACCCGTGCTTTAGGAAAATCATTTTGGTAGTTATCTAGAGTATTGGTTGGAGTGAGGTGGGAGTTTTAGGATGAAAATAATGAATTCTGTTTGGGTTATGCTTAATTTGAGATGCCTACAGGAATTCAGACAAAATGTGTAATATTATTAATAAATGTTTGTGATATGGAAATTCAAATTTGAGGGGAGTGCACCTTTTGTTTTATATCATCTTCATTTCTAAATATGTCCTTCCCCTTCCCCTCATCATCAAACCAAGCCTTGTAAAAAAGAATTTAAAAAAAGAAAAAAGGAAAAAGCAGTTCAGCAAAACAAATGTTTCTATTAACCAAGTCTGATTCTCTATGTGACATTCCATACCCCAAATCCCTGACTTCTTCTAGGTACGGAGAGGTATGTCTTCTAAACATTCTTCAGTGACAAGCTTCATCATTACAGCTGGATAGTTGTAAAATGGTCATTATAGGTGAAAAAAAAACTCAGCAGCATTTAGTTTCAATTTATAGCCTCGAGCAGAGGACTTTAATAGTGGTGGGTGTGAGGTAGGTATGGTAAGGTTGAATATGAGAGCAATTATTGACCACTGTCCCACATTTTTAATAGCTGCACTAATTTCATACACACACACACACACACACACACACACACACACACACACAGTCTTAAATTACTCATGTGCCTTAACATTGGCAGTAAATTGGAGAAAGTGAAGGAGAGTTGTGCAAATCTGTCTTCGATCTAATGCTTCCAATTATGTCTCATCCACTTATCCCTCACAATAATGAATCAGGTCTCATTGTGGTCCTGAGTAGTGGAGGGGACTATGAGCCCTGGCTGCAGATGATTTGAAACAGCCTCAACATTTTATGATGCTTTACTTCTCAAGGCATGACTTTTTTTTCAGGACCTTTTCATATGACATTTTTTTTTTTTGTAATTGAAGATTTAAGCATATTACAGTGATTAAGCACTTCCAATATCCTATACAAACAGAATTGGTGACTTCCTCCCTAGGGAGGTTTTACTGTGAAGAAATACATTACTCTTTTAATTTTTTAACATTTACATAACTGCCAAGTCATAAAGTAATTCCCCCCAAACTGTCCACCAATGTGCAAAATAGCTGGGGCTTTAGAACTCATGATGCCTCATATGTTGTATTAAAAGTAAATACTTTTTGAACTCTAACATTCATATCTTATTTCAATGGTTTCTTCATCTTTGAAATATCCACAATCCAAAATTGTGTATTAATCATTTTTATTGTAGGTAAAGTTATGTAGCCATATAATCTTTTAAAGGCTCTTCTCAGGATATCAAAAGAAAAGGAAATTTATATTTAACAGATGTGACAACCCAGTGAAGACATTTCATTGAGAAAGAGCTTGACACTATCCAGAAATAAATACTTAAATTAATACAAACCATCTTTCAGATAAAGGGAGCTTTAAAAAAGCTTTAGGAATGCTACGATACTTTATAGAAATAAGAAGACCTCATATATGAAACACTTAAAATATCCAAATGCTATTAAATGCGTAAAGTGTTTTTTTTGTCTTCTTTTGTGGCTATTTTGGGGCAATAGAATTAAATTACTTTTTATTTTCCAAATAAATAGAACTTGTAATACTCTCCTGAATTGTCTGATGCCAGGCTCCTTGATTATCTCCACTGACTTAACTAATCAAAATCAATTTCCTTCCATTTGGCCATGAATGACCATTTGGCCACCTGGATGCTGGTGAAAAATTGCTTTTTCTTTACACTAAAAATGAGCTAACAACAGAAGAAACAAGAGGGAACACGCTTCACTTGCAGAAAGAAGACATTAGATTAGATAACTTGAAGATTTTCTCAATTTGCAAGGATTTTAAGATGCTGCAGTATGTTTTAACAGAAAAAAATTGTAGAGTCTTCTTTGGAAATGTTTAAGTGTATTATGGAGTTTGGAAAAGCTGCTGTAGTGTATGAGGTACAAAATAATTGCTTTGGTGTAGTGAACCAGAATGCCTACCTGTGGCCTCTTCACTTTTGAATCTTCCCAGGATACCTTTTGTCAGCCCTGGATGGAGATCTCAGGCCTCTGGAGTCTACATTTTTTCCAAGGGCCAGATCCAGTGCTCCAACAGCTATTTTTGATTTAGATCCATCTTCAATTTCTAGACCATGTTTTCTGCTCTGACTCTTCCAGGCTGTACCTTTGTCTGCTCCTCTTACTGAGAACAGGGCCTCCTGGGCCTCACAGAGCTCAACATCATCACCTTCTACAAAGAAGCACTGGACGATTTACGTGTTTCCTTCCCTCAATGGATTTCTTTCCACTTGCTGATAATCTGCTTTAACTCATTCTTTAATAGTAAGTATATTGCCATTCCATCATATTCCCTCCATCTCAGTGATTCCAAACTCCTCCCTATCATTGTACACTCTATTCCCCAATTCCCACCACTCACTCCCTTCATCCCTGCAGCCCTATCCCCTCATTGTCCTACTTCAAATCTACCTATGCCCTCCACTAAATACTCTCTGAAATGCCTTCTCCATAGATAACAAGCTTAATTTTTCTTTTCTCATTCCTTCCTTCTTATGTCACCTAGCTTTCTCCTGATCATATGGAATCCCTGGCTACCCCTTGTGCATTTTGCATATACCAGTAGCATTTTAACTCATACTCCTAACTGACTGGTCTTGGTAGGGGAGTTAGAATACTTATTGCCACTCCAGGCTCACCTTCTACTACCATCTTTTAGTCATAACTTTTGTTTTGTTCATTCAATCCATATTTATCATCTAATGAAGATTTTAGTAGCTGTTTTCTATAAGTCCCGTTTGTTCCTCAATGAGTTCAGTGTCTAGGTAGGTCTTTTTCTCCTGCCTAACTCCTGCCCCTATACTTGGGGACTTCAACATACATGTTAATACTTCTTCAAAAACCCAAACTTCTCAGTTCCTCACTTTACTCATTTCCCATGAGCTATTCTTCTGCTCCATCTTGCTACACAAAGAGATGCTCATACTCTTGTTCTTACTATCATTCACAAATGTTCTACTTCCATGTTCATGAGCTATGAAATTTCTCTGAGATCAGCTTTCATTATTCCACCTTTATTTCAACTATCATACAACTTCTTTTTAAAAATTTTTCATTTTTTCTTTTAAATTTATTTAATTTTAGTTTACACCATACAGTTCCACAAGTTTTTGAGTTCCAAATTTTCTCCCCTTCCTCTCCTCCCCCTCCCCCCCACAGATGGCATGTAATCTGATATGGGTTCTACATATACCTTCACATCAAACATATCTTCACAATAGTCAAGTTGTAAAGAATTATAACCAATGGAATGACCCATGAGAAAGAAGAAAGAAAACAAAACCAAAAAGAGAGCAAATGCTTTGCTTCAATATGCATTCGGACTCCGTAATTCTTTCTCAGGATGTGGATAGCTTTTTCCATCATGAGTCTTTTGGAGTTTTCTTAGAACCTTGCATTGCTGAGAAGAGCCATATTTTACAACTTCTAAACCTGTTTTTTTTGTCTCACCATGATTTCCAGTTCTACTTCTCAGTTTTCTCCTAGACCATCACTCCAACATTCTCTGCGTTTTCCTCCCTTCCTTATCTCTAACTCTTGGTGAATCAGTTAAACTCTACAGTATCCTCTAAACTCAAGCCCCTTGTCTGCTCTTCCCATTACTGATTATGCTTTGCCAAAGCCCCACTTTGTATTATTCCCATCACGCCCTGCCTGAATTCCTATTTGTGTACTACTGAAAAGAGCTGGAGAAAATGGATATTGTGCAGACTAGGTTTACTATGATCTCTGTAACATAATCTCATCAGTAACCTCACTACATCAAGGCAAAGCTCATACCTTACTAATTGATTCACTATCCCACTCACCATGGCAGCTTTCCACACCTTTTCATCCTTCCTCAAAAGTCTCATGGCACCCTTTCCCCTACTCCCTCAAGTGAGAACCTTGCATCATATTTTACAGAGAAAAATAGGGTCATTCACTAACAGTTCCCTCTTTTCCTTAATCCTATATCATTCAAATGTTTATACCAATTGTCTCATCCTTCACCTCCACTCCATCTCACATGAAGCAGTGGCCTTTCTCCTTGCCAAGGCTAACACTTCTGCATGCACCCTTGACCCTGTTCCATCCTATCTTCTCTGACAGATTACAACCTTATCCTCCCTGATA
>CM053622.1:512259868-512285983 GCA_028646595.1 Phalanger gymnotis
TTCTCAGCAACACAAGGTGCAAAGACAACTCCAAAGGACTCACGATGGAGAATGCTATCTACATTCAGAGAAAGAACTATGAAGTACGAATGCAGATTGAGGCACACTTCATGCTAGCCTTTCTTTCCCCCCCTTTTTTTTCTTTTCCTCTCTTTTGTTTTTGTTTTGGGGCTGGTTTATTATTTTTTTTTTGGTCCTGTTTCTTCTTTCTCATGATTCATTTCATTGATCACAGTTCTCCATAACTTGACTAGTGTGTAAATTAATTCAATGCGAAGTTATACTTGGAAGCTATATGGGATTCCATGCTGTCTTGGGGAGGGAGGAGGGGAGGAAGGCAAGAAAATCTGGAACTCAAAATTATGTAGAACTGAGTGTTGTAAACTAAAAATTAAAAAAAAATGCCATTAAAAAAAATAATTAAAAAAAAAAAAAGAAAAGGGTTTGATAGATTGGATCTATTCAGCTCCACTTCCCCAAGGTTTGACACACCTATTACCTATTACCTATTACCGACCTGGGAGGGAGGAAGCAATTATGTCTCTGAGCCCCACCTAAATGGCTGGAGGCTTTAGATTTGGATCTCCCAGGTCACACTGCTATACAGTCTTGGTTAATCAGCTGATAAATTTGATCAGAATAGAATATCCCTGAACAATTGTTGTCAATGTGAATAGGCTCTATGAGGATCAGGCAAGGGAGTACAGAGCCCACAACCCTGTTTGGTGGGCTATAACACTCTCTCTTAGAAGAGTGAGTTCTCTTTCCTCTGTATCTAAAACAGAAGTTTCATAACAAAGCCTTAACAAAGAAGATTGATGGCCAACCTATAGGGGTACTAACAAAACTGTACAGTGAAATCCAAGACCCAGGCAGTTAAAAACTTTTAGCCCCACTCAAGTATAATCCCCTAAAGACCTACCTCTTTTGGATTATCCACAGAGGGATGCAGTTACAGGGGAAAAAAAAAAAAGTTAGCTGCTTAAAAAAAGACAGTTCACAAAAATATGAGGGTAGAAGCTGTCTCCTCCTTTTAAACTTTTTAAGCTGATGCTGCCCACTACAGCAACTCAGCTGTGAAGCATTTGGTATATTTGTCCCTATCTTTACTTCCAAAAATATCCCTGTACTCTTAGAAAAGATCCAGCATAGTCCTTTCAAGGTCTTCCATTAGTACCTTGCACTAAAGAGTCCCAATAAAGTCCGTATTGTACATATTGGCCTTCCAAATGCAACATAAAACATTTCCACCAGTCTCTCTAGCCACAGTTCTTAGATAATTCCACAAATTGAGTCTTTAGGAAAGGTCAAAGTCTGCCACAACAAGTGGTGCTGATGATCACTATCACTTCTGTGAGAAATGGGTAAAAATTAGGGAAAGTTAAGTTTCCACAGAAGAGTTAATTTCGTTCCACAGAATAATTAATGAAGTGTCAGCTTGAACAAAGAAGAGAATAAAAATTAGGTTGAGGGTCCCCAGCCAAACAGAATAAAGTTTGCCGTTTTGCAGAAACCACAGATTCAGGATGTTAGGAAAACTGGTCTAAAGTACCCAGAGAATGGTCAGGGTTGAAGAGAAAACTGGGTCAAATGGCTACCAAGCATGCTTAATTGGCTAATTGAATATTACCTCACACACCTACAGGGAGGAGTTTTCCACCATTTTTGAACATGGGACGTATGTTGAGGGGGGAGAACATACCAAGGAGTTGCATGTGGGGGTTGTGTAGGGAAGATTATAACCCAGAATGGAGCAGACCAATCCATTCTCTGAAGGAGGCACTGAGCTGATGGTACATCAATCTATGTCAGTCTAACAGAATAAAGTTGGTCTCACTCCTATATTCCCCACTCCCTCTTCCTAAAGAAAGGCAGAGTCCACTCCTGGTCAAGAACATTTACCAATTCCTTTGGATTCCTCGATAATGATAAATTGCCCTTGATACCCAAATTTCAGGGTCAAGCGTATTTCTAACACTTCCAAATACAAAAATTATGTGAATTCAACCAATAACCAATCTCCTTACTTTCTATGTGTAATAACCATAGTCCATTGATATGAGTTGACTCACAAGGAGTGGGCAGTTAGATGGCACAGCAGGAAGAGTGCTGGGCCTGAAATCAGGAAGACTGATCTTCGTGAACTCAAATCTGGCTTCAAACAGTTACCAGCTGTGTGACCCTGGCCAAGTCACTTAACCCTCATTGCTTCAGTTTCTTCATCTGTAAAATTAACTGGGGAAGGAAAGCATCTTTGCCAAGATAACCCAAAAAATGGGGTCATGAAGAGTTTGACACGACTGAAATGACTGGTCAACAACAAGTAGTATATACTAAACCATTAGAATTATAGAAAAAGTCCCTTTGTCAAAGAATATGCCAAAGTACTTAAGCCATTACTTGATTCTAGTATACTGCAGAGGGACCTTCTTGAAAGCTTTCCAATATTATTCTTAAAGACTGGGCTGTGTCACATAAAGTAAGACTCACCTGCCTCGATATTCCAATATTCACTGAGAATGAATGGTAGTTCTGTATCTTGCTTCTCTGTAAAGCTGGGCCAGGACTCTACTGGGAAAGAATGTTTCCCTGTCCATGGAAATGACTTCACAGAGAGACAGAGAATCCTCTGTGACACAGGGCATTTATTTGACTTTACATATCCTGCCATTATCAACAAAGCATCAAGTTCATTAAGCTTCCATTAGCGTTTCTTTGCCCAGGAAAGATCTATATAAAGGAAATGCTTCCTGTCAATTAATGGAGAGAGAAAAAATGTAATTAGAGTGAAAATACTCACAACTGGAAGAGCTGAGATTTATTGTAATATATTAAATCCAAAGAAAGAAAAATAGTCTTGATGAACTACAATTTTACCAATTGAATAGCTTATCTCATAATAAATGGTTTCCCCTTGTATTCACAATATTCAGTTACCAATTAGGACAAATTGAAGAAATCCTCTAAAAAATCACAAGGTGTCCCATACCATCCTTCCTTGTAGCATCATTCTTCTCCTTGTAGTTGGTGTTCCATATTTCAATTGGAATGAAACCATTGAGTTCCATACCAGTTACTTTACCGCAGCTTTGAATGTGCTTTTCCTTTTCAAGAATGTGTTCTTTAGTAAAAACAGATAGGTTTGCTATGGATCTACTAGGTAAAGAATCTTGAACATCCTTGTAAAGATATCCTTGCTTTCTATGTTCATCATCTCTCTGTCAGGAGGTAGATTGTGTGCTTCATTATCAGTCCATTGGAATTTCATTTGACAGCAGTATTCATCAGAATTCTTAAATCTTCTGGAGTTGTCTTTACAACATTGTGGTTATTTTATAAATTGTTCTGATTCTGTTCAAATCACTGTGCATCAGTTAGCACAAGTCTTCTCAGGTTCCTATGATACCATCCTTTTCACCATTTGCTATGGTCCAAGAATATTTATTCTGTTACATTCATATACAATAATTTATGTAACCATTCCCCATATAATAGGCATCCCTTAGCTTTCAGACACTTGCTATTGTAGCAGCTGCTATAAATATTTATGTAAGTTCTTTTCTTCTTTTTTTGATCTCTTTCAGGCTTAAAGCTGGTAATAGGATCACAATGTTGAAAGACGTGCACAGTTTAGTGACTTAGGGACAAAGTGGGTTGAGGGAAAGACTAGATCTTTCTATCTTGTCTAGGTAGAAGTGCAGCAGATACTCACAGACTGATAGCTCTGCGGATCAGTATGGGAGCATTAATCTGCTCCATTTCCAACCTAGGCCAGTTAGCCCCTTCTTAGGCAGCTTAGTGGAACCCCTGCTCTGAGGCTCACAGTGTTGATAATAGGCTTAGGGCAAACACTGATCAATTTTAGCCCAATTGCTAACATCATAGCTCAGGTGATCCATCAGCCTCCACCTCTCCCAGTAAAATAAATTACACATATGCACCATTATAATTGCTTATACTTTCAAATAAAACATTCTATAGGCAGTGTTGGACAAAAAGAAAAAAAAACTTTTAAAGCTATTTTAAGGAACTAGAAGAAAACACATAAGGTTTTTGCCCTGTATTTCGAATCATATCTCTTTCCAACTTTCATGTTAAAACAACACCCCCAATCCCTTGAACTTGCATGAATCAGGCCTGCCAAACTTTACAAAATCAAGACAGTCCTTAAATAAAACATAGTTGGCGCAGAGCCAAGATGGCAAAGTAAAGGCAGGAGCTTGCCTGAGCTCTCCCAAATTCCCCCAAACAACTTTAAAATGATGCCTCAAAATGAATTTAGGAGTGGCAGAACCAACAAAAAGATCAAGTGAAACAATTTTATAGCCCAAAACAACTTACAAGGTTGACAGGAAATGTCTGTCTCATTGAAGTGAAAGTAGAGTACAGTCCAGTGCTAGCCATTTTCAGGCAAGCCAGGAACAGGCCTTGGTGGGGGGAATGAATCAGTAGCAGCAGCTTCCAGAGCTCTCAGCCCACAGACAATAGGGATAAGTGTCAGAAGGAAATTACAGGGGACCCACTGTTGGCACTGTAGGACATTCTATTGCATTGCCCATATGTGATTCCAAGTTGCAGTCTCAGGGCAAGGAGAAGCAATAGTGCCCTAGTGCTTGTGTCCCCAAGGGATCAGAGACGCTGATCACATCTTCAGGGTGGAAAAGAGTTCTTGTGGTCACTCACAGACCAGAGCACAGGCCAGCAGAACGGTGACAACCACTCACTCTAGATCAAACCACCTTGGAAGAACTGAAAACTTACAGACCTCCCCCCACCCAGAACCAGCTCTGAAAACAGAAGCATGAGAAACCTGAAGCTTGGGACAATGCCCTTCTACCCTGGGAGCAGAGCCTAACTTTAACATAAAGTTAAAAGTTAAGAAATAGGCTGGAAAAGCAAACAAACAATAACAAAAAAGAACCTGACCATAGAAAGCTATGATAGCGACAGGGAAGATCAAAATACAAACATAGAAGACAACAAGGTCAAAACAGCTACCTCCAGAGAGGATTCTGGGGAGAGGTGTAGTAGGACAGAAAATACTAACCTCTCCAAATTTCTCCCACAAACAAAATGAAACAACATCTCAAAGTAAGCATTGAACGGCAGAAATAATCAAAAGTCAGAGTAAAGCAGTTGTCCTCCTGAAACAGCTTGAGAGGACCTCAGAGGTTTGGCCCTGGCAGACTCTGCTGAATCAACAAACAACAAACCCTGGGGCCAGCTGGGCTGGGGCAGTCTGGGCCTCAGGAACTTTGGTGTGGGGAACATGGAAAGATCCTCCACTATTGCAGCACACCAAGCCCAGTTATACTAACACCTAGGGTGTGGCTGTGGACAAGGAGAAGCAAATACATGCCCAGTGAGTGCGGTAGCAGGGGGACAAGGACCCTACTGACTGTGGACACTTAGAGTCCCTGCCTTCAGTTCCAGGCCACAGGGAAGAGCTGAAGTTGCAGCTATGTGAGGGACTACAGGGAAAAAGAGAGTTTGTACTCACAGTGCTTAGAGGCCCTGGCCATGGCTCAGGGGCAGAGAGAAGTGCCCAAGGTTGGGCCTCCAGACACTGCTTAGAAAACAACAGTACAAAAAACTTGAAGCCTGTGCACATTTTGGGGCTAGAACCTAACTATGATATAAGTCACTAAAAAAAGAAATAATGATAAAGCAAAGGAGAAAGAACCTGATCATAGATAGCTACTATGGGAAAAGAGAAGATCTGGGTTCATACTGAGAAGAAAAAATTGAAGTTAAAAAGGCTACTCCTGCTTCAAAGAAAACTGTCAAATGGTCACAAGCCCAAAAAGAGTTCTTGGAAGAACTTAAAAAGGACTTTCAAAGTCAGATGAAAGAGGCTAAAGGAAAACTAAGGGGAAAAAATGACAGCAATTCATGAAAATTAAAAAAAATTATATGAAAAGAAAGTCAACCAATTGGAAAAAGAAATCCAAAAACTTAAGGAAATAAAAACTCCATAAAAACTATAATTGGGCAAGACATCAAGAAATAATAAAACAAAATCAAAAGCATGAAAAAATAGAAGAAAATGTGAAATACTTCATTAGAAAAACAAATGATCTAGAGGACAGATCCAGGTGAGACAATAAAAAAAAAATTAGACTACCTGAAAGTTATGATTTAAAAAAAGTCTGGATACAATATTACAAGAAATCATTAAGGGAAATTGCCCTAAAGTTCTAGAACAAGAGGGTAAAATAGAAATGAAAAAAAAATTGGGGTTGCAACCAAGAATAATTTACCCAGCAAAGCTGAATATAATTCTGAATGTTTAAAAAAAAAAGGATATTTAATGAATCAAAGGACTTTCAGGTATTTGTGACAAAAAGACCAGAACTCAATGGAAAATTTGACATATAAGATCTAAAAGAAACAGAAGGTAAACATTAAAGAACAATTATGAGGAAAATAAGGTTAAACTGTTTACTTCTTATATAGGAAAATGTTATCTGTATTCTTAAGAATGTTATCATTACTCTGGTAGTTTGAATGAGCATATAGTGATAGAAGGCTTGGGATTAAGTTGAGTATGATGTATAGGGGGAGGTAAAATGGAGCAATTATCTTATACAAACAAGGTGTGAATGAATGGAAGAACTGTTACAGTAGAAGCAGGTAAGAATGGAGGGCTGGTAGTGCTGGAAGCTTCTCTTCAGAATCAAGATAAGGTTAAAAAAAAGTCTCCTAAATTTATAAATAAATATGAGGGCAGAAATGGAAGGGTGAGGGAGAGGATAATCTAGGAATTCTTAATGGGGTGAATAGAATAAGGAATAGGAAGGTAAGGGAAGAGGATAAGGTAGGGATTCTTTAAAAAGATGTGGATTCAGGAGGTTAGAAGTAAATCAGACCTGTGAGAGAGGCTAAGGATAATAGAGGGAAAATAGGATACAGAGAAATACCCAACTAGTAATTATAATTTTGAATGTGAATGGAATGAACTTACCAAATAGATAGCAGAAAGGATTAAAAATTTAAATCTGATAATATAATGTTTACAAAAAACACATTTAAAAATGAGAAACACACAGCAAAAATAAACAGTTGGGGCAGAATTGATTATGCTTCAATGGAATTTAAAATAGATTTAATTAAAGAGATAAACAGGGAAACTATATTATGGCAAAAGGTACCACAGAAAATGAAGCAATAGCAGTACTAAACTTACATGCACCAAGTGCTATAGCATCTAAATTTTTTGAAGAAAAGTTAAAAGTGAAAAAAGTTACCTGTGAAAATAGATATTAATACTATAGTAGTGGTGGCTTTAACCATCCCCTCTCAGAATTAGATAAATTTAATTTAATAAATAAATTTTATTTATAATATAAATAAATATAAATAATAATAAATAAATTTAATTAGATAAATTAGGTAAATTTAACAAAAAAAAAACAAGAAAAAAGTTAAGGAGGTGAATAGTATCTTAGATAAGCTAGATAAGATAGATATCTGGAGAGAATTAAATAGGAATAGAAAGGAATATACCTTTCTCTCAGTGGTACATAGTACCTTTACAAAAATTGACCATATATTAGGGCATTAATACTTTATTGCTAAACACAGAAAAGCAGAAATAATATAAACATCCTTTTAAGATCACAATGCAATAAAAATTATATTTAATAAGAGATCATGGAAACATAGATTAAAAACTAATTGGAGACTAAACAAGCTAATTTTAAGGAATGATTGCATTAAAGAACAAATCATAGAACTGGAAATTGAGGGGATGTTGCCCAAGTGGGGAGTGGCTAAACAAGTTGTGACATGCAATTGTGATGGAATATTACTTTACTGTAAGAAATGATGAGCAGGTTGATTTTAGAAAAAACATAGAAAGATTTGCATGAAATAATGAAGAGTGAAATGAGCAGAACCAAGGGAATATTGGATACAGTAATAGAAATAATGTTCAAAGAATAACTGCAAATAGCTATTCTGAGTATTATAAATATTCAAATCAACTACGAAGCAAGACTCCAGAGAACTCTGTGTGTGTGTGGGTGTGTGGGTGTGTGTGGGTGTGAAATGGCGGCCTTCTCTAGTGTAGTGTAGAAGGAGGGAGACAATTTGGAACTTAAAATGTAATAAATAAATTAATTTAACTTTTAAAAAGACAATGTTAGTTCATGATTGACTGAATGAATATGAAAGTTCATTGGAAGAGACCTTCAGTCTACCTATTTGTCTTCTCTTGGAATTGCTTGTAGCTCTGTTTCCCTTATTCATTTGTGAGGGAAAAGCAAAAAACAGGAAGACAAGTTTTGCAGTTACTTCTCAATACAAGAATTAATACTGAGACTTACAATGACATATCTGGGCTATTCTTTCTTGTTCAGAGAATCAACCTGAACCACTTAGTTATGAGATGTTTTGGCTATAAGCTGATTGGACAACACAGCATTTCGATGAATGAGTAGCTGGCTGGGCTTCCCTCTATAGCTCAAAAAGAGCCGGATGCACTCTGGAGTTCTTTGGCTTACAGCAGCTGCTAGCCAACATAAAGGCCTGACAATTTTCTGAAACCTTTTTAAGTGTGATCATGAATTTTAAACACTGTCAATGATTCATTGGTTCCAGACTAGAAGAAAACAGTAATGATCAGAAGGAGAGCAGTCAGAAGAAAAGTATCTTTGTGGTGTAGATGTTCCTGAAATGGAATAATGTCACTCAAAGCCTGCAGTCAAATTTTGAGCTACCTCTAGCACATGCATTACTTTCCTGGTTTCTGTAAGTATGTGTCTACACTCTCCAACAGAAGCTAATTATAAGAATAGTAGAAGATGCTTTATCAAAAGTTTTGCTAAAATCCAAGTAAACTTTTTACACAACATTCCTTACATCTACTAGTTTGGTTGTCCTGCCAAAAAAGGAAACAATGTTAGTCTGGCATGATTTGTTTTTGATGAAGTCCTGTTGGTGATTCTTCATATTTATATGTACGTATTCACCAATCCTTTTAAAAATATTATGTTATACTAATGCATTGTTGGTGGAGTTATGAACTGATCCAATCATTCTGGTGAGCAATTTGGAACTATGGCCAAAGGGCTATAAAACAGTGCATACCATTTGATCCAGCAATACTACTTCTAGGGCTATATCCCAAAGAGATCATAAAAAAAGGGAAAAGGAACCACATGTACAAAAATATTTATAGCAACTCTTCTTGTGATGGCAAAGAATTGGAAGTTGAGGAGATGCCCATCAATTGGGGAATGGCTGAACAAGCTGTGGTACATGAATGTAATGGAATACTATTGTTCCATAAAAAATGATGGGCAGGCAGATTTCAGAAAAAACCTGGAAAGACCTACATGAACTGATGCTGAGTGCAGTGAGCAGAACCAGGAGAACATTGTACACAGTAACAGCAACATGGTTCGATGATCAACTTTGATAGACTTAGCTCTTTTCAGCAATGCAATGATCTAAGACCAGGGCTGTCCAACCTTAGGTTTTTATTGAAACAATAGACAATATATTTTGATTTGCCATTTTAGTGAGAGCTCTACAGTAGCTCAGCTTTGTTTACTAAAGCATTTATGTAAATTTCTATGCTTGTAGGCGGGTCACATAAATCTCAGGCTGCATTTTGGACAGCCTGATCTAAGACAATTCAAAAAGACTCATGAACTCAGGAAAATGCTATCCATATCTAGAGAAAGAACTATGGAGTCTGAATGCAGATCAAAGCATACTGTTTTCTCTTTTTTTTCTTTCTCGTGGTTTTTCTTTTTTGTTCTGTTTCTTCTTTTACAACATGACTAATGTGGGAAAAAGTTTAATATGATTATACATGTATAGCCCATATCAGATTGCATGCCATCTTGGGAAGGGGGGAAGGGAGGAAGAGGGAAAAATTTAGAACTCAAAATCTTATAAAAGCGAGTGTTGAAAACTAAAAGTATTCTGTTCTAAAACTGTCCCAGGAATGAAGGTGATTTTCACTGGCCTATATTGTGCATACCTAGTTCACTTCCCTTCTTTTGAAAATTAGGACATTTCCTCTTCTCCAGTCTTGTGGAAATTTTCCATTGATCTTTCAAATATCATTGACAGTGATTTTGCAATAACATCTGCTAGTTCTTTCAGTACCTAATGATATAATTTATCAAGGGCTCCTACATGCTCTCTTATTATGTCCTTACTTATTTGAGATATCATCTATTATTCATTTTTGTTTGTCATTTCTAGCATAAAAGTCATTCTACTTTATAGAGGAAACAGAAAGAAAATAAAAGTTTTGCCTTCTTCCTGTTGTCACTTAACATCATCCTACCAACCTCAAGCAAATAAATATTCTCTTATTTGATTCTCCTTTTTCTCCCAGTATGTTCTACTGTTTAACTTGATTGCTATTTTATTAAGTGTTTTTGTTGTTAACTAATGCTTTTAATGTCCTCTGGATGACTAGCAAAAGAAAAACACGTAAGTGGACTTTGTCGGCTACAGTTGGGAGAGAATTCTGATCAAGAAAGTGCTACTTTTGTGTCTTATCCAGATTATTAATTTTGGAAGTACAATTTACTTCAAGGATTCATCTGAGGATTTTTTTTAGACAACGGACAGCAGAAGAAACACAGCAGATATATCTGTGTTTATAGAGGCCAGGTCATTCTCATTAATGTAAGTACTGCTTGTGTAAACCAAAGTGGCATTGAAAAATTACTTTCTATTTTACTGTTAATTCACTATCATAAAAAAGGAAAAAAACAGTTATCTAAAATACTGGTGTGTCTAATAGTGCACTTAGAGCCACACAGAAGATTGCTAAATAACAGGAAGGATAAGGGCAATGAGAGTGCCTCATATAATACTCTAGATTTTAGGAAGATACATAATGTGCTTACAAGATAGTACAAGAAAAGAGAACAAACTTTGTGTGTTTTCTGTTAATTGTCTGAATTTACTGAGTACCTAAAAGACCTGGTAAGAACTGAGTTGAGGAAAGTTTCTTAAAACTGGTCACTCTAGAGTGTTAGTAGTGGAAAGAGGAAACAGATAACAAGAGATACTGTGGCCATAAAATATATAGGAGTCATCAACTGATTAGATGTGAAGATAATGGAAAGGGAAGAGTCAAAGATAAAGAACCTAATTTCCTGGGGAAATTGTAGTGTTATTAACAGAGACAGAAAAATTATAGAGGAGTAAATTTGCAGGGACAGATGAGTAACTCGGTTTTGGAAACGTTGAATTGAACATGATGGTGAAACATCCAAATGGAAATATCCAATGGGTAATTGGACTAGACTAATTCTAAGGTCCCTCCCAACTCTAACACCATATGATTCTATAGATCACAGGGTTTTCTAGAGCTAGAAGGGACCTTAGAGTTTATCTAATCCATTCACTTAATTTTACAAATGAGACAAGTGAGGTTGGAGATACCAACTGAATTAATCATGATAACTTGAGTAGTAAGTAGCAGAACTAGTAAGCATTTATGATTAATAGGTATATGACATGATTTTAATAGGTTCCAGGAAGGTCACTAGCACCACTCCATACCAGAAAATACCTGAAATTCCATCAGTATAGGTTCATTTATCTGGAATACAGTTTTGTACTCTGCTCAAATGGAAACATCCCCAAGGTGTATTTTAATCTTATCAGTTATTTATATTTTATTCCTATGCATAAGCATAGAATGTAAGAATGTGAAGCTCTCCCCTTCATCTGTCTCCTCCCACTCAATAAACTCCAACAGCTCCTGATTATCTATAGGACCAATATAAGTGTTTTATTTGACACATAAAGTTCTTTATAACCTGGCCTCTCCCTTTTTTTCCAACATTCTTACATTTTACTCCCCTCTACTCATTCCACAATAATAATAATAGCTAACATTTATATAGCACTTGTTATGTGTCAGGTAGGGCAGTTAGGTGGCACAGTGGATAGAGTGCCGGGCCTGAAGTCAGGAAGACTCATCTTCATGAGTTCAAATCTGGCCTCAGACACTTACTGGCTGTGTGACCTTGGGCAAGTTGCTTAACCCTGTTTGCTTTAATTCCTCATCTGTCAGACACAAATGAAACGACTGAACAACGACAAATGTGCCAGGCACTGTACTAAGTGCTTTACAATTACTGCTATCTCATTTGCTCTTCACAATAACCCAGGATGGTCGTAGGTGCTATTATTATCCTCCTTTTACAAATGAGGAAACTGAGACAAAGCGAAATACCCTGAGTCACACAGCTAGTAAGTATCCGAGGCTGGATTTAAACTTAAATCTTCCTGATTCCAGCACTAGTGATATATCTATTGTTATCTTACATGAGCAGCTAGGTGGTACAACGGATAGAGCTCTGGGCCTGGAGTCAGAAGGTCCTGAGTTCAAATTCATCCTCAGACACTTGCAAGATGTGTGACCCTGAGCAAGTCATATGACCCAGTTTACCTCAGTTCCTCATCTGTAAAATGAGTTGGAAAAGGAAATAGCAAATCGCTCCAGTGTCTTTACGAAGAAAATCCCAAATAGGGGTCACAAAAAGTCAGACACAACTGAAACTAAAATGACTACAGCAGCTACCCTACAGTTAAATTAATCTACTTGCTGGTCTCATCTCCGTGTCTTTGTACTAGTTGTCCTTCATTCCTGAAATGTTCTCTTTCTTCCCCTGTACATATTAGTTTCTCATGGTTATTGTTTTTCAGTCGTTCGGTCACGTCCGACTCTTCATGACCCCGCAGACCGTAGCATGCCGTGCCCTTCTGTCTTCCAGCATCTCTCAATATCTGTCCTAGCTCATGTTTTTTGCCTCTGTGACACTATCCATCTGATCCTCTACCATACCTTTTTCCTTCAATCTTTCCCAACATCAGGGTCTTTTCCAATAAATCTTGTCTTCTCATTATGTGGCCAAAGTATTTAAGTTTCAGTTTCAGTATTTGACCTTCCAGTGAATAGCCTAAACTAATTCTTTAAGTATTGACTGATTTGATCTCCTTGTTGTCCAAGGGACTCTCAAAAGTCTTCTCCAACACCACAAATTGAAAGCATCAATTTTGCGGCACCCAGCTTTCCTTATAGTCCACCTCTCACAGCCATATATAGCTACTAGAAAAATCATAGCTTTGACTATACAGACCTTTGTTGGCAAGGTGATGTTTCTGCTTTTAGTATGCTGTCCAAATTTGCCATAGCTTTCCTGCCAAGGAGCAAGCATCTTTTAATTTCATGGCTACAGTCACCATCTGCAGTGATCTTTGAGCCCAAAAATCTAAAATTTGACACTGCTTCCATTTCTTCTCTCTCTATTTGCCAAGAAGTGATGGGACACTTGCCAAGATCTTAGGTTTGTTTTTTTTTTTTTTAAGTTAAGCTTCAAGCCAGCTTTGACACTCTCCTCTTTCACCCTCATCAAGAGGCTTCCTAATTACTCATTACTTTCTGCCATCAGAGTTAGTATCATCTGCATATCTAAGATTGTTGATATTTCTCCAGGAAACCTTAATTCCAGCTCTTTATTTATCCACCCTGGCATTTCACATGATGTACTCTGCATATAAGTCAAATAAATAAGGTGACAATATACAGCCTTGTCATACTCCTTTTAGTTTTTCTGGCTTCCTTAAAATCTCAACTCAAATTCTACCTTCTGGAAGCCTCTCCTGTTCCCCCAGCTGCTAGAACTTTCACCTCTGGGATTCTCTTCCATTTCTTCTATATGTGTCCTGTTTGTACGTCTTTATTTACATGTCTCCTTCCCTCCCCCATTAGAAAGATAACTCCTTGAGAAAAAAGAATATTTTTACATTTCTTACATCTTAACAGTGTGCCTGGCATAAAACAAGCATGTACTAGATGCTGTTTGTCTCACTGAATATGAAAAATAAATGCACGTATAAAAATTCAAGCACCATTTAATACAGTGAAGACTGAATATAGTACGACATCTGTTTAACTTATAAAAAGGAACCCTAAGTGTCCACTGAACAGTGATTTTGATCTTTAAGTTAAAACAAAGTTATCTGTGGCAGACATCTTTCAAAAAATGTTGACTGGCAAGATTCTATCTAACCTACTTTTTCTCCCTTTAGTTCATATTATTTGTCCCCTTAGTTCACATTATTCTCTTTCATACTTTCTATATTCCAGCCAAACTGCCCTTCCAGGTCTTCCCTCATTTTACCCTACTTCTCTTGCCTCTTTATATTTAATTGGACTTCTGAAAGCCATAACTAGTTATTTTTTCCACGTTGGGTAAGAAACATTTTCCCTGAAATGGGAAGGGTAACCAAAAACTTCTCATTTTAATTCATTATTCTTGACAACTGGATGCATGGGCCATTGGTTGTCTGGATCGAGGATGTCAAATATACATGTATGGGTGGAAGTAGGTCTCACACTTTAGTCCTAACTTAACTTCCTACCTGTCTTTCCTTCTTCATATTTATTGGGGGTGAGGCAAAGGTATCTCTGAGATGGTCCTTGACAAAGGACCTTATACCAAGGTCTATAGGTGGTTGAGTTGGGAATACGCTGCCAGACCTGATGCACGACAACATGGTATTGCCTCATATAATATAATTGAGAAAGGAACAGCAATAGGGAGCTTCAGTTCAGGGGTACACCCTCCTTCAGATGTCTAAGTATCCTTCAGATACTTACTTGCAGAAATCCCATATGATCCTCCAAAATCTTAGTGGATACCACAGAAAGGGAGAGAACATTTATAGCAGCTAAGCACCTATTTCATGGACCATTTTAACCCACCCCTGTTTGGTGGCCAGGCAACCTTTTTTTTTCCCCTTCTCTCTATACCCAAGCTTGCCAATGGAGAGGTTTGAAAGAGACTACTGGCCATTCTCATTCCCATTCCCATGTCCCTCTTTTAAGCCTCTGCTTAGGTGGGCCCATAGGAAAAGGAAATATCTGGCTCCAATTTCCCAGATCTCAGTGGTAGTGGTCCTTTAATAGGCAAACCCAGAGGAGCCAGGCAAGGTCAAATGAACCAAGAATGTAAATGCAAGGCATAGAAGAGGCATGATGGCCACTTAAGTCAGGTGAGGTGGCACCAATGGCTTTAACCCTCCCTGCTGTCATCCTCTCATTGTATAACTGCTCCTCAATAAGGGTTTTCTTCTGGTTAGAAGTCACTAACTCATGAGCCTCCTAAATCAAGCATTTAAGCAGAATCCCATTCCCCTGATGTGACTCTGAGATTTCTCCCTGAACCTGAATCACACATGTGACAGCTCTGTATGTTGATATCTCCAAGGTCTAGATTGGGTGCTCCCTCCTCTATGAAATTTTTCATAATTCTCCTGTCCCTTTTTTATTTTTCCTAGAGATTTTATCTGGATCTTTTCCTTGCCTGTATCACATTCTACTTTATATTATTCTTATTTATGCACATGTCACATCTGCCTTAATAAACTAAATAGTTCCTGTGGACAGATTTCTGTATAACATCATATTTGTACACCTGGTGAATAACAAAGCACACATAGTAAGCATTTAATCATTATTCAAGTTGTTGGGTTTATTGATAAAATCTGGATTTTTATAATATACAACTAAACTTTTTATCTTTTTTCATCTTTTACATTTGTACTGTGGATGTACATAAATAGATACTATATTATTATATCCTTTTGAAATTTTACCTTTTTCCATATAAATTTTTACATATTGAAGAAAAGAAAGTTTTGAAGCTCTTAAAAAATCTTATCGCTACATCTCCTTGCCTTATTCATATGCCTTCTAATTCTTAATTTCTTTCTAGCATCTCTAATTTTTTATCTGAAAGCATATTTCTGTTATGTTTAATTTAGTTTACTGTAAAACACAGCGATACTTATGACCAGGGGCCAAAATGGTCAATGATCACAGAACTTCTGTGTATGAAACAAAGAGCTTCTATAACAATCAAACAATATCAAATGACAGGTAATAAGAAGGAGATGAATGTTAGGAAAGTATGATATTTCTTCAGAAATGGTTACTAATATCTAATTAAGGGCATTATGGAATTTTTCTTTTTTTATTCTTTATTACAAGGGATAGATCTCTAGGAAGAGAAGAGGAGAGGAACATATTGGGATATATAGTTGATGTAAAAACAAAAGATATCAATATTTTTTGAAGAGCATATGGCATGACCATATGCCATATAGGCTCAGAATATAGACTGATACTTTTTTTTTAACATGGCCAATACCAGAACTTGTTTTAATGAAGGTTTTGCTTTTCCTTCATTCTCAATTGGGGAAAGGAATGGTGAGAAGGAGAGAAGGTAGATTTATGCTAACAGAAAAATTAGTTTAATAAAAATTTAAAAGAACAAAATAAAAAGAGCACAGGGCAGCAAAACTTGCTTAGTGTGGAGGCTACCAGAGGCAGTTTATCTTCATAGAATCATAGACTTTGAGATTTGGAAGAAATTGCCAAGTCTAACATATCTAGTTCCAAATATGAATAATATAGAAAACCTCCAAGGAGAGACCATCCACCAACCCTCCAGGTAAACCATTCTCTGGCTGGACAGCTCTTACATTTTCACTACTGAATTTCATCTTAGAGTCACTCCAGTGCTTTAGCCTTTCAAGATTCTTTTGGACCCATATTGTCATCCACTGCGTTAGCTACTCCTTTCCAGATTTCTGTCACCTACACATTTGATGACCATGCCAACTCTGCCTTTATTACCTTCGTTAGGAAGGTTTTCTTGATATCAAGTCTAATTTGCTGAAGCTTTCACTAGTTCTGATCTCTGGGACCAAATGAAACAAGTCCAGTCCTTCTTTATATGACAGCCCTTCAAGTACTTGAAGACAGCTATAACGTCATCTTTTCTCCACACTAAACATGACTCATTTCTTCACCTAATCCTCATATGCCAGGTAATCAAGGTTCTTCACTAACCTTGGTTACCTTCCTCTGGATACTCTCTGTCTTACCAATGCCCTTTTTAAACTGTGGGTCCCAGAACATAACACAATTCTCCAGGTCTTATTAGGGTAGAGTACAAGGGGACTATCATTATCACCTCATTATTCTTGGCAGTTATGTTTCTCTTAATGAAACCCCAGATCACATTAGCTTTTTTGGCTACTACATCACAGTTCAGACTCATATTTACCTTTTGGTTCACTAAAGCCCCCATGTTTTTCACGTTTTCAAAAAAAAAACTGCTATCTACCTGTGTTTCCTCTATACTTGTGGATTTTTTTTTTTTGCTCAAGGTAAAGACTTGACATTTTCACTACTGAATTTCATCTTAGAGTTACTCCAGTGCTTTAGTGTTTCAAGATCTTTTTGGATCCATATTGTCTGTCATCCACTGCATTAGCTACTCCTTTCCAGATTTCTGTCACCTACAAACTTGATGACCATGCCAACTCTGCCTTTATCCAAATCACTGATGCAAATCTTAGCTCTGGGCCTAGCATAGAACTCTATGATACTCCACTGGAGACCTTCCAACCCGTTCTGAATCCATTTGATAGTATTATTGTCTGATTCATATCTTTCATCCACAAGAATAACATACTATATGAAAAGCTTTACTCAAATCTAAGCAAATTATATCAAAAGCAGTTTCTTCATCTAATAGTTTACTAATCCTATAAAAAAAAGAAATAGGGTTCATATTCAGGAAGCAAAACCTAGGGCAGCAAGCCGCATCAGATAGAAGGGAGGCAGTACAGAGCTATAGAAAAGCACTGGAGGGAGGATCAGAAAATCTGGATCTTGATTTTGTAGCTGATTAGACAAATCACCTTAGGCAGTTCATTCACTTCTGTTGCCAGCAGTTTTCTTTCCCACTGCATAAGGTGTTGAAATAAGTGCTGTGATTTTAATTATAAAATTCATCTTGTATTAGATTTTCCAATTTAGATAGAAACACCTACGCACATAAGAAGTATTTCTTTTTTCATATTTTTCACTAAGGACTTCATAAAATGTTATCAGTGAGACATTCTATAGGAACTTATTTCTATAAAATCTTCTGCTCCAGCTCTTTCCCAACACTGGTTTTATAAGTCGCATATGATTAAGTAGTAGAGGCCCTTGGTGCTGAGTTTACCTCCCCAACCCCAATCTTTCAGTACTTTGTGTGCCTTTGGCTCCCTCCTAGAAGTCTCCCTGGGTTTGGGGAACCTCAGCTTTTGGGTTTCTCAGGGTGGTCCACATGGCCATGGACATGAAGACGTGGCTCATACTGCAACTACAGAAAAGGAAGAGTTGGGGGCGGGGAGGGAAGGTAAAGAGAGGCAAAGGATCTGGTCCTGAATAATTGCAGCTCAGAAGCTTTGTCCTCAGATTTTAACAACCTTGAGTTTCTGAGCATGATCCAAATCAATCTGCTGGTTTTAGACAACTTTCTTCATTGTTAGCCAGCTGCAAGAGCTGGAGCTGACTGCTAACCACATATGGGAGCCCGGAGGTTTCTGGACATACTCCTAACCCAATCCACCTGAACCTCAGCAGGAATAAAATCAAGGATCTCAACATTCCAGAGACTCTGAAGAAGTTGATGAGCTCTTAGAAAGTAGGCCTTTTAAAATATCAAGGTAAACATGCTAAGTTCCAGGTCATCTACCTCACTGTCTATAATGGCAATGACAAGAAAGCCTCCAACTCTGAACATTAAGCTTGTGGTAAAGGGCCCAGAGGATGACTATGAGGAGAATGATAAAGATACAAGTAAGGAAGAGGATGAAGATGAGTTCAATGCTATCACTGATAATGAAGATGAAAAAGATGTTGATGAAGAAAAGGATGGGGTAGAGGATCAAGAGGGTTAGGAAGAAGATGGAAAATAGAGAACAAGAAAAATAGACAACAGTCCATCCAGGAAGGAGGAAAGGAGCAGCAGTCAATGGAGGCAGAGACAGAGATGAGAAAAAACAACTGAGCCAGTTGCTAAACAACTAAGGCAGGTGGCCTTTTGGATGTCGGGTTTGCCCATACCTTTTGTTCCCTCAGCTTCAGGTACTAGGGTCTGTTCTGTTCCAAAAGGGATCCAACAGGACTCTTATAATTAGTCAAGGGATACAGTGACAAAGTTGTCTCCATTTTCAGGGGTGTTTAGTGTTATGATTCATTGGATTATTTTTTTTTAATCCTTATTGCCAAGAAAAATTCTGGTACTTTCTCAGGATAAAATTTTGATTCCCCCTCTTTTGTGGGGGAATTAAAACCAAATTAAACCAGAATTTAAAAATAAAACTAGATGGCACTTCAGAGTTCATCCAAGATCAAAGATTTAGAGATGGAAGGGGTCTAAGAAGCCATCTTGTTCAACTCCTTAATTTTACAGAAGAGGAAATGAGAATTAGAAAGGTTAAATAATTTAGCCAAAGTTACATAGGCATCAAGAACTAGAAGGGACCTTTGGAGTCATTTACTCCGACCTCCCCACTTTACGGATAAAGAAACTGAGGTTCAAAAAGGTTAAATAGTTTGCCCAATTTCAAAAACTATATGATTCAAATCTATGTCCTTTGCCTGCGAATTCCACCCAACACTTAAACTACTGGTGCCAGCATTAAAAAAAAAAACACACAAACACATCCTAATTCCCAGTCCCTCCCGTCTTTACCTCCCAAGAGTAAATGGACCTTAGTCAGTGAGTCAGAGACTAATTATTCAGTGTGTACCCTAAGAGCACATACTTTATGCTCTATTACACTATACTCTTGCTTTTTATTTTTAGCTAAACTTTAGGTCAATGACTGCATCAACTTTCTCCTTAGGACCTCTCAGGTACAATGATAATATGTAACAGGGGTGGGGAACCTGCGGCGAGGCCACCTGTGGCCTTCTAGGTCCTTGGGTGCAGCCTTTTGACTGTGTCCAAGTTTTACAAGACAAACACTTTTATTAAGGGGATTTATTCTGTGAAGTTTGGATTCCGTCAAAGGGCTGCACTTGAGGACTTAGAGGGCTACATGTGGACTCAAGGCCACAGGTTCCCCACCCCTGACTAGAGAAATTGTCACTAAATTTGCAAAAAGAGTCAGTATTTTCTACTATCTTCAAATTGAACTATGAAGCAATTAGATTGACTATAAAACTTCAATATGAGACTCAAGACAAGCACAATAAAAGCACAATAAACTGATCCATACTGCTTATTTCAGTTTGTTTTTTAGGAAAAGAAGGTGCATGGGCTTTGTATTAAGATATCTAGAATTATTCTAATGGATACATGACTTTAATATTAGATGATATTGTGAAAACACTCCTGAGACTAACACATCTTTTTTTCACGAATTATCTTACTGTATAGATGAAGTAGACACAGAGTAAGCCTGTTTCCTGAAAGGAGCCAATCAGGTGCCTTCAGTGAGCCAAAAGTCTTGCTTATTCCCAGATGCCTTTACAGGTTGACCTCACTGGCTGACCTTTTGGAGTCGCGCACTTCGAAGTGGCTTAAACCAAACTTGTGGTCAACTATTGCTGCAAAACATCCTGCTTCTGTAACCCACCTATTCCTAGAAAAGACTGTTCACTCTCTACCCTGACCCCTCTCTGAACCTCCCTTGTGTGGTTTTCAAGCATAAATTGCCCCTGCCTCTCCTAGGCTGTGGGCTCCATTACCTGGTTGCCCCAGCATGCATGTCTAATATCTCTCCCTTTTAATATATAATTTTGTTTTGACTCAAACAGAACTCCTCCATAGTTGGAGGGATAGGTTTTTACAGTTGATATTCTGGTGCCAGAAGTGGGATTTGACAAGGATGGAGTCGACTACCAACTTCATTCCAAAGATGAGGCTAGGTACCAGCGAGGGCTCTTTGTGTTCAACTTGTCTCTAGTTTTTGGTTTTGTTTTTTCGGTTGGTGAGTACTGCTTCCCCACTCAAATCTTGATTCCTTTTTGGTCAAGTTATTTATTTAAAGGGAAACCCATATGTCCCACAGACAGTAGGGAAGAAAAAAGAAAAATATCCATCTCTGAAACTCCCCATCACTGAAAATTTATAAGCCCCTTGAGCAGTAGGGAAGAAATTTATAAGCCCCGAAGGTATAAGGAAGAAAAATCTTCATCTCTGGAAATTTAGAGAGCTCTCAGGTGATCCAAGCCATGTGCTTGAAAGCAAAGATCATTGCCACATCACTACAACATGGCCCAGAAACCTGCAGGTATTTAACTAATTGGCAGAAATTAACTAAAGATGACCCCCATTATTGTTGGACAACCTAGGGCACTTTTGATTGAGATAAAATAAATTACCATAAGAAATGTCTTGATGAAGCCAGCAAGAAAATTAAATATCCCAAGTGGAATGCTTTTAACAAATGGCTTAATGGATTAAACAAATAGTTTAACAAAATGAAACTACAAGTAAGAAGCTTAAAGTAATTTAGTCTCCTTTAAAGAAATATCAAACAAATTGAGGAATGAAAAGGAAAAGAAAAATCAAATTTGTCAGCTCCAAAGCAATGTCCAAACTCTTTCCCTGGATAATCAGAATTATATTATTCAATTAAAACAGGAACTCAGAAACTGGCATGCTCATCAAACCAAGCCACCTCTCCCAGAAAAGATTTATCCACCTCTCCTTGGCAAAGATTCACCCTCACGTATACTTCTCACAGCTATGGGTAACAGATATAGTCTTAATCAAACAAGAGATAAAGGCAATTACAAAAGATAAAAGAGATAACTTTACTTGAAATTAAAAAGCTTCTGCACAGACAAAATTAATGCACCTAAGAAGGGAAGTGGTCGAATGTGGGTCGGGTGGGGGGGACACAGGACTTTCTATCAAATATCTCTCACAAGAGTTTGCTATCCAAAATAATATATATGTGTATGTGTAGACAAACACACACACACACACACACATACACACACACACATGACTAATAGCCATTCTCCAATAGGTAAATGGGCAAAGGAAATTAATAAACAGTTCTCATAAGAAATGCAAAATATTCCCAATCACATAAAAGAATGCTCCAAATCACTAATAAAGAGAAATACAGATCAAACCAACCCTGAGGTTTCACTTCACACCCTGAAAATTGGCAAAAATTATCTTTAAAAATGGCAATAGTTAACATTGAAGGGGTTGTAAAAGGATAGGTACAGTAATACGATGTTAGTGGAGCTGAAAATTGGTACAACCATTTTGGAAAGCAATTTGGAATTATGCAAATAAAGTGACTAAAATGTCGATACCTTTTAAACAAGGGACTCCATTGAAGGCTTGTACTCTAAGGAAGCCATTGATAAGAGGAAAGACCTCATATAAAAAATTTATAGCAGCACTTTTTGTGATAGCTAAGAATTGGAAACAAAGTAGATGCCCATCAATTGGGGAATGGCTAAACAAATTGTGGTACATGAATGTAATGGAATATTATTATGTTATAAGAAATTATGTGTGATGACTACAGAGAAGCATGGAAAGATCAATATGAACTGACGCAGAGCAAAGTAAGCAGAGCCAGGAAAACAATATACACAGTAACTACAACAAAAAGACATGCGAAAAAAATCAACAGTAAATGAAACAAAACCATAAAGATCAAGTGAGACTCAAATAAAGAGATATGAGAAGAGACCCCCAATGTACCCCTTTGTGGAGATGGGAGGTACACAGGTATTATACATTATACAGGTTTTCAGACTTTTTTAATGTGTTTATCAATTATGCTGACTTTTTTTTTCCATCTCTAAATAATACTGTTTGTCATATGGGTTGACTCACAGGGAAGTAAAGAGAGGGATACATGGAACCTATAGTCAAAGATTATCCAGAGACAATTGTGAATAACCTATTATTATATACATATATAATATATATACACATGTGTGATATATATATATGGACATATATAATTTTAAACATCAAATTTTTATAGCTATAGATTAATTGTCTGGTTCTAGAAATAAAAATAATTAACTCGAACGAGTCAAACTAAACTACCTATGTCAACACATGGTGAAGAATTGTTGATTGTTGCCAGAAGGGTCTGTGCAGAGGCCTTGATGTTACTAGATCTAACCTCCTGCTCATTGTCACCACCTACTATCAGGAGAAGAAATCTGCAACTATCTAGAGGATATCTAGTCTCTGGTTTCTGTGGTGCTACTCTGGTCACCACTTTGTATTAGAAGACCCGCTGTGACCTCAAAGACTGTGTGACTTTGAGACTTAGTCCTTCTGAAGGAGCAAGAAAAGGCCTAGAATTTCTGGCTTTTTTTCTCCTCCACATTTTCATTATTTTTTGTTTTTTCCTTTTTCCCTTAGTCCTGCCCATGCTAAGAAGACTATTCATTAAGACTTGAAAATTGGTCCTTCAGATGGGGGGAGGAAAGACTTAAGATTATTGGCTTTTGTTCTCCACATATTTTTTTCCTCCCTTAGTACCACCCATGACAAGCGGACTGTCCAGTAAGAACACTATAATCGGGGCAGCTAGGTGGCGCAGTGAGTAGAGCACTGGCCCTGGAGTCAGCAGAACCTGAGTTCAAATATGACCTCAGACACTTAACACTTACTAGCTGTGTGACCTTGGGCAAGTCACTTAACCCCAATTGCCCTGCCTTCCCCCCTCCAAAAAAAAAAAAAGAACACTATAAACATTTAAGACCTTGCCACCAAGGGACAGTATGTAATAGGATCAGTATCAGTATTTTCCTAGCCTCAGTTTCCCCAACATAGTTCTCTCCTCCCACACAACCTCTTCAGCCTCAGCTTCTCTAGTGACTTCCCTGGTGCAGTTCCTTCAATTGGCCCAGTTTCTCCAACCCAACTTCCAGGTCAAGAGGCATAAAAAAAGTCCCTCAGACTTGGTCGGTAGCTGAAAGCATATGGAATTGCCATTACCTGACAATGTACTAACCAGATTTGTTTCAAGTTGGAGACAAGAGAGTTAAAGGAGCTATGTCCAGAGAAGCTAAGTGCTATGGTAGCCTTGCTGTATATCTTTGCTATGTTAGAACAAAGTAAACTTTTTCCTTTGTTCAATGTTCAGTGACTAAAAGGGTGCTGGCCTTTGAGTACCTAGCCTACAACAAGTGCAATGGATTGTTTCTGTGCTGTAAGAGGGAGGAAAATATATACATACATACACATATATAATACATACACATACATATACACACACATATACACACATACATATATATGTGGCTTTCAGGGAAGGAGAGGGAGGAGGAATACAACAGAAATGTAGAGGATGTTAAAAACATTATGTCAATAATAATGTATTTTGTTTTTAAAAGAATTCCCTCCAGTTCATCATCTGTACATCTGCCAATCTGATAGTCCAAAAACACAGTTCTGACCATGAGTGCCCTCCTGCTACTCAAAAATCTTTAATGGCTCCTTTTTGTCTCTAGAAATTATTTTTTTAAAGCCCTCAGTGTGGCATTTAAAGCTTTACACAATTTGGCTCTCCTTTACTTATCCAGTCTTATTTAATATTATGATCCCCTTGACCCATTCTCCATCCAGTTAAATTGGCCCTATTAGCCCTGTTCCCTGAAAAGGCATTCCATCTCTGGCCTCCTTGCTTTTACACCAGTTCGTCTAAGTCTGGGATGCAGTGCCTTCTCACCTTCACCTCTTAGAATCTCAAGCTTCTTTCATAGCACAGCTCAGCTGCTGTCCCCTATATGATGCTTTTTGCTGGTCCTCCCAGTTATTAACTAGCTCTCTCTTGAAGTTACTTTGTATAATTTCCTATATACTTTATTTACTTGTATGCATGCTGCAACCACTTTCTCCTGGTTTTCTTCCTATCTGACTGCTCCTTCTTTGTCTCCTTTGCTAGATCTTCCTCTAGATCACGTCTCTAACCACAAGTGTCCCTCAGGATTTCATCTTTGGCCCTCTTTTCTTCTCCCTCCACATTACTTCACTTGGTTCAGTTCCCACTGATTTAATTACCATTTAATTACCAGATGTCAAACATCTGGAATTGAATGTCCAGTAGATATCTTAAACTCAATACATCCAAAACAGAACTTATTATCTTCATTATATAACAAGAACTATTATCTTTCTTGTATAAACCCTCCTTCCCTCCTGCCTTCCTTATGTAACTGTGTAGGGCAACACCACCCTCCTAGACTCTTAAGTTCCCATCCTAGAAGTCATTCTGGATTCCTCACTATCTCTCACCCCCCTCCCCCACCCCCCCCACCCCCGGCCCATATCCAAGCTATTGCCAAGACCTATCAATTTCATCTTTGCGACATCTCTTGTATATGCCCCTTCTCTGCTCTGACACTGCCATCGATTTAGTGCAGGCCCTCCTCACCTCATGCTTGGATTACTGAAATAGCCTCCTGGTGAATCAACCTGCTTCAAGTCTCTCTCCACTCCATCGGCCATTCAGCTACCAAAGCGATTCTTTCCTAAAATGCAGGTTTAATCATGTCATCCCCCTATTCAATAAACTTCAGTGGCTTCCTATGGCCTCCAGGAGCAAACACAATCTGTTTCACACTCAAAATCTTTATAACCTTGTCTTCTTCCTTTCCAGTCTTCTTACTCTTCATTCCCCACCACTCCCATCCGCTAACACTGGCCTTCTGGCTGTTTCACAAACAAGATGCTCCATCTCTCGGTTCCAAACATTTTCTGTAGCTGTCCCACATGCCTAACATGCTCTTCCCCCAACCCCCATTACTGACTTCCCTGTCTTCCTTTAAGTCCCAACTAAAATCCCACTTTCTACAGGAGCTCTTCCCTAACCCCTCGTAATTCCGGTGCTTTCCCTCTTATTATTTATTCTATACCTAGCTTGCTTTGTATGTATTTGTTTGCACGTTGTCTCCCCTATTAGATTATAAACTCCCTGAAGGTAAGTACCGTCTTTCGCCTCTTTTTTTGTAGCCCCAGTAATCAAGACAGCACCTGGCACATAGTAGACCCGTAGTGTTTCTTGAATGAATGAATGAATGAACCTCCTCAACTCTCAGTAAAACATAAAGTTCTTTGAGGGCAGGGACTGTTTCCTTTCTACCTTTATATCCACTACCTAAAGCAATACCATACATATAGAGAGTATGTAATAAATATTTGTCCCCCAGCACCTAAAACAACGCCATATATGTAGTGAGTATGTAATAAAAATGTGTTGAATAAAGGGAATTTGGAGCTGTTTGTG
>CM053622.1:512286483-512301756 GCA_028646595.1 Phalanger gymnotis
AGAAAGAAAGATGCATGGATGCAAAACAGGAAGGAAGGAAGGAAGGAAGGAAGGAAGGAAGGAAGGAAGGAAGGAAGGAAGGAAGGAAGGAAGGAAGGAAGGAAGGAAGGAAGGAAGGAAGAAAGGAAGGAAGGAAGAAAGGAAGGAAGGAAGAAAGGAAGGAAGGAGGGAGAGGATGGAGGAGAGAAAGATGCAGGGGAAGGGGAGGGGGGAAGAATGAAGGGGAGGGGAGAGCGGGGAGAGGGAGAGGAAAGGAGGGGGGAAGGGAATTATAGAACTAGATCTGTCTTTGTTTAGACCTGCTGCGGTAACATGTAGTTCAGACGCCTTAACCGGCGAGGAAACCACTCATCGAGGTTAAATACGTCGCCCAGCCCTGCTCGGCCGCGCTTGGTCTCGGGCCGTGCTTTCCGCCGCCTGGAGAGGAAGGAGAACGTAACAGACGCCATTTGAGATTGTGTTCCGAGCAAAGATCACAAGACGGATCGACGACGTGGAGGACTCGGGGTTCTCAGTCTGGATTGAAGCAGAACAAGTGAAAGAATAAAGGGGAAGGGGATGGAAAGAAAAGAGGAGACGAGACAGCCATAGGAATCGGGAGGGAGGGAGACAAGGGACCAGAAGAAAAACCTAGCGAGGGAGAGCAGGCCGAGGCGGAAGACGCGGAGCTCCGCCCCGCCCCCTCCTCGTCTTTCCCCCTCCCCCTCCCGTGAAGAGCCGTAGGAGTAGGTGACGATCGAGTTACTTCCTCCTAGGGCCAGAGCTAGGAGCCCAGCGCCGGGGGCCGGGCTGCCATTTCAGGTCCGATCGCCGGACAAACCCCTTCCCTTGTAGTGCTGACCCGCCTACCCCCCCCCCCCCACCGCCTCCTCTCTCCCTCAGGGCTGGTTCTCTGCGGGTCACAGATCGTGCTGGGTGGTGCCTCCGGAGCCCCTTGGGAGCCCTCGGTTTTGAGACAGGAGTGCCCTGAGCTTTGTCGCCCGCGGCCTGCGCTGGAACCTCTCGGCCCCGCGGCCCAGGTGAGTAAGCGCGACCCGCCGCGGCTTCCCCGCCCAGGGTGAGGGGAGGGGATCATTCCCGGGGAAGGAAGGGGCGCCGGGGGCCCGACAGCCCAGGGCCGGGACTCGGACGTCACCGCCCGGACCGCGAGCCCGGGAAAAGCTTCGGGCTTCCGGCGGCGGCTTGCGGGCTCCCGCCCCTCCAACCCCGGGGCAGCTATTTGTGCCGCTGGAGAAAGACTGGGAAAGCGGGGCCCGGCACCCCCACTGACGGGGATGGAACTGAGGTGATTGTGGTAGGGGGTGTTGAGGGCCGGGCCATTGACGAGGGGACGGAAGAGAGCCCTTCTACGGCTGGAAACTGCCCAGCCCCCGAGCGGCCGCCTCCAGCCCTGCTGGGCGGGGGTGGAGGTGTGGGGGGGCGAAGGCACCCCTCCCCACTGCTGCATTTCCTAGAAGAGTGGTGTAAATGAGCTTCCTCCTCGCCCTCTCCCAAAATAATGAGATGTGGAGTGGACCCGATATTTATTACGCTTCAAATGTAGAGCCTGTGTGGCCAGTGACCAGAAGACTAAAATAACAACCCTTCACCTCCCGGCTCCCTGTCTGGAAGGCGCCCCCCATCACCTCCTCGGCCTCGCCTAGCTGAGTTGCTTTTCTGGGGTCCCTTCAAAAGGCCCAGCTCTGACCCTTAGCCAGAAGCCCTCACTGATCCCCACCCCCACCCCCCACTGCCTTAACTTAGAGATCACCTTCCACCTACGGTGTCTGCATTCACCAAGCTTCCGCCATTGAAATGTGTGCTCCTTGAGGGCAGAAACCACTTTTTCCCCAACTTCTTTGTATCCCTAGCGCTTCGCAGGGAGCGCGTCGTGACCTAAGTGCCTAATTAGTGCTTGTTGACCCATCGATTAGAAGGGGAAGTGGGGCACTAATGCCTCTGTGTAATCCTGAAGGGTGTCATTCCTTGACGTTTTCCTCGGGTTTTATTTTCTTTTTAAAAATTAGGGCTGCCCCTTAACGTTGTGTTATTTATATTGTCCGTATGGAAATAATATAATTTGCTCAGAAAAAGGGAGAGCGGAAGATAAGGAGAATCTCTGATTTCTTTAGAGCTTGGCCATAAATGGGCTGCAATGGAGTGATTTTAGTCCCCGTTGTGCTGGACTTGTTAAGCGTAGTGTGCGGTTTGTACAGAGTGTCGGGGGGTGGTGCCCCAGATGGGGGCCAGAGAGGGTGAGGAAAAGTGCTAGATTCTTTTTTTTATTATTATTATTTTGGGGATATGCGAGCCTAGTGTGTGTGGTATCTGGGTGTTTTATCTGGGATTTCCCCAGGTAGACTTGAACTGCAATAGTTTGTGTAAAGGATGAAAGTAGGTTAAAATAGCTTTTAATGATTCGGAGATCATCTAACCCTTATCCTATCAGCCTTATGCATATTTATCAGTTAATCAAGAAGCATTTATTAAGCTCCTACTCCGTACTCATTTTTGGGCACTTGGCATACAAATAGAAGGAATAAAACAGCCCCTACTCTGACATCTGACCCTCTTATTGTTTAGAATTAGACTGGATCAGAGCACTGCTATTACTATGACGTCACAGGATGAAAAATGCTTCCCGGATTTGGGAGGGGCACAAGGCCAGGTTTTGTTTTTTTTTTTCCTGACTTTGATTTTGTTTTTCATGAACTAAACGAATATAATTTTCCATAAACATGCTACATGCCAGAATTACTCTCTCAGGCTCCTACACCACCCTCAGGCTTTAAAATTCTCAAAAGTTTACTTTCTTTTCTTACCTGGAACCTCAGGTCCAGGTCATTGCCCAAAGAAGCCGAGTAAAACCTGGGCCCGAGTTAATCAGTGTCTGAACCTGTCTTCCCTGCTTAATTCCACCCACACTCCCAGAGAACAGGCTGGCTGGGCAAAAGAGCTAGTGAGGAGCAATAAACCTCTTTCGATTTATTATTTTCTATTTCTAAGAGCCACCCAATCCAGTTAAACTCTCAGTACTTGGGCCAGGAACAAGCCATTTCCTCAGGCTGGGAATGATAGCCTGTGAGTGGAGTGTTTTCTTTTCAACAGTGAGACTTTTTAATGTTAGTCTGGGCTAAATTTCAGGTTAGAATGTTTTTGCAGTTAGGATTTCCTTGAAAACACTTAAGCACCCTTCCTCACCAACCTCCAACTAAAAAAACCATGGGTCACATTCCACACCAACCATGGTGCTAATTAGAAAATGCAAACAAGTACAGTGTTGGAGTAACAGTGGGGAGGTGGGCTGGTGGGCTGCTGCCCTCACACTACACTATACTATATGACACATCCAGTATAACAGACACCAAAAATCACTTTAGATTCAGTGGATTTTAAAGTTAAAAATGAGAAGTACACTTTTAAGAAAGGAAGCAATTTATTCTGATTCACCAGTAGATCATGGTTAATCAACACAAGTGAAATAACACATTTGAATTGAGAGGACTTTAATAGTTTCAGTTCTCCAACTGTTATTTACTATTTTGAACCACTCTTAAGAATGATTTTTCTGGACATCATTCCCCTTACCTGTAGAATGTAGGGTCTGGATCTTCCAGCTTCTTCCCTGCCAGCTTTAGCATTCTTATGGACAGTTTGTTTTTCTATTTTTCTCTCACCCCTTTTTTGGGGGGCGGGGCAGAGGATTCTTAAGTCTTAGCTTTATGCTAGATTTTTTTTCAGTTTTATAGACTGAGATAGAATCTGGAAGTGTGTTTTCTGGCTTTTAATACAAATACTAGGAGAAAAGCTCCCTACCACTCTTACATAAAGAGCAATAGTTAGTAACTACAAAACAGAATTCTTTTGTTGTCTAGCTCTTAATGAGTTTTGTAAAGCCATGCAGAATCAAAGTGTCCTAAGAAATACTTTCAGATAGACGTAATAAATCGAATTACTTTTTTTATTCAATGTAAGCTTGTTAAAATATAACACACACCAAGTGTCATCGCATAAATCAATTTTTGGTGCAGTATTCATAACTGCTTTTGCCTGCCCCTCAAGAAAGCAAATGTGTTAATATTTAAAAATAATTACTTTTTAAAGCAAAACAACTGATACTGAACAGTACCCTCTTTGTAACACCTGAATGTACAGTTATATATATAAGATGAACTTTTTTTCACTGAGTAAATTTGAAAGAATAATGTACAGTACCTTAAGTTTATGTGACATGAATGACTAGCCAAAAAATGAGATATTTAGCTATAGAACATAATGTATTTCCACTACTTTGTTACAATATTACTAATTTGCGATAAACTTTAATTTAAGAGATTTATTACACTGATCTGTTTTGAGAATACTGATAACACACATAAATTTCACTTGTATAGATTAATCATGATCTACTGGTTAATTAGAATAAACTGCTTCCTTTCTTCAAAGTGGACATCTCATTTTTAACTTCATATAATCTACTGCATTGTCATCTGAAATGTTTTTAATAAAAGCCTAGCTGGAAAAACATTCTACCCTGAAATTTAAGTCAGACAAACATTTAAAAGTGTCATTACTGAAAAGAAAACACACCACCCAAGGTCTCTCCACCCACTCAAAATAGTCCTGCTCATGCCATTCACCATAGGCTATCATTCCCATCCTGAAGAAATGGATGGCGTCTTTGCTCAAGTACTACTAACTGAATTGAGTGGCTCATGGAAACAGGAAAATTGGTTAATCAAAAGAGTTTTAAATGGAATGGTAGGAATTACTTTTAAGTTAATGAAAAAGTCAAAGCCACAGCATCACCTTTCAGTTGATCTCCTTTCCAAGGGAGCAAGGTTACCCTCAGTCTAAGTAAGCTCTCTTCCCTAGCTAACCTACGTATTGTGGGAGTGTGGGTGGAACTAAGCAGGGCAGACAGGTTCAGACACTGATTAACTGGGGCCCAGGTTTTGCCTGGCTTCTTTGGGCAATGACCTGGAGCTGAGGTTCCAGGTAAAGCAAGTGGGCAACTGTTAAACCAGTTAAAGAAAAGTAAACTTTTGTGAGTTGGAGCATGGGAGAGGGTAGAGAGACCTGAGAGGAATTCTAGCATGTAGCATGTTTATGGAAAAATTATATTCATCCAGTTCATGCAACTAGCTAGTGAGAATACAAATAAATACCAGCCATTCAAAATATCTCTCTCAAATAGCCTCTTTTTAAGGCTTTCCTGCTTAATCAACATGTCACCTAAGAACAATTATACAAAACAAATTGCAAGATCCTTCAATTTGGAGATACTTCTTATCTGAGACTGATACATTTTCAATATGCATTTTTAAGCTGTTTTCTATTTCATTTTTCAAAGTCAAATCTGGGCTGCCAAATGTGTATTTCAGTTACATTTTGGTACTTCTTATCTGAGACTGATACATTTTCAATATGCATTTTTAAGCCATTTTCTATTTCATTTTTCAGAGTCAAATCTTAATCATTGTTTTAACTGTGGCCAGTGGGTCATTAGTGATTTAAACCTGGAGCATCATATTCGGTTCAGAACGCTACAATGGAGAGTGTCCAGAGAAAGGCAACCAGAATAGTAAGGCTCTGGATTACTTGTCACGTGAAGATCCAGTGAAGGGACTAGGCAGGTTTTTGGCCTGGTTGGGGGAAAAGAAAACAAAATGATTCAGGGGAAGACATGATAGTTCTGTTCAAGTATTTGAAGGACAGATATGAAGGAGGTATTATACTCGATCTGATAGCAGGAAAAACAAAACTTCCTAACAATTTGAACTGTTCAAAATTAAAATAGCTTCCTTCAAGAGGTGGTAGGTTTCCCCACCTTGGTAATCTTCTAGAAGCGGTCAGGTAACCATTTGTCATTTGAGGGGTGGAGGGGAAGGGGAATGCCTTCATGTGTGAGTTAAATGATGGTTACTGAGGTCCCTACCAGCTTTCAAATTTATAATTCCATGAACTAAAATTTTTGGTAGCTTGCCACATCTTCTAGTTCCCTACTGTCCACATCTAGTATAGCAGATGTGCTTTAATCACTACGTTGCTTATGAAGAAAATCCAAGAAATAAACTTAAAAGACTATAAAAAATAAACTGTATGGAAACATGCTATAGGTAGGTTTAGATATGCAGAGAAATTTGAATGAATCCTACTTCTGAAGTCCATGGCCATGTGAACTCGGGCAAGTCATTTAAATTCTCTGAGTCTTAATTTCCTTATCTGTAAAATGGAAATAATAATACCTATGGTGTCTGCTTCACAAGATTGTGGTCAGGCTCAATGAGATAATGCAGTGAGGCACTGCAAATCTTAAAGTACTATATAATTGCCATGTGGCCCTCAGGAATATACTAATAATGCCCATTGTATTATGAGCAATTAGTGTTCTCCAACGTGGTAGAAGCTCTATCTCTACCACAACTTTGAAGCAGGTGGCGGTTGAGTAATATTCCTTAGGGTGAATTATACTACTATTAACAATAATTCTGAGTAGTTGGAAATAAACATAAGTATAAATCGAGTCACAATTTAAACTACTCAACTTCATTCATATGTTTGTGACATACTAGGGACAAAACATTGTACTAGATGCTAAGGGGCATATTTCGATACTTCCATGGATCCATTATAGATACTCCTTCCATTTGTGTGTAGCCAAGTGATAAGGTTTTGGAGATCTGTTAGGTTGAAAGTGAAGAGGAAGCTAGCCACTCCCTCATACCTGACCCTACCTTTGGAACGTAGGTAAATTTGGCCTTGTCCAACTATTCCCTATCTCCCAGAACCAGAACCTTCTGTCTGGTCATTTAGCTCTTGTGGAGTGCTTTCCTCTGCATTTCTGTGGGAAAACCATGGAGAAGAAAGCATGACTCAACAATGTCTAGAAAGAAAAATCCTTCCTCCTGGAAATTCATACAGAGTTTGTCTATCTTCTTTGTTTATCTCTTATACTTTGCCAGCCACTGCTTCTCCTGCCACCTCCCCACTCTGATTTTCCCTTCACAAATTATGAAATACAGAACCAATAAGGATCAATCCTTTTTCTAGCCAACAATGATACTAACTAAAACAGGTGTAAATTTAACTTTAAAGACTCAGCTAACTTTGTAACAGGAACACAGTCTCCATGAAAGAAGGAAAGAAAACCTAAGAGGTCAGGGGAATGCATCAGAACCATCTGCTTCAGCAGAATCAAATAACCAGTGTTTCTCATCTTGGTCCTTGATTAGCCTCCTGATAATGATAGTGTCAGTGAGTACTCCCTCCATCTCATCATTTCATAAGTGAAAAGCTGACCTTGAATTGTTTGCACCAAATTGCTAATCTTTGATTTCAAAATTACACCGTTAGCTTCCTCACTTCTTCCTAGCTTCTCATGTTTCCCACCTACATGAGCAGGGGGGATCAGAATTGTCTCTGTAAGACTTAGAATGTGCCTTCCATCCATAGATCATGCCAACCCAAATATACCAAGAACTACATAAGCAATTTTAATATAACCTTTGTGGTTCTTGTCCATGTCTTCCCAACTCTTAGGGAATTTAGTCTCTTAAAGGAAGTAACATGTACACAAATAACTACAAAACAAAGTAAAATATAATATCTATATACAAAATGATCTTGAGAGTTCAGAGGAAAGACAGATTATTTGTAACTAAAGGGATCCAGTTGTACTTCATGGAGAAGTATGTAGAAATGCTCTGCTATGTAATTTTACCAAAATTTTCAGAGTGAGCTATTGTAACCAAAGTTAAAGACTTATAATATGGTTTCAGAATTCAGATTTTAAAAAAAGAGTGATTAGTTGAACCACTGAAGTGCTAGGCCTAAAACTTACTTTCGTGAACTTGAGTAAGTAACAGAATCATAACAATTTGATTCTCCCTTAATTTTGGAAATATGTGTTCCTAGAGCTGAAACTCTTATGTAGAAGTAGATCACTCACTTAACCAACAAACATTTATCAAGCATCTATAATGTGACAGGCACTGTGCTGGCCCGTGAGAATACAAAGACAAAAGACTAGATAGTACCTGCCTTCAAAGGGGAGATCATAAGTGGTATGCTATGTCTTAGGAGCCCTTCAGGGAAAGATCGGTGGTAATGCTTCTGTCAGGGCGTATCTACAATTTAGTCCCTGCTCTGTGCAGTAAAAATATAGTGATAGGGACTGGACCTGTGATTTAATTGGTGTGAGGAACCCCACAGTGAGAAAACATCATCTACCAATGCAGACTGTCATCTTCTCTGAAGTTTATGGTCTTAGAGAGTTGCCTAGAACAGAGTGTCAAACACTAAGCCAGTAACACTCCTGCATGGGCAAGAATCAGATTAAAATGTAGTGGGGAAATAATTTAACAAAATAAATCAAAACAGTACAGCATAGATAGTGTTAACATGTGGTTTTCTAGGTTTTCTAAGTCAACATGCAGCTTCAGGAATCCAAGGTTTAATCTCTTGCGTTTGTATTCGACTTTGATACCACTGGTCTACGACACTAGGCCCTTTGAAGGGCCACGCTGGAGGAGCTAGAGGGTCATATGTGGACTCAAGGCTGAAGGTTCCCCGCTCCTGACCTAAACCTGCCCTTTTTTGGCTTTGAGGCCAACTATCTACCATGTCATACTGCCTCTCTGAATATAAATATGAAGTATATTGTATTTATATGCAAATATAAAACATATGCCAAGTAAATACAAATTAATTTGGGGGTGGATGGGGTGCTAGCAACTAAGGGGTAAGGAAAGGCTTCATGGAGATAGATCTTGAGCTGAGATTGAAGGAAGCTTAGGTTCTAAGAAATTCAAGTGAGGTAGAGATACAGTCCTCACTTGGGGGAAATCTTATATAAAGGCAGAGAGGCCAGAGTAGAGTTGAAATGTCATACGAGAAATAGCAAGAAAGCCAGTTTGATTAGAAGGTAAAGTATGGCAGTTATATACAATGCATATGGAAAGACAAACTGGAGCCAGAGAAGTTTTAGTTAATCCTAAAAGCAGTAGGTAGACACTGAATCTTTTTAAGCTGGGAAATAACATAGTCAGGCCTTCCGTTTAGTAATATCATGTTGACAGCTATGTGGAGGATGAATCGGAGAGACTTGAGCCAGGGAAACCAGTGAGAAAATTATTTTAATTTTCCGAGCATAAAGTGATGAGGGTCTGAACCAGATTGGTGGCCTTATGAGTACAAGGATGGTGATAGGTATGAGAGATACCATAGAGGTTGAATCAAATAGAATTGGCAACTTACCGGACTTGTGGGAGAGGGAACAGTTGGTGATATGCTGAGGTTTCAAACCTGGATAAATATGATAGTGGTAGCTGTTACTGTTAGTCATTCAGTCATGTCTGACTCTTCATGACCCCATGGACCATAGTATGCCAGGCCCTTCTGTCCTCCACTATCTCTCCAAGTCTGTCCAAGTTTAAATTTCTTGTTTCTGGTACTGTCTATCTGTCTTGTCCACCCTTTTCCTTTTGCCTTCAGTCTTTCCCAACATCAGCATCTCTTCCAGTGAGTCCTGTCTTCTCATTATGTGGCCAAAATATTTAAACTTCAGCTTCTGTATTTGACTTTCCAGTACATAGTCTGAATTAATTTCTTTAAGTAGTGACTGATTTCGATCTCCGTATTGTTGAAGGGAGTCTTCTCCAGCACCAAAACTAGACAGCATCAAATCTGCAGCACCCAGCTTTCCTTATAGTCCAATTTTCCTGGCCATATGTTGCTACTGGAAAAACTATAGCTTTGACCATATAGACCTTTGTTGGCCTGGTGATGTCCGCTTTTTGGTATGTGGTCCAGATTAGCCATAGCTTTCCTTCCAAGGAGCAAGTGTCTTTTAATTTCATGGCTGCAGCCACTGTCTACAGTGATCTTTGAGCCCAAAAATATAAAATCTAACATTGCTTCCATTTCTTCTTCTTCTGTTTGCCAGGAAGTGATAGGACCAGTTGCCAAAATCTTTGTGGTTTTTTGTTTTTGTTTCAGTGTTGAGCTTCAAGAACAGTGGTACCCTAGTCAAAATAGGAAAGTTCAGAAGAGGGGTGAGTTCTAGGAAAACAGTGAGTTCTTTTTTGGAAATAACTGAGTTTGAGGTACCTACAGACCATTCAGTTTGAAATAACCAACTAGACAGAAATAATGGGGCAGGACTGGAGCTCAGAAGAGACTTGTAAAGATACATAGATCTGGATGTCATCTTCATAGAGATGATGATTAAACATGAGAACTGATGAAATCACCAAGAGAGAATAGATCAAGAGAAAAGAGAAGAGGGCCCAAGAAAAAACCTCATGTAGATCTAAAAAAGGATGGTTTGAATTTGGAAGACTTAGATTTAAATCCTGGCTCTTTCCTTTACTGAACATTTAATCTTTCTGAGCGTCACTTTTCTTATATGTAAAGAAGAGATAATATACTGATACAAGGGTTGTAAGGTTAAAATGAAATAGTATATAGATGTCTCCAAATATATACTAGGGCTATGTAAACTAAAGAATTATATGAGCATAAATTATTATCATTGTGCTTCCTTCCCACATTCCTTCCTTAATCTGGGCCTAAGGAGAGCCTCACCTCCCACGGCTGATTGGCCTCCAGGGTCTGTAGCCAACAAAACTTTTTATGAATCACTTTACAAGCACTATAAAGCTGGAATTGAAGCCACAGCTGTATGTCTAGAAGAAAGTTCAGTGACTGATTTGGTCTTTACCTGAAGTCATAATCCCAGCAGACCAAAACCAGCAGTTTGAAAATTTGTTTATTTTTGAATCCATTTCCTCATAACTGAATGGCAGTTTTACACATTGACCTTCAGCATATTTAGCACAGCTAGATTAGCAGAATCCGTCCTTTTCCTTATCTCTACCTGTTGAACTTTTCAGGGGCCAACTCAGGTGCCACTTCTATCCATAAACCCTTCCCTGATCCTCCTAGCTGAAAATAATCTCCTTAAGTATTCCTAGAATCTTTTTTGGCATTCTCTATTGCCTCTATCACATTCTGCCTTGAGACAGATTTATTTATGCTACAAGTCTTTAAGAACATAATCTATATCACATATCATCTTTGTATTTCCAGTAACTGATAGGGTGTCTTACATGTATTGTAAGTAATTAGTATGTAATTAACATTAAATGTAATTGAATTAAATTTTTTCATACCTCTCTGGCTACTTTTTCAGTTTGGGTAAAGTAAGCACAGCTGAGGTTATAAGTGAACTCCCAGAATGATCCAGAAAGTAATCCTGAGGTTCTTCCCCTCCTTTTTTCCTTACCTCCAGATAGTTTAGATAGTAGAAACTCCCTTAACTCAGATGTGCCCAGATGCAAAAGACATTTCCATAAGGCTTTGAATAAGAATAAATAAAATTGAAATTGTCACTCTTGTAAAAAATTAAATAGACTTCTTCTTTGCCATGTATAGTAAGAAACGTATTAATCGTAAGCTGTATTAGAAAAAATATCTTTTAAATGAGAATTTTCAGTATTTTTGAATTGTATGTTCTGCTGTAGAGCACAGTACTTTTCGCATATTAAGTCCTTGTTAAATAATGTTTGTTAAATGAGTATTGATTAAAAGTTATTACAGTTCTAGAATTGTGCTTGTATGACCAAGTTATGAGTTCTTTTTAAGTTTTAAAATTTTTGTTTGTTTTTAAGATGAGTAACTTTGGAGTCAAGAACATGGACCAAGTAGCCCCCGTGTCTAACTATTACAGAGGAACACTTAAGGTGAGTGAATACTTGTGACAATAAAGGAGACAGATAAACTGTGTGATATAAGAACTCTTTCCTTTCTTTTTTCCTCAGTTAGTAAAAATTTTTTTCTCCCACCTCCCCCATTGAAAACAAAAATCATAAACAAAAGCCTTGTAACAAATATTCATAGTCAATAAAACAAATTCCCACATTGGTCATGTCTAAAAATGTTTTTAATTCTTCACTTTTAATTAATGCTTTTATGATTCTCTGGGAAAGTAGATGGTCATTGCATTGATAGGAATAGTGGTTGGTTATTTCACTGATAATAAATTGTTCTGTTGGTATTGTTTACTCTTCATCAGTTCATACAAGTCTTCCTAGGTTTCTCTGAAACAATCTCTTTCGTTGTTTCTTATGTCACAGTAAGGTTCTATTATATTAGTGTACCGTAATTTGTTAAGCCATTCCCTAATTGACTGATTTCTAGTACTTTGACATTTAAAAAAAAAAAGCTACTATAAAATTCCTCTTTCTTTGACCTCTTTGGAATATAAGTGGAATAACAGGGTCAAAAGTACTCACAGTCTATTGACTTTTTAGGCAGAGTGTCAGTTTGCTTTCTAGAATGGCTAGACTATTTCATAATTCTCCCAACAGTACCATAATGTGCCTGTTTTTCCCTCACAGCCCCTCAGATATTTGTTATTTTCGTTTTTTGTCATCTTTGCCAATCTGATGGGCATGAGGTGAAATTGTGATTTGAAACATTTTTTTCATATAACTGTTAATAGCAAGGATTTTTTCCTTTGAGAACTTCTAGTTCATATCTTTTGATCATCAGTTGAGAAATGGCTAGAAGAATTCTTTCCAGTGTTTTTTGCCCTCTCATCAAGTGTCTGCAAATGCTGCTGTTGGCTACTTGACCCACCTAACTTCAAGAATAGAATTTTAGGATTTTAATATTTAGTGGACATAAGGTAATAATACCAGAAGGTGGTCCTGAGCTCTAAAACTGATTTGCAATGGTTGCTTACTCCACAAGGTACATTCAGTTAATGCCTTCTGGGATATAATAGAAATTAGGCCAATATTAGTGCGAAACTCAGGTGTGTGCCAGAATCTCTTGCTTTTCCCTGTTGGTGCATCTTGTTGCATTTTATAGGAGTGAGGGGGGAAACATATTAAAGAGAAAAGAGCCTGCTCTGCCTAAAGCATTTGACCATATTTTCTACTTCATTTGAACATGTTTCTAGTTCAGTTTATCATATACCAGTCCATCTATCTTTGTTGTAAAAATAAAGTAAGACAAACAGTGCCCAGGCAGTATTTTTAGATACTATGGAGGTGTAGATGAAAACAGTTCTCATTTTAACATGACAAACTGATTTTAAAAGATTATAATGCAAATGAATTTAAGTAAGTTTTTTATTTATAGGATCATAAATTTAGAACTTGAAGGGATGTTGAAGATCACCTTGTCTAATCCCTTCTAGTTACAGTTGGGGAAACTGAAACCTAGAGAGACTTAACCAGTAACTGATGATAAGTGGCAGAGACAGGATTTGAATGTTGCACCTAAGTTATTCCCCAGATTCCTTTAAGAATTTCCCCATAATTAGGGCCATTGAAAACTAACCTGAGGATTAACATTACTAACTTGCTACGTTCTTTTTTCCAAATCTCTATAACAGTAATAATAGTTAACATACAGCTTATAAAGGTTTATGAAGCACTTTACATGTATTATCTCATTGGATCCTCAGAAAAATCCTGTGACGTAGATGCTATTAGGGTCCCCATTTTCTAGATGAGGACCTTATAAACAACCTGCACAGGGTCACACAGCTAGCTAGTAAGTATCTGAAATGAGATACCTTCACCTGTGTCTCCAAAAAGCTATAACAGAGTGATCACATTATGATAAAACTTTCTCAGAAGATGATTGAGGATAATCTATGGATTTGAGCACTTCACAAACCCATCATGAGTTAGTGGGATGTTAACTGGAATGAGTGGAAGAGAACAGTTTGTATCAATAGCCATGAATGTGGCTGAAGTAGGTTCTGTGGAGTGCTAAGAGCTTGATCAGACATCACAGGTGCCAAGGTCATTCACTGCATTCTGGGCCATTGCCACTTGTCCTGACTTTTGTCTTGCCGCTAGACTGCGGCTAATGACTTTGTGCAGTTCTGCCTCACTTAAATCCAATTCACGCTCTAGTCAAGATGTTACCCCAAGATGTCATTGGTCCTCTGAAAACAAAGGACAAACAACAATCTGAAATGAGGTTTGAACCAAATCTTCCTGAATCTAGGTCTAGCTTTCTTTCTACTAGACTACTAGACATAGGCTGCCTGTCATTGGAGATTTTCACATAGTTGGCCTGGTTCAGAAGTAGCCTGAGGATTAACATTTCTGATTTGTTGGTCTATATTTTTTTTTTCCCTAAGATTATAGTTAGTTATTTCCAGTTTTTTTTGGCTGGGCTTCAACTTTTACTGTCCTGTGATGATATATTCATAGTAATACTTTTCTGAAATAAGAGAAAACATAAAAATCTGTTTTCTATTTGTTTTAATAGCCTTGATGTATCTTTCTTGTAGTTGACTTAACAGTTGGGTCTTCATGCAACACATGGTATAAAATTTCCAATTTATATAAAAAAATGATCTTTCTAAATGTAAATACTTTTTTTCTTAAATAAGCTAAATTAAAGCATTATCTCTTATGGAAGGAAGAAAATCTTAAGATTCTTACATATCTGGTACAATAGTGGTTTCATTTGTATCAGACAATAATTAAAGACCATTGCTAGTTTCTTTTTAATAAACTACCGGTTTTTATTTAACATAAAGAGCCACTTTAGACATTAAAGTGACATTTTCAGATGTACTTAAGAGTATATAAAAGAAAATTCATTAATTTTAGTATAGATTAATAGAAGTAGAGATATACCTTAAAATTCTAGTTTCTTGTTATTCTGTCTCAATCAGGATTCATCTTTTCATAAGATTAGCCTACTTTGCCTGTAATTTTAAGTATTGACAAAATCCCATCAATATAACTAGATGCTCAGCTATTTGTTAACATAAAGCTTTGTACAACACATTGTATTAGGCGTGTTAGTAATACAGCGTCCTTTCTCTCAAGGAATTTATATTTTAATGGACAAATATAAAATGTACAAAATGAGTGTAGTACAGGGGAAATTGAGGAAAGAGAAGCTAATAATAACTGATGAGATTCCAGGAAACTGAAATGAGTCTAGTCATGAGGGTGAGTAAATGAGGGCAGGAGATTGACTATTGGGTTTAAGAAACAGTTTGGTGGAATGTAAAGTTTGTAAAGAGAGGCAGTATGAGATTGTGGAGGGCAGCTTGTATTTTATTCTGTGGCAGTGGGAAGCATCTGAAGATTTTTGAGTGGGAATGATAAGATCACAACTGTCCTTTAGCAGGATTTTTTTTTTAATTTAATGTATTTAGTTTTCAGCATTGATTTTCACAGGAGTTTGAATTACAAATTTTCTCCCCATTTCTACCCCCCCCCCATTCCAAGATGGCATATATTCTGGTTGCCC
>CM053622.1:512302256-512323705 GCA_028646595.1 Phalanger gymnotis
GCCTGGGGCCAGAAGCAACTGCAGCTATAGTTCTAAAGCTGCCCCACCTTCGCTGCCCCTGGGGCGGTGGCCAAACCTCAAACTCTATCCCAGTCCCCATCAGCTTCTCCCACTAACCTACTCTGTTGTCCTTTGTATTTGTGGGTTGAGAAGTCTGGTAACTTCCACAGCTCACTGATTCAGGGCTCTAGCAGCAGGATTATTTTTGAAGCTGTGTAAAAGACGAATTGGAGAGAGGAGAGATTAAATGTAAGAAGTATCCAGAGCAAGATGTAATGAACACTAGAACCAGTGTGGTAGCTGTAAATAAAGAGAATGTGAGAGATGTCATGGAGCTAGAATACAAAATAGATTTGACAACTGACTGTTTTTTAGGAGGAAGGAAGAGGGAAGTATCGAGGATGACTCCAGAGCTGTGAACCTAAAAGACTGGAAGGATGGTGGTGCCCTCAACAGAAATAGGAGTTTGGAGTGTAGACAGTTTCAGTTTGAGGGATAGGGAAAGAGATATAATGAGTTTTCTTATGTACTTGTTGAGTTTAAGGTACCTGTAGAAAATCTAGGAAGGTGTATTCATAGCAGGCAGTTGTTATGTTACTGGAGCTCAAATGAATTCATATATTGCTTGATATTTTGCTATATTGTTTACCACGGGAAATAATTGGACAAAGTCTAACTGTAATCCTTGAAGAAGCATATAGAGTTAAAATGAGGAAACTTGCCACTAGATGTATTTGTTGTCACTAGATGTAGTGGTTTCCAGAGTCCAGAAATCTGCATAAAGAAAACATTTTAAGTATATTGGTAATTTACAAATGCTAGAATCTTAGGAGTATTTGCTAACATAAATAATCAATAAATATCTCTAGTGCCTGAACTAACTCTATCTTCACTTCATTTTTAATTCTTTTACAACCAATAGGGAAGTCTAATTTAAAATTTCTGAATTTCTCATTATGAACACTTGTCAAAATACTATATTGTTAAAAATATAGAATGAGATTGTTCTATTTCCATGTATTTATATTTCTCCAAAATTTTAGCATCTTTTTCCAGCCTCCAAAATATATGTTTTGAACCCAATTATATCAAAAGACTCTTTTAGTGTGCTAATATTCAATATTTTATCATTCAGGCTTATTATATATTTTACTTATGATTTCTTATTTGGATTACAGAATAACCCTTGACATTATAATAAAGTCATGTCCATCAACGAACAATCATTCACTACCTGCTTATGTTGAGTTGTTTCAGTTGTGTCTGATTCTTCATGACCCCATTTGGAGTTTTCTTGGCAAAGATACTGGAGTGGTTTGCCTTTTCCTTCTCCAGCTCATTTTACAGATAAGGAAACTGAGACAAACAGAGTTAAGTGACTTGCCCAGGGTCACACAGTTAGCAAATGTCTGAGGTTTTATTTGAACTCTGGTCTTCCTTATTCCAGGCCCAGAGCTGTATCCACTGTGCCACCTTGCTGCCCCGCTTACTAGTACCAGGTACATTATTATGCACTGGCGATACAGGAAATAAGGCAAAACCAGTCCTTGCCCTCAAGGAGCTCACATTCTACTGGGGCAAGGGGAAAATGTATAAAAATAGATACGTACAAGATACGTAATAAGAGCCTTGGTTATTTTGGCCTCCTAAAAGCTTATTTAGGAGTTCCACATGGTAACATCAATATTACTCATTATTGATTGGTAATTGATCCCCACAGAATTTCATAATAGCCATTCTTTTGTCAATTCAGTCGTTTTTTGAGGCATGGCTAATAGTTTCAAGTAGGTTAAAAGTAAGTCAAACATTGTATTTTAATTATTTTTATAATTTACTTTTGCAGCGTCAACCAGCTTTTGATACCTTTGAATGCACAGATTCACTATTCGAAGGATTTTTCCCTTCACTAAATGAGGAACAGACACTTCAAGAGGTACCAACAGGCTTGGATTCAGTTTCTAATGGTAATTTCCTAGTCACAGTTTGCAGATCATGTATAATTTTCTCTAGTTAGGGTAAAATATAGATGTATACTTTGTGCCTCCTTAGATATTTCAACTTAGTGAAAATATTGTCATATACATATAGGAATGTAGATTTCATTGATTTTGGTGTTGTAAGGAAGCCTGTGATATTTTGATTTCTTTACATATTGATGCTGATGTATTTAAGCAGTGTTTATGTCACTGAATCAGCAGATGGAACTAACTGATGGAAACTTCTTTCTTGTAGGAAGTTGATGGTTCTGATCCATTGTCATTTGAAATTTGGTTTTGATTTTGTTGTTTGTTTGGTATTTTTTGGAAAGATGATAGATTGCAATTCATTTTTCTTCACTCTGAAGGCTACTTTCCCCATGTGAGCAGTTATTTCGAGAGGCAGATCCTGTTTAGCCCTGGGTTCTGGTTTTGACTTTGCCAGTGACTACCTTGAGTCGCTTAACCCCTATGGACCACTTTTTCCTAATCTACAAAATGAGTTAAACTAGATGATCTCCCTGTGGTCCCTTCTAACTCTTACAGCCCTGTGATTCTATTTTGGTAGGTTTATGGCAAGTCAACACATTCACCCTCATTCACTTAGAGGTTTTTGAAAAATAAAAATTATTGCAATGTTTACACACAATGGCAGTAATCTCTATATTTTTAAAGCTCATTTGGGAGGGCCCTTTCACTGATGAAGTAGGTAAATGGAATTTATTTTAGGTTTGCAGCAACTTTAGACCCATTGTATTTCTTGAATTACATTAATTTTTGTATATGCCTCATATAGATATTTTGTCTATATAGACCTAGCACTTTGAGATCAGCTTGAAGAAATTATAGAGATAAATATGTTACAGCACTATAAATGCATCCCCCTGTAGAGAAATGGGAAGAGGAAGGGACAGGAATAAGATAAGCATTTATGTAGCATCTGCTATGTGCCAAGCACTGTGCTAAGTGCTTTTTACAATTATTATCTCATTTAATCCTCTCAACAACCCTGTGAAGTAGGTGCTATTACTATCTCTGCGTTATGATTGAAGAAATCAGGGGAAAATAAACCAATGTATATTTCCTACATTCTGATCAGTTTTTCTGTTTTTGTCTTTGAGTGGTTGGCACGTAGTAGACCTTTTACTAAATGTTTATTGATAGATTGATGTAAAAATTCATGGCCAAAACTGCTGTTTTATGATAGGGTATGTGTGTATGTGTGTGTGTGTTTAATTTTAGAATATTATATGTATTTGTCAGTAAACTCCAATTTTCTATTACAAGCTCTTGTGTTAAATGTGATTGTATTGTCTGCTTTCTAGAGCCTGCCAATTGTGAATTACCCCTGCTAACTCCATGTAGTAAGGCTGTTATGAGTCAAGCTTTAAAAGCCACTTTTAGTGGTTTCACAAAGGAACAGTGTCGTCTTGGCATTCCTAACAGTAAGTGCCTCTTTTTGTAGAGTTTTCAGTGTGTAAAGTAAAGCTAAGTAGATCATCTTAACCAACTACTATTGAATTAAATAACTTTGATCTGAACTTATTTTAAAAAGAGATGCTTAAGATGCTTTTCAAAAACCAGCAAGTATAGAGTTAGGCTAAAACAATCATTGGGTTGTTGGTAATGATGTTTAACTCTCAGAATTTTCCATAGTAGTATTTTAATGACAGCATACCTTTAAAAAAATCTATAATAACATGTTTGGATTGTACAAAATGAGTGGTTTACATTACCAGTGAGGAAATTTTAACATTTCATTTATACTCTTCTCACTCCTGCAGTAATAATAACATTTATCTAATACTTCAAGGTTACAGAGTGCTTATCTTGTAACAAGCCTATGAGATTCAAATAGTATTATCCCCATTTTATAAATGAGATTGAGTGACTTGTCCTTATTCACACAGATAGTAAACGTTGAAACTAGAATTCAAGCCTGGCTTCAATTCCAGTGTTCTTTCTATGCTGTCTCCTATTGATCTTTTTTTCTGCATTTAGATCCTTGGCTCTGGACAGAGGAGCAGGTGTGCCAGTGGCTTTTTTGGGCTACCAATGAATTCAGTCTGATGGATATAAACTTCCAAAAATTTGTAATGAACGGTCAAGTCTTATGCAATCTTGGCAAGGAACGATTTCTGGAACTAGCACCTGACTTTGTGGGTGACATTCTTTGGGAGCACCTGGAACAGATGATTAAAGGTACCTAAAGAATGACATGTCTTAATCTTGTATGAATTCTTACTTCTGGGAACAAGTAAAGAGAAATACTGAATCCACATTTTAGTGATAGGTTGGGAGAACTCAGGGTATTTTATTGTATTTAAAATAAATTGCCTTTTTAGGAATTACACCAAGAAAGTATCTAAAATGCCCCCTGCTAGTCATTTACTCAAAGAATTTAGTGATAAAAGGAAGACCTCAAACACAGGAAAATGTGTAGCAGCATTTTTACAGTGCGATGAGCAGGAAACAAAGTAGATGCCGATCAGTTAAGGAATGAAATAAATTGTGGTACATGAATGTGAGAAACATTACTAAATTGTAAAAGGAAAAATATGGGGAATACAGAGATTTATATGAATTGATGCAAGGTGAAGTAAACTATATACACAACTGTACCAATGTAAATGGAAAAAAAACAACAGCAAAACCATTGAAACTAAGTGCTATTAATTTACAATGACAAGGCTTGGCTCCAAAGCAGAGATAAGTACCTCCTTCCTCCTTCCCCTTATTTGGCTGCAGGGTGGGGGTGAAGGGGGGTGGCAGTGGATGTTGAATGTTACATATGATGTCAGATTTGTTTGATACATTAATTGGTTTGGTTAGATTGTTTCTTCCCGCCCTCCTTTTTTATTCATTGCAGGGATGGGCTAAACTCCCTAAGAAAGGTATTCGTTTCTTACCTTCTCCCTCTCTTCTAAACCTTTTGTGGTTTGGATTCCATCCTACTAATTCAGCTGAAACTACTCCCTTCAAAGTTTTCTGTGATGGTTTTAATTGCCAAATCTAATGGCCTTTCTTAGTCCTTACCCTTCTTGATCCCCGGGAGAGGAGGAATTGGATTGTTTCAGTTTTATTTGTGTGTCTGTGTATATTTTTTGTGTTATCATTTATGTACCACCTACTGTGTGCCAGGCACTTTGCTTTGTGTGTGTGTATTTTTTGTATTATCATTTATATACCACCTACTATGTGCTGGGCACTTTGCTTTGTATTTACAAATATTACTTCATCTAATGCTCCCAACTGTGAGAAGCAGGTACTGCTATTATCTCCATTTTGTAGTTGAAGCCACCCAAGGTAAAGTGACTTGTCCAGGGGTCTTTAGTCAGTTTCTGAGGCCAGATTTTCTTATTTTTTTTTCCATATTGTATGTAAAAACAACTTTTAACATTTGTTTTTTAAAGTTTTGAGTTCCAAATTCTTTCTCCTCCCTCCCTCCTCCCTGAGATAGCAAGCAGTTTTGTATAAGTTATACATGTGTAGTCATGCAAAGCATTTCCATATTACTCATATTATGAAAGAAAACAAACCAAAAAAACCCCACAGAAATAAAGTGAAAAATAGTATGGTGCAATTTGCATTGAGACTCCATCAGTTTTTTCTCTAGAGGTGAATTTTTCATTATGAATCCTTTGGTATTGTGTTGGATCATTATATTGCTGAGAATAGTTGTCATTCACAGTTGATCATTGTAGAATATTGCTCTTATTGTGTACAATGTTCTCTTGGTTCTGCCCACTTCACTTTGTATTAGTTCATGTAAGTCTTTCCAAGCTTTTCTGAAAGTGTCCTCCTCACCATTTCTGTATTCCGTTACAATCCTATACCACAACTTGTTCAGCCATTCTCTAGTCGATGGACATACCCTCAGTTTCTAATTCTTTGCCACCACAAAACAAGCTGCTATAAATATTTTTGTACAACCAAATCCTTTACCTTTTTTTTTTTTTTTACCTCTATAGGGTACAGATCTAGTAGTCATACTGCTGGATCAAAGGGTATGGACAATTTTATAGCCCTTTGGGCATAGTTCCAAATTGTTCTCCAGAGTGGTTGAATCAGTTCACAACTCTACCAGCAGTGCATTACTGTCCCAGGTTTCCCACATTATATTAGCCACTCTGATAGACATGAGGTGGTACCTCAGAGTCGTTTTAATTTGTATTTCTCTAATCAGTACTGATTTAGGTCATTTTTTCATATGACTATAGATAGCTTTGATATCTTTGAAAACCACCTGTTCATATCTTTTGATGATTTATCAGTTAAGGAGTGACTTACATTATTTTGCCTGAAATAAAGAGAGACACATAATTTTTTTTATTAAAGTCATGAAGTATTTATTAAGCATCTGCTATGTGCCAAATACTGTGCTAAAAACTGAGGATACAAAGAAAAGGAGTTCATAGTGTAAGGGGGAGGTAATATTCAAATGACTATACAGAAACAAAATAAATCAGAGATAAACTCAGGATAAAACACTAAGATTAAAGAAGACTGGGAAGAGCTTCTTGGAGTGGATGGGAAATTAGCTGAGACTTGAAGGCAGCCAGGAGGCAGAAATGAGGAGGGAGAATATTTCAGGCATAGAAGACAGGCAGTGAAAATGCATGAGCTCAGGAGATAAATGCATGAAGTCTTATGTGGGAAACAGCAAGGAAACTATTGTCATTGGACTGCAGAGTATGTGGGAGGAGTAGGGAATAAGAAGACTGAAAAGGTAGGAAGGGGCGAGGTTATTAAGGATTTTTAAAGGGTTTTGTATTTGATCTTCTAAGTAGTTGAGAATTACTGTAGTTTATTGAGTAAGAGAATGACATGGCCAGACCTGTGCATTAGGAAGATCAATTTGACAAGGAGTGGAAGATAGACTGGAGTAGGGAGAGATCTGAGGCAGAGAGATGTAGTAGGAAGGCCGAATTTGTAATCTCAAATATAATCATGTATATGTTTGAATGGTTCGCAATCGCAAGGTATGAGAGGTTCTCTAAGGAGAAAGCAACAAAACATTTATTTAGGCCCCACAGTGACAGATTCGCAAATCAGCCTCCCCATTCCAATATCTTGACCAAAAAACCCCAGGCCCAGTAGGCCTGCCTCACAAGAGTAACCAGGAGGCCACATAAAAACAAGATAGTATTTAGCCAAATCCTATTTACTGGCCTCAAGTTCTTGCTCGCACTCCTGGGTTCACACAGGTCTCCTGCTTCGGCTTTTTTTTCAGCTTCATCTGTAGTTGTCTCTTAGCTGGCCTCTCCTCCCGGCTGAGCCTCTGGCGTTCTCAAGCTCCCCGCCCCCCTCAACGACCAGAGACCATTGGTTCCTGAGTTGGCTCCTCTTAAGTCATTCATCTACACCCACACAGGTTTCACACCTGATAGGGCTTTGGGCCTGGGGCTTAGCACTTAACAGCTGAAAGTACTTTCACTCAAAGTAAACAAAAGCCAAACTCCTCAAGTGCTAAGGAGCCCATTTTGCCTTACCAACACAGGAGACCAGCCCTTACTGCTATTATAATAGTCCACATGTGAAATGGTGTTGTTAGCTTACACCACTGTGTTATTAGTGTCATGTTTTTTGTAACTTTTTTTTTACTAATCACATTAATTTCCATTTTATCAATCTTTCCTTACTCTAAAGTATTCAGCTGAATGCATAATCTCAAAATCCCCAAATGTGTGTGTGTGTGTGAAGATTTTACTTAATTTTTAGATGTCATACGGTTTGGAAAACTGATTTTTTGCAAACATGCCATGTAGACTTAATTTTCTTTCTTTTTGAATATGTAAGTAAATGTGTGCGTAAAAATATACATATATATGTGTAAGCTTGTGTGTGTGTGTTCATGCACACACATTATAATGTCTTGCAATTTGAACTTTGGATATTCTTGTTGTCTTTTCAGAAAATCAAGAAAAAGCAGAAGATCTCTATGCAGAAAACTCCCATCTCACTTCAATGCCTCACTGGATCAATAGTAATTCATTAGGTTAGTCTAATTGCTTTTACATTTAAGAATATCACTCTCTCATGTGTGCCTTATCTTAGATTGGGATTCTGTACTATGAGATCTTATCTGGACAATTACTATAACTAGAAATAGAATTTAACAACCTCATTAACCTTAGTCAGAAATTTAAAATCCAGTCGAAAACAAGGAATCAGAATTGTCATGCCCAGTCCAGAAAGTCATCTTCAGATATGCTCTTGAGCATGAACATTTTAAAAAGCTCAGAATAAATTGAAGTCTTTCTTTTCAGTTTATACTCTTTTTCTAGATTAATAAAATCAAACTTTGTAGAAAGAGTAAATACTCCTGGTGGTCTGATCTTAGAATAATTGAATGCAGGGCTTCAGAAAGTCATCTATTCAAACCTCTTATTTCCAGTCAGTCAAAAGCCTAAATTTTCTAAGACATGCCATTGATATCACAATCAGCCATCCATTTCCCCTCCAGAAAAATCTATGTAAATGAATATTTATGAGTTTTCCTTGTACTTTGTAATTCTTAACAGTTAAGAAAGTCTTGATAGTACCAGTATAGTAGCCATCCATTCCAGATCAAAAATCACATTGCAGCTACACTGAAGCAAACCTAGTTTACATCATTCTCCAGAAAACTATATTTCTCCCACAGTAACAGAATACCGCCCACCCAGAAGAAATAACATCTAAGTTCTAGATCTAGGGAAAACTAGTTGCTAGTTGCTTTCTTGGCAAAGTCTGCTTTGGATGAGAGGATAAATGGGGTTTTTTTAAAAGGTTGAAAAACCTGGTGAAAACTTTTTTTCATTTGTGGAACTTCTTCACAAATACAGTGGTGTTATTAGATTGTGGCTTTCTAGGATAGCAAATGACAAGATTAAGGATGATATTTGGTTTGGGGTTTTGAAAAGATAAAGATGGTACTACTATATGCTATATCAATACTATTCAATGATATGTTACAGGAGGTAGTATGGATCAGCTGCCATATGGAATGCAGACACAAAGTTGTACCAAAACAACCCTCCTGGACAGTTTATGTCAGTCATCTACAGGACCTAATATTCTTAGTTCGGAGCAGGAGTTTCAGCTGTACTCCAAATCCCGGCTTGATACAATAAGTGTGAACTACTGCTCAGTGAATCCAGACTTCCCAGGAAACAATTTGAATTTGCTCATCAATAATTCTGGTAAGATTGAACTGCCTTTTTGTGTAAATTTGTTCTGGTTTTGAATTTTGGGAACATCCCTTAAGAAGACAAATGAATTATAGGATTGATTTTCTCAATAAGCATGTTTTGTGGTCAGCCACTAGATTAGGAATCAAGCAGGCACTTGCTGATTTTCTCTGTTACTTTGTGCTCTTCCTGTCACTTACTGTGGGTTAGTTACCAGTTCAACTAGTGTAATTCATAGAGCTAAGGAATATACCACTGGGTCCTTCATTGTAAAACACTTGAACATTTTTAAACTACACATGAGTAGGGTTAGAGCATCGACTTAAATACTGAGCTAAATAAAGTGGGTGTAGTAATTAGTGAGATTGATCCATTGTTTCATAAGAATGAAAATATGCATTTTGGTTGTCTTTTAAAAGGTAAGCCAGGAAAACACGATACTGTTGAAAATGGCAAGGACAGTTTTGAAAGTTCTGATTCTCTGCTACAGTCATGGAATAGCCAGTCATCTTTATTGGATGTGCAGCGTGTGCCTTCATTTGAAAGCTTTGAAGATGACTGCAACCAGTCCCTGTGCTTGAATAAACCTACCATGTCTTTCAAGGATTACATTCAAGAAAGAAGTGACCCAGTAGAACAAGGCAAACCAGTCATACCAGCTGCCATTCTTGCTGGCTTTACAGGCAAGTGTTGTAACCTTCTAGAGCTTGTAGGCTGAGACCTTATTTGCTCTTCTAATTCCCTACATGGCTTTATTTCCATGTTTATAAAGGATGTTTCTAGTTTAAGTACAATATTATTTACATTCCATAGTTTGTATATGACCAATCACATAATTGAATTCTAAAAATGAAAATCTTGCAGGAATTTTAGGGTATAGAGAGCTAAATATAATGGATAAAAATGGGTCAGTTGAAAAGGAAAGGTTTTAGGGAGTACTTAGGTACATGGAATTCTCACTGACTCACCCACTTAAAGAATTTCAAAGGAATCAAGCTGGCATAGGGAGGCTACAAAGTCAGTCACAAATACCAGAGGACTTATTGAACTTTCTTGGAATTAAAACAGTAATCTAAACCTTTTTTAAAGTTCTCTTTCAAACATTCCTACTTTTGGGATGAATTTTAAAATTACTGTGTTTTTGTTTACCATAATATTTCTAATGCTTCTTCATTTCCTTATTTTTCCCTCCTACATGTTTGTTTTCTTCATACATTGTAAGGCACCCTAACTGCCTAAAGTTAAACATTTTTTTAAAGCCCACTCTGTAGATTAAAATAGTAATTCTCAAGTCACCAAATCTTTTTTTCCAGAAACATCAATGACTGAGAACAAGAATATTTTGGAATACAATGGGCTAGAAAAATATTTATTATGCCCGTAGTATATTCCAATTACTTCACTAATCAATGGGGTTATAAATAGAAGAGCAAAATGGTTCTTGCTATCAAGGACCTCTATTTTAATTGGGGAGACTGTATACTAGAAGATTCAGCTGCAGGGCAGGCAGAAAAGTCTAGCTGGCCTTAGGTTGCTACAATAGGGCAAAGGAGTTTTTAGGAAATCCAGAGGGCATAGAGGCAGGGCAGATGGTAAAGTCTATTTGACTTGACGTTGATTAGTCAGTTCAGAGGTCTGAAATTTAGTTTCTTCACCTAATCAGCCCAGACTTAGTCAGAATTTATAAGCTCCCCATCCAAAATCACTGAATGACAAAGCAAAAAAAGAGTTTTATCCAGCCCCCTCATTTTAGAGCACTGGTTACTATCCTATGGTTTTTGTTTTTTTAAAAATATTTTAATGAGTGTACTTAAATAATTTCTTTTCTTTGTAATACTATGTATTTTATGCATTTAAAATGCATTTTTGAGAAAGGGTCCATGACAAAAAGGCGATTGGAGGAACATGCTAAGGAACCCTGGTTTAGAGGATAAGAGACTAACCAGAGAGAAAGGGGAAGTGTCTTCCCCAAAACCAACACTTGGGTTTAGCAGGGTAAGGTTTAAGGTAAAGTACAAGGGATAAAGTTGTGGAGGAGAGAGGTTGAGGGTAGGGGAAGACAAAAGAATAGGGAAACAAATGTTCTCTACCAGTAATGGGGAATACAGTGATGAAAAAGACAAAATTTGAGGTTTATAGGCCCAATATTTTTTATGCTTTATTTAACATTCATTTTTTAAAATTTTGAGTTCTAAATTCTCTCCCTCTTTCTAGACTTTTCCCCCAAACCCACTGAAGAAGGCAACAAATATAGTGGTTATGTATGTGAAGTCATGTAAAACATTTCCATATTATAGCCATGTTGAAAAAAAAAAGCAAGAAAAATAAAGGAAATGAAAGAAATATGCTTCAATCTGCACTCAGAGTTCATCTTTTCTCTCTGGAAATGGATAAGCATTTTTCATCATGAGTCCTTTGGAATTTTCTTGTATCATTGTCTTGATTAGAGTAGCTAAGTCTTTCACGGTTGATCATCGAACAAAAGTAATCATTACAAGCATGTACCACAACTGGTTCAGCCATTCCCCAGTTGATGGGCATCCCCTCGCTTTCCAGCTCTTTGTCACCACAGAAAGAGCTGCTATAAATGTTTTTCTACATATGAGTCTTTATCCTTTCCTTTGATCTCTTTGGCATATAGACCTAGTAGTGGTAGTGCTGGGTCAAAGGGTATGCTATGCACAGTTTTATAGCCCTTTGGACATAATTCCAGATAGTTCTCCAGAATAATTAACCAGTTCACAAGTCCACCAACAGTTAGGCCCAGCCGTTTAAAAGAATTAGTGATTTTTACATTTTACATTAGAATCCATTGCAACTGTTTGGACGAAACAGTGTACCTCTTAGCTCAGTTTGCCTAATTCAGGATTTTGCCTTCATGGAAAGATGTAAGCCTTGTTGTATTGGGACTTGTTTTTAATAGATAAAAGTTTTTTACTTTTGTCACCTCACAGCCTGCTATTTGACTCTTTCTTATATTTAAGTTTATCTAAGGCAAACTAGGATTATGTCTATGTATTTCCTCACTAGTTAATAAAATTACAACACAGCTCTCAACTATTTAGTAAGCTCAGAGCCCCAATTTGTTAAAGATTATTTAGTAAATTGGAGAAATTTCTAAACCTATAGAAACCTCATAGGCAGTTGCTAATAATTTTCTCTGTCTGAATCTCTAGTCTCCTAGTATTAAGTAAATTTTAAATTTGCTAGATACACAGTTTAACATTCTAATCAATAACAAAACATAATTGTTTACATTTAGCTCTGAAAAAGATTATAGCTAGTCACCTGTACAACTATCACTGTAACTGATTTCTCCTTTCTTTTAAAAACAATCCCCCATTTAACTCAAGATACAAAATAAAATCTCTTCTTCATCTTCATAGTCTAAAAAGACTGACAGTTTAAAACTGTCATTTCTATAGCATTGCACTTGGCCTTTAAAGTTACAGTAACATCTGTTATCTCTGGGAAAGTCTAGTGAAGTGTGTTATATTAATATTTCCTTATTCATATTTTCTTTCTTTCTAGGAAGCGGACCTATTCAGCTGTGGCAGTTCCTTTTAGAATTATTAACAGACAAGTCTTGTCAGTCATTTATAAGTTGGACTGGAGATGGATGGGAGTTTAAACTTGCTGACCCAGATGAAGTATGTAAGCTTTTATAGTATATTCATAGTGATAGGAAAATTTTTGTCCTTAAGCCTCTTGATTTTGTCATTTTATTGATATAAATCAATCTAGCCAATTAGAAATAAAGGTGGACTTTATGAATAATCTTTTTAAACATTTTACTTATATGGAATTTCTGCTCTTCAGGAAAAAATTAGCCTAAAAATATTTGTGTATATGAAGAATGTTAAGCTATTCTTACATGCCGTAGAGCCTTCATAGTTAGTCAATAAGCATTAAAGTACCTGCTATGTGCCATGCATTAAAGTTTTAGCTGTATCCCCTTCTCAATTGCAACAGTGTAGCAAAGTTAAATGTTTTGGCTTTGAACCATTTGAAAATTGTTTCTGAAAATTAGCACTTTTTTAGGCAAAATAATAACTTCTGAATACTAAGCCCAGAATTTAAGCATCTGCCTTGATGGGCCAGTACAACCCTATTCAAAGATCCAAGTCAAATTCTAGTAGTGTTATATTTTTAAAATATATTGGCCCACTTATTAACGATTGTCTCAGGCCTAAAATACAGCAATTTGGTCTCCAGCATATATCATATCTCTGGAGAGACAGGTCTAAGGAAAGATTCGTTCTAAAATATCTAAGAAATTCTGAAGAGTTCAGTATCCTCCATCAAAGGATAATCTTAACACTGAGATATAGTGTCCTAATAATGTTCACTCCAGTCATTACACAAGAGGAAATCATTTTGGGGTTTGCCTAGTTCTAAGCTTTCTGGTCGATTGTGGGTTTTCCCCCTCTTAATAATTAGGCACTTGCTAAGACAGGAAGAACTTATTTAGCCCCAGAAAAAATATATGTAAAAACAAATTGGAAAATTTACTGGAAAATACAGTTCTCTTGAATCTAAGCATTCTTTTTCATATCTCTTTTCATAAAAAGGTGGCCCGACGGTGGGGGAGGAGGAAAAACAAGCCCAAAATGAACTATGAAAAGCTGAGCCGGGGCCTCCGCTATTATTACGACAAGAATATCATTCACAAGACATCTGGCAAACGTTACGTGTATCGCTTTGTGTGTGACCTCCAGAATCTTCTCGGGTATACGGCAGAAGAACTTCACACCATGCTGGGAGTGCAGCCAGACACAGAAGACTGAGCACTGCATGGGTCTGTACCTCAAGTGGCCATGGCCATGCTCCACATATACTGTGAATGGGATGCCACTGTGGACGACCCATACTGACTGACTACTCCAGGAAAGAGCAAGTGCTGCAAAATAAGAACCTTAAAAAAGGAGAAATTTTGCAAGCCCTGGAAAAAAGGAAGCAGTGGACTTGTTTCGTCAGAAACCATGGTTCTGAAACAGTCATCTCACTGAGAAACATGGAAGTCAGCAGAGCTCCTTGCTTCAAAAGCCCAGTGACAAAATGTTATTTATGTTTCTCTTTAACTCATGAAAGATAAGGTGGGAATGCTTTGCTCTCTTGGGTGAAAGCGTTGCACAAAAGGATTTTATTTTTAAGGCAAAGATGTGCTGGGAAGCCACAAGCACTTTGGTTTTGCCTTGCAGAACCAGGTGTAGCAAATGCAAAAGCATTTCCTTCAGCAGGGGGAGGAAAAAATAATGCCATTTCAGATGATAGTATTTGTATACTGTTGTAATCTTATGGCTCTTCCTGAAAACCTCTAGCAGTGCTATTTAACAGAAATTATATATTGTAATTTAAACTAATTATTAAGTGTGCTTGAAATAGGAACCAGGAGGGACACAGACCTATCCAATGTTTTAATCTTTCATTTTAAAAATACCTGCAACATTAGAAAAATATTTAATCTGCCAAGGGCCGGCGGAGGAAATTTGTGAAATGTATATTAAACATACGTAATATATTCCTACATGGGAAAAGGTATAGAAGGTTATTATTATTTGCCATGGCTAGCATCTGGCATTGTGTATTTGGGCATTTTTACAAAAAACTATTGTATGGGGCATAACTGACCTATTTGTGGTTTCTATTCTGATGTTGGAGGCTAAGAAGCAGTACTTTTCCTGATGAAATGCTATGTTTTCCATTTCTGTGCATGTCTTTCAATAGGTTTATATTCAAGACATATTTTTGGTTTAATTGTATTTATCCCATCCTCCCTGCCTCAAACATGTCCTCTCCTATGTGGTTCCCTGTTTCCAATTAATGTCGTTTGATTAAAATAGGAACTCTATTTTTGGAAATATGCAACTCCTTTTCAGAGATCAGGAGGGATTTATGTAGCAGCTATTTTTACTGCAAAAAAAAAAATCACTGGAAAATATAATTTGTAAGAAAGTTTTATTTTTATCTTAGCTTCATGTAAAGTTAAATGTATTATACAGAGCAAGAAGTTCCTGAAAATCAAATCTTTATTAAAACCTCTTGAACATAAAGTGAAATATGCATGTCAAATTTTTGTTCCTCCTTAAGATTTCTCAAGACTCTTCCACCATAAATGTATTTCTGCTCAGTGTCCACAGTTAAACATCTTTTCTAGTGCTTGTGAAGACCTAGAAACTGTCAAAAGAAAAACAACTGTTAAGGAGAGAATGTTGGCAGTGGCCAAAATAAAAGTTTGTCTTTTGATCCCAGATGAGATTTTAATATTGGTTTCAAAAGAACAGTTTGTGGTAATATTAAAGTCCTGTTTTAATAGAAGTTACCCATGCAGTCTCATCATCTATGTAAAATTATTGGACAGCAACGTGTAGTAGGAGGAAAGAAAAAGGAAGTTACAGAAACTGTTACAAAATAATTTCAAACTACACAGAAGGTTGTTTTTACCATCTCTGTAAGGATATTTCAACACATAAACATCGCATAAAACTTATCAGTTGAAAGTCATAGTAGATAAGTAAACATATTTAAATTCAGGGAACTGAGGAAGCTGGAAGGGAATCTAGAGGACCAGACAAATTGCTCCTACATTTTGTCATGACAATTACTTTGAAATGTTTATAATTAATAAAGTTAGGAGCAGACAAATATGAGAAAATGTGTTCTTTTGTAGTTCATAATGGTTAACCTCTTGTTAGGTAAATCATCAAACTGAACTGACTTGTCCAGGAATAAAGCACAACTCAATGTGCATGCTCACTGCCAAAAATAATTGGCTATGTTGTAACAAGGTCCAGTGAAGAGAAATCTATCAAAATTTCCAAAGATAAGCATTCCACCTCACACTTTTAATGTCAGTATTGAAAATATACAATATGACAGCACGTAAAGACTTGATGAATTTATAATCCTTTCTTCCCTGATATATGCATTCTAGAAACACTGGGTGTGTTTACAAAATTTAACAATATGAAGATCCTTTGCCAGTTTGCCACTTTGCCAGTTTTTTTTCCAAGTGTTACAACAGCATGTTTAATAATAGCCACCCTTTCCCATTATTTTACATTAAATAGGGGGAGAGAAGAAATTCTGCCAACATGGGTCATTGTCTACTCTTCTAACCTTTATTAATCTTTGAGTGGGAGGTGGAAAAAACACTGCAATAGGAGTCATGGGACCTGGATTATAGTCCTAGCATGCTCTGTGACCTTGGGTTAATTAGTACACCTCCCTGGGCTTTGCCTTCCTTATCTACCGAATGAGAGTGATTTTAAGGTGTTTCTTATCTCTAACATTCTATGGATACATATCTCTTCCCACCTATTGCCCTTTTAAAAAAATCACTGATTCACCCAAAGTTAAATAGTAACCAGCGTCAAAAGTAATGCAATCGTTGGTGGAGTCGCTAACTGACCTAATCCTTTGTGGAGAGCAATTTGGAACTATGCCCAAAGGGCTATTAAACTGCATACCCTTTGATCTAGCAATACCACTTCTAGATCTGTATCCGAAACAGATCATAAAAAAAAAAAAAGGGAAAGGACCCACATGTACAAAATTATTTGTAGTGGCTCTTTTTGTGGCAAAGAATTGGAAATTGACGGAATGCCCATCATTTAGGGAGTGGCCAAACAAATTGTGGTATATGAATGTAATGGAATACTGTTGTTGTGTATGACATGGTGAGGGGCAGCTAGGTGGCGAAGGTAGTAGAGCACCGGACCTGGAGTCAGGAGGACCTGAGTTCAAATTTGGCCTCAGACATTTGACACACTTACTAGCTGTGTGACTTTGGGCAAGTGGAGAGCTAGATTTGGAATCAAAAACAATTGGGTTCAAATCCAAACCCCTCCTAAGGAAAAAAAAAAGGCATGATGAGCAGGCAGACTTCAGAAAAACCTGGAAAGACTTAGATGGACTGATGCTGAATGAAGTGAGCAGAACCGGGAGAACACTGTGCAATGACCAACTTTGATAGGCTTTTCTCAGCAATACAAGGATCTAAGACAATTCCAAAAGACTCATGATGGAAAATGCCATCCACATCCAGAGAGAGAACTATGGAGTCTGAATGCAGATCAAAGCCTACTATTTTTTCTTTTTTTGTTGTTTTTTTCTCATGGTTTTCCCTTTTGTTCTGATTCTTTCACAACTCATGTGGAAATGTTTTAGAAAAATTCATGCAGCCATGGCTGCTGGGAAGAAGACGAGAGAGTAAGGAGAAGAGGCTGCAGGGGTAGGAAGTATCCCCGATTGCTTTTGCTGCCCAACTATGGGGACTGTGCTGGACATCAAGATCAAAAGAGCCAATAAAGTATATTACGCCGGGGAAGTGCTCTCTGGTGTGGTGGTTATATCTAGCAAAGATCCGGTGCAACACCAAGGAATTTTATTAACAATGGAAGGATTGGTAAACCTGCAGCTCAGTGCCAAAAGTGTTGGTATGTTTGAAGCTTTTTGTAACTCTGTTAAGCCTATCCAAGTTATTACCAGTTCAATAGAAATTGTGAAGCCAGGAAAATTTCCCAGTGGCAAAACGGAAATTCCTTTTGAGTTCCCTCTGCATGTGAAAGGCAACAAAGTTTTGTATGAGACCTATCATGGTGTATTTGTCAACATTCAGTATACCCTCCGGTGTGACCTGAGACGCTCTCTTTTGGCCAAGGACTTGACAAAGATATGTGAATTCATCATTCATTCTGCTCCTCAGAAGGGCAAATCAACTCCAAGTCCTGTGGATTTTACAATTACACCTGAAACCTTGCAAAATGTTAAAGAGAGAGCTTCCCTCCCCAAATTTCTCATCAGAGGACATCTCAACTCCACCAACTGTGTTATTACACAACCACTAACTGGGGAGCTGGTGGTTGAGTACTCAGAAGCTGCCATTAAAAACATAGAGCTGCAGTTGGTACGAGTGGAAACCTGTGGCTGTGCAGAAGGATATGCCAGAGATGCCACAGAGATTCAGAATATTCAGATTGCTGATGGTGATGTTTGCAGGAGTCTTTCTGTTCCCATATATATGATATTCCCCAGACTTTTCACTTGCCCTACCCTTGAAACTACCAATTTCAAAGTTGAATTTGAAGTTAATATTGTGGTCCTGCTTCACGATGATCACCTCATCACAGAGAATTTCCCACTGAAACTCTGCAGAATTTAACGAAGAAAGATCAGAGTTTAGGGAAATGAAAAGATTGAGGGGAATTTCACAGAGTTGTTAGACTTTTACTCGGAGTAAATGTTTCAAACACACAAAAAAAAAAATTCATGCAACCAAAGAGCTAATATTTCTCCCTTATTTCATGAAAGATACTATTTAACACAGAATTCCAGTGGAAACTAATAGGAAGGTATCAGTGTGTTTCACATAATTTTTGCTTTGTGAAAGAAAATCTTCAAGATGATTTATAAGTAGTGCTTGTGTTGAGGTTTTAAAGTTTGTGAAACAAAGTATCTTTGTTCTAATAGAAGAAAGGCAAATACCACAAAAGAAACTCGTGCTTCTAGGATTTTCCCAAAAGATAAAATGTTCACTGAACTTCACATAATCATGTCACACCAATAAGGCCACCACTCCCTTTGTCCACAATGAGGGTCTAATGCTTGAAAGTGACAAGAGTCTATTACTACCAAGGCTGATATCCAAGAGGTGAGAAGGAAATGGTGTGAGAGAACTGAAAGAATGTTGCCTAATTTTTCCTTTCCTACTCTGAACAGTAGATTTCAGTAAGTATTTGTTGAGGGTATACTATGTGCAAAATGACTCTGCCCTCAAAGACCTTACAATTGGGAGGGATAGAGGCGAGCATAGGTAAAAACAAAGTAGTGTTGTTGTTTCTCATCCTTTGCTTTTGAAGAGAATCAGTGACATCACAAGGTAATGTCTTGACATGCCTGTGAATTAGATTTAAGTGAGGGCGGGTGAAACTGTCAGCTTCCCTCTCTCTTCAAGAGTCGTTGAAGACAAAAATCAAGACAACTGGCAATGGCTTGGGATACAGCGGATGACCTTGGCATCTTCGATGCCTAAACAAGCCCATTGGAACAAATTGTTCATATCTTCCTGTTTTGCCAGGGGAAGTCTTCACAGGCTTCCGATAGACACCCACAAACTCACCAACAGGTTTGAGGCCTGTCAGTTGCCCTCGACCTGTTTCAGCTCATCTGCCAAAATGGTTTTACCAGGGTGTGGCTGCTGGGCATGCTACAGCTTCTTGGAGCCACCAGTGAGAGTTGGATGAGTGGTGGACACCGAAGGTGCTCAAAGACAAAGTAGGCTATTGAAACAAAGGAGAACATGATAAATAACATAAGAAAGGCGCACAGTGCCATGACGTTTCAGAGGACGGTGAAGTCACATCCAGGAAAGCTTTATAGAGGAGGTGGTATTTTGCTGCTATGTAGAGAGGTCCTTGACAAGTGGAGAAGACAAGAGAGGCGGTGTGAACAACATAAATGTAAATAAAGGTTAGAAAAGTCAGGACATGTTCCACCCTTTTTTGCAGATAGACACCTGACTGTGGAATATTCATAGAATGTCATACTCATTTGATGCCTTGATTAATTTTATACAAGTGCTTTTAAAAATTTCTTTTTAAATCTTTGTAACTGGGTATGTGGGGTGGGAGAAATTTGGGTAGAGAAGTAAGGAGGGTTATACTTATAAACAAAGATAATATAAAAGCAAAAGATCCTATGTAAAATAGTTGTATATACATATATATTTCTATGTATGTATGTATGTACGTACGTACGTACACACAGGCGTGTACAGGTTATGGCTAAGGGAAAATGAGTACAGTTGCCTGAACATGGAGTGTGTATATAGGGCTAGCAGTGTAGGGAAAAGACCAGAAAGACAGGTTGGAGCCTTACTGTGGCAAGCCTTTAATGTCAGGTTAAGGAATTTAGACTTTATAAGTAGTGAGTCATTATAGCTAGAATTTATATAGTGCTTTAAAGTTTGCAAAATGCTTTACAAGTATCTCATTTGACCCTCACAATGATCCTGGGAGGTAGGTGATACTATTATCCCCATTTTATACTTGAGGAACCAGACAGATGTTAAGCAATTTGCACATCACACACCTAATAAGTGACTACAGCTAGATTTGAACTCGGGTCTTCTCGACTCCAGCTTCAATATTCTATCCACTGTAACACCTAGCTGCCTGTCATTGAAGGTTTTTGAGAAGGGGACTGCAAGACAAGATTGTGCATTAATAACTGGCAATCACGTGATACTTCAAAGTTTGCAAAGTACTTTTCATCCATTATCTTATTCGAATCTTACCAGCCCTGTGAGGCACAATTGACCCCATTCTTTAAATGGGAAAACAAGATAAGAGGTTAAAGATAACAGGTTGGATTTGAACCCAGTTGTTCTTGATTCCAAATCTAGCTCTCTATCCATTTTACTTCATTGTTTAGCGTACAAGTAGACTCTATCCTCAATAAAAGCACAATATAAGTTATCTCAAAATTTTTCTTTCACGGGCTAGAAGGTGTGTGAAACACACTGATGCCCTCCTCTACAGTGTCCACTGGAATTCTTTGTGTGCTAAATAGTACTTTTCATGAATTGGTTAAGGGAGAAATATTTGATTTGAATTTTTGAAACTTTGATTGTATGGGGGACAACCCAAGCCATCCGGAGACATAAGGAGTGTAGGAACTTTGGTGGGGGTGGCAGAGAAAGAAAGGAATGACTATTAGGTTTCAAGCCTGAGTCATTAGGTGATTGATGTTACTAACAAAAATACAGATTGCAAGGAGAGGTGATGAATTCTGTTTTGGACATCTTCAATTTAATCTAACTCTTTAATGACCTTTTAAGTGCTTTCTAGTGGACAAAGGAAAAGAAATATATTTTATTGTTGGAGTCTAATCAAAATTTGCATCCGTCTTTCAAAGCACATTTGTCCCCCAAATGGATCAAAAATGTTGATACTAATATGGTGCTTTAAGATTTGCTTTAAGATTTTACATATAAGCTCATGTGATTCTCAAAACAACCCTGTGAGGAAGTTCCTGAGGGTATTACTATGACAGATGTTATATAGTGCTGTAAAGTTTACAAAATGCTTTACAAGTATCTCATTGATCCTCATAACAAACCTGGGAGGTAGGTGATATTATCATGATGACAACACTGAGATTCAGAAGCTTTAGGTGATCCTGCCATAGTCACACAACTAATAAGAATGGGGGGGGGGGGCGGAGCCAGGATGGCGGCTGGGAAGCAGTGACTGGCATGAGCTCCCCACCAAGTTCCTCCAAAAACCTATAAAACAATGGC
>CM053622.1:512324205-512362334 GCA_028646595.1 Phalanger gymnotis
AAAAAAAAACTGAGACTGAAAAAGACTAAGTGACTTGCCAGGATCATACACCTGATAATTTAAACTTGAATCTTCCCAATTAAATGCCCAGTGCTCTATTTACTACACCACCTGGATGCCTAACATGGGGGGCGGGAGAAGTAAGGTGTCAAACAAATTGACCAGACAAGAAATCATTTAAGATTAATTGAACTTCTGGAAAACCAAATTTTTTAAAAAGCCTGAACATTTCCAGAAATCACAAATGAAAATGGCCCAAATTGTTTAGAACCAGAAGGCAAAATGAAGACAGATACAAAGAAACTCTTCCTGAAAGGAAACCTGAAAGTAAAAGACTCAGGAATGTCATTCTCAAAATCCAGAGCTCCCAAATCAAAGAAAAAATACTATAAACATCCATAAAGAAATTCAAGTACCAAGGAACTATTGTCAGGATCACACAAATCCTAGCAGCTTCTAACATAGATGAGAGATGGTCTTGGAATATAATATTGCAAAAGGTAAAAGAGATAGATTCATAATTAAGATAACTTCTTCCACAAAGTTATCATCCTACAGAGAGTAAAAAACAAAATAAAATAAAATCTTGCTGGAATAAAGAACTTTCAAGCATTTCTGATGAATAGACCAGAACTAAGTAAAAATTTTCAAATGCAAACAGAAGAGTCCAGAGAAACCTAGAGAGGTAAATTTGAGTTATTTGAAAGGAGCTATATGGTGATGTAGTGCTAACATTATAATAGAAGGATGAAAAAACAAGAGTCCCTTCAGAATCTTCATGTCTTCAAAGAGTATTGAAGGAATTAAATAAGAAAGAAGACTTGGAAGTGCAAAAATTCTGTGCTGATGGTTTAAAAAGAGAAGGAAGGATAAAAGAAATATACTAGTACAGAAAAGAGAAAAAATGGAATAGAACCAGGGGTAGGATTCAGCCAGTATGCACCAGTTTGGTTGAACCGATACCTAATTTTAGGTTTAGTTCTAGGAACCAGTTGTTAGCGGGGGCAGGGCCTGTGCCCACCATGTCAGCTACAGCGGTGGGGGGGGGTGGAGGGAGGCTCCGCTCAATTCTGTGGAGACCCAGTTGTTAATTCATTTGAATCCCACCGCTGAATAGAACTTGCCATTTCTCATAAATGGGGTATACAAGTATGGGGGAAGAATATATAAACACAAGGGGAGGGATGGGAGAATAAGAATTAAATGAACCTCATCCATCAGAAATGAAAAAAAGAAGGTTGAACATAACACACACAGAATTTGGTATAGAAATATATCAAACTCAAAGGAGAAAAGCATGAGCAGGGAGAGAAATGTGCTTAGGAAAGAAAATGCCTTGGAATGGAAGCAAAATAAACTTCCTGATAGGATGGGAAAGGAAGAAAAGGAAAGATGTTCTTAATGCAATAGTCTCCAAATGTATTTGATCATTCACCTCTATTAGTACATACTCCTAATATGTATATGTTTACTTATTTATAAATTATATACATGTACTGCTATATTAATAAATATGTACCTTTAGGAAACTTACACAAAAATAGAAAATAAGAATCTTTCTTATCAAATAAAATACTATTTGATACTAGAGATTAAATGCCTGCTTGAATTAACCAAGTGGGGAATGACATGGTTAGACCTAAACTTTAGGGGAAAATATACTTTATTTTTTAAAAAGAATAGGTCTTCCTATTTCACTCAAGCTAAAAGTGCAGAGGCAACTTATGATTCAGTCTCATTCTGATTGACCTGGAAGCTTTGATTTCTTCCCTTTCCAACCTAGACCATAGACCCTCCTTAGATAACCCTCTGCTACCACCAGGGGCTCACCATGTTAATGCCGAATTAGATTTTGTCAGTCTTCTCTAGCTTAGAACTCCCAAGATCAAGAAATCCACCAGCCTTGGTCTCCCTAATAACCACAAGGCAGGGCTAGGAAAAATCACTTTGGCAGCTGTGTGGAGGATAGAGTGGAAAAGGAAGAGCCTTGAGGAAGTCAGATCTTAGAAATACCCATTCAGAGGCAAGGTAAGACAACAAGCATCTATCAAGTGCTTACTAGCACTGTTCTAAGCATTGTAGATACGTCGTTCAGTATTTTTCCGTCACGTCCAAATCTTCGTGACCCTATTTGGGGTTTTCTTGGCAAAGATACTGGAGTGATTTGCCTTTTCCTTCTCCAGCTCATTTTACCGATGAGAAAACTAAGGCAAACAGGGTTAAGTGACTTACCCAGAATTGCACAGCTAGTAAGTGTGTGAGACACCAGATTTTTACTCAGGAAGATGAGTCTTCCTGACTCTAGACCCAGCATTCTATCCATGGTGTCATCCAGCTGCCGCCAATGCAGATACAAATACAAGCAAAAAGAATCAGAGTCAAGACAGTCCTCGTCAGGAAGGTAACATTCTAACATGAATTGACACACATAAAAGAGAGTTGGAAAGCAGGAGTGGGACAGATTATTGTAGGGTAAGAAGGCCCCAGGGGCTGAAAGAAATTATAGGAAAAAAGGACATGGTGGCAAAGTCTTAGGGTCAAAAACACAGCTGAGAAAAGAACAAAGCATGGCTGCTGGCCTGAGCCAATTGTCTCCCAAATGGAGACCCCTAAAGTAAAGGACCGATAGGAGAAGGGAATCAACATGACTGAGGAATAATGAAGGATAGATAACAAGGCCCAGTTACTTAGAGAAGTTCCAGGTTGAGAAGGCAGATGAGTTCATAATTAGTTCATAATGTAATGGATATGTGAATAGAAAGTAACAGATAGGAGAGATATTGAGGCTGAAATAACCAGATTGAGCAACCGATTGGAAATGTGAGGTGAGGAAGAGTGAGGAGTCAAGAATTATGTCAATATTGTGAACCTAAGCGATTAGAAAGATAGATGATGCCCTTGACAATAACCTGGAAATTTGGAACAGGAGTTTTTTAGGGGCCTCTGTGGAGGGAGCTAAATAAGGACTCTCCACCCCCATCCAATGATTCACAATTACCAACAAACCAGTTTAGAGAATCTTTTTTTTGCCCAAGCTATACATACCATAGTTATATAGAGAGTTTTACCTCCCTTGTGCTATTAGAAAGACATTATCAACAATACCTTCCCTTGGTTCCCCAAGGCCTTTCTGAGAAGTTGTTGTCCAAACCATCCCAGAGGGAAAGAAGCCTGCCAATTGATGGCTACCTAAGCTACTTGTCCATGATACATGGACCCTCTGAGCGGGCAAGGACCTCGAGGCCAAGGCAACTCTGGCCTAGGGAAGAAAGAAGGAAATGCCAGTGAGGTCACCCAGAACTCTGTCCATTCTTATCAGGTAAGTCTTCTTGGAGAATAAATCCCAGACATCACTGGACTAGACAGCCTTTCCCTTACCAGAATGGCACTGATTTGTCATAGACATTTGTAGGTTGGATGATAAGGATGCAACTGTGGATTAGCAATAAAAGACCTCTTGCCCTTAGATAAGAAAGTATCATTTTGCCATCTGGGAACAGGACAAAGACCACCCTGGTTAGATGGGTATTCTGACTGGCACTAGGAGCCCATTTGAGCAGAAACTTCTGCTTTATTCTTAGTTAGGAAAACCATATGGTTTTGTGCCCAGAACAACATGGCATTACCACTCCAATGTCCAAATTGGCACTGGATCCATTCACCAACTTACGCTCTTCTTTTAACAGCTCCAACCTGGTTGTTTAACATATGATGTCTCAGAAGGAGTGCTGATATGCCCTATAAACAACTATAAGCAATGGAAAGTATTGGCAAAATTCCTTCATTGGTCTCGATTCCAAATGGGAAATCATTTGATTGTCCAGGCCAGTGCTCTCCAGGCCCCAGGCCACTTGGTCAGATGCAGGGCCACCACCCAGGAATTAGTATAGATTGGGGTGTAGGGTGTGTTCAAGGAAGACTAGTACCACCGGTATGTTGGCTGCCAAGCCCTTCTCAGGGCTATTTTCCACATCTGGTGTCCATCTGACTGACCCAACTCTCACCTGTGGCTCCAAGAAGCAGTGGCCACACTCTGATAAACCATTTTGGCAGACAAGCTAAACAAGAAACTTATGTGCCTACCAAAAGTAGTGAACAACAGGTTCGTGACAGCGTGATTGCCACTTGTAGGAAAACACCATGCCACCACCATCAGTGCCTCTGTTTCCACCAAGACAAACCCTGATGACATCAAAGGAAAATTTTATGAAGACCTAGACATACTCATCATCAATGTGCTGAAAGAGGACAAGTTTATACTTCTGGTAACTTCAATGGAAGAGTAGGCAGAGACTACCAGACGTGGCTGGAAGTTTCTGGGAGGAATGGTTAATAAGGGGTTGAGATTTTGAAGGAAGGAAAATAAGGCCAGAGTAGGGCTTTTGAAAGCAGGGAGAGGTGGAAAGACTAGAAGTTTTTGGTGAGAACAGAGTAGATCTAGTAGATCAGATGGAGGAATTTCAGAATTACGAATTGTGGAACATATGTGGGTGATGATGAGATCAGATGTAATCATCCTTATGTGGGGCTGATGTGGAGTGAAAGTATAGATCATAAGAGTTGAAGAGGTTGATGAATCATAAACTAATGGTATTTAAGGAAACATTAACATGTAAACTTAAGGCAGACTGGAAAGGCCACTTGTGCAAAAGCCCTCCATGTCCGAGTAATATTCTATAATATAGCTCATAGGCCATTTCAAGTAGAACAGAAATAGTATGGAGAGTAATTTGCAACGACTGGAAAATCTGCAAAGGTTTTTAAATGTTAGACTGAGGATTTTGTATTTAATCCTACACACAATAAAGAGACAGAAAACTATTGCAATGTCCAGTCAATAAACGACGGTCTAAACTAGGCTGGGCATTGCATGAATGCCAAGAAGAGGAGGAAAGCAAGAAATGTTGTTGAAGTAAGATTGAGAAAATTTGGCCACTGATTAGACATGAGGTTTAAGTTAAAGGGAAATGACAGGAATTAATCCAAGGTTTCAAACACGGGTGACTGAAGAGACCATAGGACCCTCAAGAGGAACAGAGGCTATGCTTACTCAAGCTCCACTTTACTCCTAAACTGGCTTTTTGCTGCAGACGGATTCAGTAAAATTACATCCAGATGGATGGAATGAAGTGGACCAGAGATCAACTAAAGAATAATCTTCCCTGGGTGTCTGGCCTCCCCTAGAATCCTTCATGAGAGACTTTTTGATACCTTCCTCCCTTACAAAGTAACCATAGAGAATACAAGGAAGTATTAATAAGTTTAGTGGATTCTCATGAGGCTAACAACAGCTGATCATCCTCCAAAAAAAGCTGCCATATACATATCAGTGATTAAAAATTAAAAAGTACAAAACAAAACAAAAGAATACTCTAAGCTTTCCAAACAATGGATCCATGTCTCCACAGCCAAAAAACCACAAGACTGAATAAATGGGCATTCCTACTTTCTTCCCACTGACCCAGACGAAGAAACAGAACAGAAGCATCTTTGTTCATTTGGAATGAGTTAGCTTATATGAGCTTGTCTTATTGAAGGCTAGGGATTTAACATAAGATTTTCCTCTCGTTCTGTATGTTTGTTTCATTTTTTAAAATTTTTGTCAACTAATTATGAAGTTTATGGTTTTTAAAAGAGTTGTTCCAGATCTAAGCAATAATAAGTACACCTGTCTTTGGCATCAACGTTTAGTTCATTGCTGGTCTGCTTCACTTAAATTCTCTCTCAAACTGACAAGTCAAATCTCCAGAGAAGAGCTACTGTATTTCTTCAGGATTCCATGGATAGCCCCGAGAGGTTTGTTCTAATACTACATCTAACAAGCCCCCATTGGTATGCTTTCTGCCATAATTATCAGTTTATATCAATTAAATCAGTTAGACAAGTAGCTTCTAAAAAAGAGCATAGCTAGTACAAGGTTCTGTGATATTCTCCCACAAGTACCCACAGAGTCTAGGGGAAAGTAGACAAGCTTAGAGGGCATACGTGACAAAGGAGTAACACAGATCCAGAAAGTCTTTAGGTAGGAGTCCACAAGATGTTCCCTTCATGTGTGATAGAGCTGTTCTGAAGGACTCTCTGTAGAGCTTTGCATGTATTTCCCCCACCTAGTCAGTCTGTCTGGACTCCAGATGAAAACACTGCTATTAGCTGTTCTGGAGACATTGTCCTCCAATCCTCAGAAGGCTTGAGGTTGTCTTGGCAAAGAAAATAGAGGCAGGGAGGGGGAGGAGATTGAGACTCAGACCAAAGCCAGAGATTTGTTCATCCTTCCACCAACAGATGCTTTCTCCGGTGATTAAATAGAGGTTAATTAACTCAGTGGGTTGATTTTCCCCTCTCCAGGGCTAGGTCCTCATATCTCTTAGTTCTGAAATGGTTCAACAGGGGATAGAAAATGGTGTGAGCACTATTGATTACAGAAATGCAAATCAAAACCACTCTGAGGTACCACTTCACCTATCAGATTGGCTAATATGACAGGAAAATAATAAATGTTGAAGATGTGGGAAAATTGGGACACCAATGCATTATTGTTGGAGCTGTGAACTGATCCAACCATTCTGAAGAGCAATTTGGAACTGTGCATACCCTTTGATCTGCCACTACTAGGTCTGTATCCCAAAGAGATCACAAAAAAAAGACAAAAGGGCCTACATATACAAAAATATTTATAAAAGCTTTTTTGTGGTGGCAAAGAATTGGAAACTGAGAGGGTACTCATCAACTGGGGAATGGCTGAACAAGTTGTGGTATATGAATGTAATGGAAAACTATTGTGCTAGAAGAAATAATGAACAGGCAGATTTCAGAAAAACCTGGAAAGACTTATATGAATTGATGCTGAGTGAAGTGCGCAGAGCAGGGAGAACATTGTATACAGTAACAGCAACATCACGTGATGATCAGTTATGATAGACTTCTCTCTTTGCAATATAATGATCCAAGACAATTCCAAAAGACTCATGTTGGAAAATGCTGTCCCCATCAAGAGAAAGAAATGATGAAGGCTAAATGCAGATTGAAGCATAATATTTTCACTTTGGTTTCCCCCCACCCATGGCTTCATCCTTTTGTTCTGTTTCTTCTTTCACAACCTGACTCATATGGAAATGTGTTTAACATGATTGCACATGCATAAGTTATATCAGATTGCTTGCTGTCTTGGGGAGGGGAAGGAGAGCAAGGGAGGGATAAAAACATGGAACTCAAAATCTTATAGAAATGAATGTTGAATACTATCTTTACATGTAATTTGAAAAAATAAAGTACTATTTACATTTTTTTTAAAAAAAGAAAATGGTGTGAGCATTTATCCTTCAGAAATCTTCAAATGCTATAGGTCAAGGTTTGATTTATTTGTTTTATTTGTTTCTCAGACTAAAGAAGATGATGGAGAAAATATTAATAATGCAGATAACATAAAAATGTATTCTGCCTACATTTTTTTTTCTTTCAAAGAATTAATTGTTAAACATTTACCAGTAATACCTTTGGATTTTGTCTATTGTTTCATTAGTTGGTTTGGTACTTCTCCATTTTGACTGTCCCTGATTTAGGTATGTAGATATTTATATCATAGAAGGGACTTGTCAGGATTCCATTTTTTCCTGTTTTTGCAGATAGTTATATAGTATAGGAATTAGTTGGGGGGTTTTAATGATAGAATTTACTTGTAAATCTCTAGGTTTCTATGCCTTTGGTAGGACTTATGGATTGTTGATTTTATCTTATTGAGATTGCGTTATTTAAATTCTCTATTACTATTTCTATTAATCTGAGAATTATGCATTTTTGCAAATGTCCATACTATTCATTTGCTCTATGTTTTATTGGCATATAGCTGATCAAATAGATTTAATAATTTCCTTTATTCTACATTTATTTCAAATTCTACTTTTTCATTGTCAATACTGTTAATTTGGTGTTTCTGTTTCTTTTTTAATTGTATTAGCTACAGGTTTATGCAATTTGTTAGTTTTTTAATCATCTACTAAATTTATCAATTCAATGACTTTTTAAATTTCAATTTTGTTAGTCACTTTTTGACTTTTGGAATTTCTATTTTGGTATTCATTCAAATTTTTAAATTTTGTTGATTTCCTAGGATTTTTAAAAATTGCATTCCCAATTCATTGATCTGCTATTTTCTCTCTTTCTTTATTGATGACAGTGTTTAAAGACTTAAGTTTCCCCCAGAGAAGTACCATGGCTGCATACATGTTTCATTGTTGTTGCTATATTTGTTTTTATTTTATTCATTTAACAAAAATCTGTTTTCTTTCCCTCCCACCTCCATTTCCCCCAACACGATTTTTTTAAACTCTATATAACAAATATGCAGAGTCAAGCAAAACAAATTTCCATATTGGCCATGTCAAAAAATAGATATGTCTCATTCTGTATCCTGAGTCCATCACCTTAAGGTTAAAAGGTTGTATGCTTCATATTAGCCCTATGGAACCTTGGTTGATCATTGCCCCAAACAAGAGTTCCTAAGTCTTTCAAAATTATTTGTCTTTATAATATTGCTATTGTATAAATTGTTCTCCTGGTTTAGTTCACTTCACTTTGCGTCACTCCAACAGCAAGTGGTAGTAGGAATTGAGTGAACCACACTGACTGCATCTTGTGACTCAATTCTGGACCTAGCTCAATTCCCTTTCTATTCAATTATAGGTCTAGTCTAATTTCTGTCTTCTGAGAAAACTTTACTCAATTACGGGAATTGCGGTAAAACTTTATTGTGCTGTTTGAACCTAGCCCTGTATGGCTGGGGAGCTGGACCATCTCTATCTGTTGCTTAGAGACCCTTAACTAAGGACCTACATTAGGCTGACCGGATACCTGGTCAGGCCCAAAGACTGACACAAGGAGTTTTCTCACAATTATGTATCTCAAGTAACCTATATGTCTTAACTGAAAACTGGACCCATTACTGTTCAATCAGTTATTGTTTCCTTGTTCCTTTGACTGAATACAGACACTTGGCAGGAAGTGGGACACCTCTTTTGGTGATTTCAGGAAATTGCATCTGTTTGCTCTACTCTTCCTAACTTAGAAAGTCCCTAATCTTTTCTCCAATTAGAAATTAGATTACCTAATTTTGTATCCTGGTTAATATCCTGTTAATTATTTTCTTTTAATGCATAAAAATCTGTCTTCCCTGAACGTGGGGTCCAATGCCAAGATGAGGAGGTCTGATCCCAATTTGTTATGCAATTGGCAAGCATTGCTTAATAAATAGATAAGCCCAGAAGCTCAAACCTTTGTTTCCCCAGTCATTTCAAATCAACCCACCTGTTACAAAAAAAAAAAATCCCAGGGCAACAATGATAAGCATTTACTAAGTGTCTGCTCTTTGCCAAGCCATGAAAATACAAAGGCAAAATTAAAATAATCTCTATTCTCAATAAGCCTATACTCTACTAGTTAGCCAAAATATATACAAAGTAAATTCAAAGGATGGGGGAGGGGACAGTGCTAACAACTGGGCAGATCAGAAAATACTTCACAGAGGAGGTATTGAGCTGAGATTTAAAGGCTATCTATGGATTCTAAGAGGCAAGAACAAGGACAATCTGTGCAGGGCTTTGAGTGACAAAATTCTCCAATATATAGTTGAGACAGCCTTTGTGAAGAAATGGAAGTCAAAAGTGGAATGTCACATGCAAGAGAAAGGCAGTCCAGCTTGGTTGTAATTCAGAGTCTGTGAGGATCTGAAGAGGAGGGGAGAGAGAAAAGGGAGACGTGGGGAGGAGGTTAATATAAAATCAGACTAGATTGTTTGGAGTCAGATTGTTAGGTGCTTTAAATGCCACACAAAGAAGATATATTTTAATTGTAATGGGGACCTACGGAAGCTTCTTACACAGGGAAATGACATGGTCTGACCTGTGTTTAAAAATATCATTTTTGTAACTATATGGACAATAGATTGGAAAAGGAGATACTAAAGACAAAGATACTAAATAGAAGAATGCATAGTCCAGGTGAGAAATTATAAAAGCCAGAAATAGACTGGTTGCAATCTGTATAGAAAGAAGGGGACAGATTTGAGAGACGTTGTAGAGATAGAAATTTTTAAACTAGTAACAAATGGAATACAGGTTGAGAGAAACTAAAAAGTCAAGGATAAATCCCAGATTGTGAATCTGGGTTACTGGAAGGACAATGATTCTCTGAAGAGAAAAAGGAACATAAGAAGACGAGTGAATTTGTGGAGGAAATAGTGAGTTCCCATTTTGTACATGTTGAATTAGAGCTGCCTATGGGATATCTAAGGGGAAATGTTTGAATGCAATAGGGAATGAGACAATGAATATAGAGAGACTGAAGATTAAATAAGGGCATAATCAAAGGGATGAATTCTGAAAGGACACTAGAGGAGATCATAGCAAAGAAATAAGTACAAAGGTTGGTTTTAGCAAGGAAAAGGAATATTTCTTCCTTAAAGGTTGTTTGTTCAGTTGTGTCTGACTCTTTGTGACCACATTCGAAGTTTTCTTGGCAAAGATACTGGTTTACTGTTTCCTTCTCCAGCTCATTTTACAAATGAGGAAACTGAGGCAAACCAGATTAAATGACTTGCCCAGAGTCACACAACTAGTAAGTGTCTGAGACTGGATTTGAACTCAGGTCTTCCTAACTCCAGGCCCAGTTATCTACTCATTGCAATGCTTAGCTGCATTCCTTAAGACTGTAGGAAAGAAGAAAAACATGTGAGGGGACATGAGGATGGAGGAGAATATTGAAGGAATTTGACATGTAAGCTTGAAATGAAGAAGGAGCTCAAGACCAATGGCCTCAATTTTCTTGGCAAAGTATGAGGCATGGTCCTCAGCTAAGATGAAGAGGGAAGGAATTTACATAGGTGGCTTGAGGAGAGAAAGGTAATCTGAGATGGTTGCTTGTGGTGAGTGAAATTGGGAGTCAATTTGGAGAAGAAAAAGAATTGGTGTATAGCAGGGACGGCCCAGGTAAAATCTGATGATGTGAATTTGCAGTGGATCCAGTCAACACAGTTGTGTGACTTCCCTCAGCAACATACAAGAATGAGCAGAGAAGGCATTATCCAGGTTGAAGTTTGGAAAGAGATGAATAGTAGCAAGACAAGACATCAAATAGAGCATGACAGAAAGACGAATTTATTAATGGTGGCTTCAAGATTGGGAAAAGAGGAAAGTGATTCCAAGAGTGAGGGAAAGACTGGGAAAGCAGGGAAGGGTGGTATGACTAGAGGTTACAGTGAGGATTAAGAACAGATTGAGTAGGGGTAAAATATGGGGAGAAATAGACAGACAAGAAGTTAAAATAAGAAAAGAGAAATTTCAAGCTTTGGCTTGTAGAGGTAGAATACCATGAGTGATGATGAGATCAAGGAAATGACCATCTTTATGTGTGGCTAAAATGATGCAGGCCATTTTTTTCGGACATCTGCCCTGACTGCTTTTCATTCATTGGCCTCTTGTGCTTTGAGGTCCACTTCATCCAAATTGTCTTAGCATTTATATACTTAGTCCCAAGATAATTCTCCTCCTTTCTTAAGGAGAAATTTAGCTCCATGGCCTTTCTTCCCATTACCAAAGTTTATGCTTGGAGACTTCAATATACATGTCTATGTTCTTTTAAGTACCATGGCTTCCCAATTCATTGACTTTCTGGGTTCAGGAACCATGCTCTGCATAACGTAAACCTTTCAGCTCTGGACCTCCTTCCCTGTAGCCTAAGATGCCCTGATTGGTGAGAGCTTCAGTATGGCCCACTATTTCTAGCCAACTCCAGCTATGCTTTAATTTATACATTTATATATATATATATATTATATATATATAACTTATATTTAATTTATATATCCATTTTCTTATTCTGTGACCAACCATAATATGTCTCGCCCCTAGTCCTGCCACTTTAAGTCCATTAACCATACCTAAATCCATAGCATTACTACTACTACTATTACTACTACTACTACTACTACTACTACTACTACTACTACTACTACTACTACTACTACTACTACTACTACTATTACTACTACTACCAGCACTACTGGAAAAAATGCATAAATCTACAAACCCTTAATCTCTACTCGCCGTTCTTGTGACTTACCACACCAAAACACCTCTCTCTGGGCACCACTCCTTTATATGTTTTGTCTCTTCCACTAGAATGTGAGTTCCTTTTATATACCTTTAAGGTCTTATATACCTTTTATAGCAGTTAGCACAAAGCAAATGCTTAATGCTTTTTAAAAAATTCACTCATTCATGAATTGCTGAATCAGGAAGTCAAAGTATTTGACGGAATATGGACATATAGATTACAATTCTCAAGCATAGAAGTTGACATTGGTATGGGAAAGAAGGCCGTGAAATAGCTATACTCCTTGAGAAAGGAAGGGAATAATCTTGGGGCTTGGTAGATAACTACTAATAAAAACTTGAAGGGGTAATATATATGGATGGGGTGAACCTCAAAGGACAAGAGGTCAATGAGTGATAGCTGCAGGGAGGATAGCCTAGAAGAGGTACTGAGGAGAATATCTATTCTTTCCCCCTCACTTAGAATGATAGGGGAATGAGAGAAAGTATGTCCAGGACTGGAGATTATAACCAATGATGAAATATCTTACGAGGGGGAGCCAGATTTCTGCAAGTGAAAAAAAGAAAGGAAGATGAGAGGAATAGATATAATATGAAAGGCAGTTTGTTAACAATGGAATAGAGAATCCTGAGAGTGAAACCGAAAGAGAGGGCAGAGCAGGACAGGACTATGAGAATGGCTGCTATCATAGGGTAGATCTGAGAACATGATATCTCATGTTCAAGATTAGATCAAAATAAAGCATTGGCAAAAGATCTGATGCTTTACAAAAAGAGGTTTATTTAGTCACAGCAAGAGAAGGACATCAATAGAAGGGAAAGGATATTTTGCAAGTATTCAGTCTTGATTCCATGGAGCACTGCTTTCCTGTCTTTGGATTGCCTGTAGTGGTCATTATGCCCTTGAGAGTACAGCTAGCATCCCTCATGACCCTGACCTTTTTAGTATTCAGGTGATCAGGAAACTACATCAATAGCTTAAGCCTTAGTCCCCTGAACAAATTAAGTTTCAAGGACAATTTCAATGGTTTTTAAATAAAAATAAGCCCAACATGTACGGGTAGAGACTTGGGAAAAACAGGACCAGCCTATGTATCAGGGCCCTAGGAAATATCAAAGGAAGGTTAAAGCAGGGGGAGTCAAGAGATCAATGAATGGTAGCAGGAGGCATGAATTTTTACCCACAAAACTTTTACTCAGAGTGAAACAGGAGTCTGTTAGTCTTTTGGCAAAACAATGCCACATCATTCTCAATAGTAAGGTGATTCTTGCACTAGATCCCAGCTGAGATCTATAATTGATATCAGGTGGTGGGAAGGAGAACCTGGGCCGGTGAGATACCCTGAATTCTGATGGTAAGGGTAATTCTTATGGCCAGTCAATCAATTAGAATCGTAGCTACCTCCTATTCCAGTCAGGGGATGATAAGCAAATCAACCTCGGGTTGATCTCTTCTTGGTGTTGAAAGACAAATAATTGGTGGAAGTGATTGCTAAGTCAATGTAAACAATCTTTTTAAAAAAATAACAGAGAAGGAGGAAAGCCAAGATGGAGGACTACATGGAAGCAGTTGTAGTCCACCGCCTTCACAACTATTTCAACAATAATCTAAGAACGATGGACCTAGTAGTAAACAGAAAATCAAAGAAGAAACTATTATGGGTCATCTTTCGGATCAAGATCACAAATTCTACAAGCAAGTGACCCAGGAAGGAACTATAGAACAGGGATGTGCTGGTATCATTGAATCAGTGTCTAATCATCCAGTCATCTTGGGTACTTTTGTATCATACGACCAACAAGATAGAAGACTAGATATTTTCTCTGTCCTCATGACATCTCAAAACATGATTCTCTAACACAGAAATTATGTGCCAAAAGGTAAAGCAACGTCAGCTGGTCTAGGATACCAGGAACTCAAAAAAAAGGCAAGAACTCTGTGAACTAACACAACTCACTCACTCAGCACCCTTTCCTCCCCCGCCAAACATGTTCCCAGTAGCAAGATTGCACTTGTCACCTGATTGATCCACAGGCTTGCAACAAAATGCAATTCCACACCCTGATCCTTCCCTCCCTCTTTCCAGTGCTATGGAGATCCAAGCTCCAGACTGCCAAAATTTATTGAGACCTAGCTACCCAGAGCTGCAGCAATATTCTGTGCTATAAAAGATTTCTATAGGAGAGGAAAAGAAAGAGTCCAGCATCCAAATGGTGCCAATCCTATCCCTCCCAAAACTCCTTTGGGGCAGATATCTAGGCTAGTGAACTGGGAGTTGCACAATGTGGGAAGAGGCTGAGAGGCTTTGAGTGCCAGTCCCCAGAGAAACTACCATCAGAGGAGAAGGAATCTGAAAGTGAGCAAAAAGGGAAAATAAAAGAAAAAAACTGAAATTAACAAAGATCTCAGAAGGACAAAACAAAACCCTCAAAGACCTTGCTCATAAGCAGGTAAACTAACAGGGAAATCATTAACAGCAGAAAGAAATAGGACCTTCAGATCTAGTAAATGAGTTCAGGCATCAGTGAATAAATATTTCAAAACAAAGGAAAATGATTTGACACTTGATAAGATAGAGGACCCTGTAGATTTTGAGAAGAAAATGGAACTACCACATGCTGTCCCTAAGTATGAACTGCCCAGTTTGAGCCATGCTCCTGAGTGATTGAAGAGAAAAGAGAATTGCGAGAGCAAAATTTATGATCTCAACAAGAGAAATAATTGGCAGGATAGAAAAACTTGAATCTGTGGTGGCAAGTCTCACCAAAGAAACAAAAAGAAATTCAATGGATTGGAAATGAAAATACACAGAACTGAGGAATAATTTGGAAGAAGAGAAGCAAAAGGCGATAACATTTAAAAATACTCCATATTTGAGTTCCAAGCTAAGCTGAGAAAGGGAAAAAATATATAGAATTATAGCTTGTGGGACTGATAGGGTTTAGTGAGGGTTTTAAAAGGATGGATCAGTCTTGGGTATGTTTGAGGAACCAGGAGAGAAAGAGAGAGAGATTAAAGATTAGTGATAGAGAGGGGGAATAGTGAGGACAATCTGTTGGTGAAGATGGAAGGTGTGATCAAAGGAGAGATCATGAAGAGGCTGGTCTTATGGAGAAAAAGCCACACCCCCTGCCCCTTTATCAGAAATTTGAATAAAGAAGATAGTGAGGGATAGTGTGAAGAAACTGACAAATGAGAAAGAAAGAAGAGCAATTCAAGGCAAAAAGCTTCCATTTTCTCAGTGAAGTATAAGGCGAGATCCTGGTATGTGAGGAAGTAGAATAGGAAGACTGAGGAGAGAAAAGAAAGTTTGAAAATAGCTATTATGATGAGTACAATAATGAATAAATTAGGGACGATTGATGCTTTACCTTGCATTGCTTTTGGAATTTTATCCCTTGAATTTTCTATGTTACGGGATTTGTTGTGTTATAGCTGTTGTTCTTTTAAAATTTACCATTTTGTTTTCTGTTTAAGGATAGAAGTGGTTGAAGGATCAGGCCTAGCAAAAATAAGGTAGATGTGATTTGAATACGTTGTGGACAAGATCTCCACATTTTGTTCAGGCTCAGAGATAGAAATTGGTCACTTTGCACCTCAATACCATGCGACTAACTCATCCTTGGATATTCATACACCTTTCTACTTCCCTCAGCATCCTCTTCCCTCTGATTGTAGGGCTAGAGGCTGGAGTGCCAAACTCCTCCCAAAACCTTCTCTATAGAGGGCAGAAGTTGGATTTCCAACTCACTTCATTCTCCATGCATAATTCTTTTTGGTTTTAATTCTACAGAACAAGATGCCCCCCTCCTCTTCTGAATTCATTTTATGTATTATCTTCCCCTATTAGATTATAAATTCTTTGAGAACAAGGACTGTGCCTCACACCTATCACATTGGCTAATATGACAAAAAAGAAAAATGATAAATGTTGGAGGGGTGTGGGAAAACTAAGACACTAATGCACTACTGGTTAAGTTTGAATTGATCCAGCCATCCTGGAGAAAAATTTGAAACTATGCCCAAAGGGCTGTAAAAGCATGCATACATTTTGATTCAGCAATACTTCTACTAGGTCTCTATCACAAAGAGTTTTTTTAAAGGGAAAAGAAGCTATTAGTACAAAAATATTTATAGCAGCTCTTTTTGTGGTGGCTAAGAATTGAAAATTGAGGGGATGCCCATCAATTGGAGAATAAGTTGAGTAAGTTATGGCATATGAGTGTAATGGAATATTATTGTGCTGTAAAAGGATGATTTCAGAAAAACCTGGAAAGACTTACATGAACTGATACAGAGTGAAGTGTGCAAAACCAGGAATATGTTGTACCCAGGAATAGCAATATTGCATGATGAAGAATTGTGAATGACTTAGCTATTCTCAGCAATACAATGATCCAAGACAAAACCAAAGGACTCATGATGAAAAATGCTATCTGCCTCCAGAGAAGGAACTGATGTTGTGAATATAGGCTAAAGCATTCTATTTTTCTCTTCCTTTCTTCCTTCTTTTCTTTCTTTTGCTTGAGTTTTCTTGCACAAAATGACTAATATGGAAATGTGTATACATGATTGCACATGTATAACCTATATCAGGTTGATTCCTTTCTCAGGGAGGGGGGAAAGGAGGAAGGGAAGGATAGATTTTGGAACTCAAAATTTTTTTTTAAATGTTAAAAATTGTTTTTTACATGTAATTGAGAAAAGACAAAATACAAGTTTTTAAAAATACATAATAATTCCAAATGTTATTTTCAAAATTGCCTTGATTTTTTGTTCTTCCTTCTGATATTCCTTCTGTTACCTTCAAGGCCATTTTTAAAATGTTTCAATGACTTTCTCTCTTTTTTATGTTCACCACTACTAATAATGTTTCTTCTCCTAACCAACCCTTTCCTCCTATTAAAAACTGAAAGAAAGAAAAAACTTCTAACAATAAGCACAGTCGAGCAAAAAACTTTACATAGTGGTTATATCTAAAAATGTAAGTCTATATCTTGAATTCAACGCTTCTCTATCAGGAGGTGAGTAATGTAGTTGATTGTAGGTCCTGTGGAGATATGGTTGTTTTTCTTTACAATGTTGTTCTTATATAAATTGTTCTCCTGGTTCTGCTCACATTCTGCATCAGTTTATACTTCCCAGGATTTTCTTAAGTTTCATCATCTCTTACTGCATAATATTATTTCATTACATTTATTGATTAAACTTGTTCATCCTCTGATGATTGATAGCCACTCCCTTAGATTCTAATTCATGCTTTTTCTTTTTTTTCTCCTTTAATTTCCATGCCCCCTCAGGATCAGGATCAGGAATGTGTTTTACTTGTAACTCTTGACCATTCCTGTCCCTACATTACCCACCTTTTACACCTTACATCCTGTCTCTGCTTTTTTTTTTTCCTTTTGAGCTCGATTTCTATACCAAGCTGTGTGTGTTCAACCTTTCTTTGTCACTCAGATAAGGGTGACAATCATCTGATGCCTCCTGTCCCCACCTCTTCCTTCATGTTTATATACTCTGCTCACATGCTCCAATTATGAGAATTAGTAAGATTCACACCCTCTTCCTCTTTTCTGCACTAGTATAATTCCTTTTACCTTCCCTTCTCTTTCACCTCTTAACATACACAGAACAAAACCAATCCACCTTCTAGGTCCTCTTTTTTTGTTTGTTTGTTTTTATTCCACTCCTTCAATACTCTTTGAAGAGGTTAAGGTCCTGAAGGGACACTTGTTTCTTCTCGCCTTCTTAAAATGTTACTATTGGTCAAAAACCTTTGCTTTTATAGGTGTCTCTTGACTGAAGTGTTTATATTTTATAGTTCCTACTCAATGCTAGTCTTTTCATCAGAAATTGTTCAAAGTCCTCCTTTCCATTAAAGGTCTGCTTAACGTGCCACCCCCCCCCCGACCTTAAGAATACTCTCTGCTTTTTAGAGTAAGATGTTGTAAGCCCATATCTTTTGTCTTTTGGAATATTGTATTCCAAGATCTCTCTTCCAGGTCTTGTGTGATCATGACTTTTGGTATTTGAACCTGTCCTCTTCTCCATCTTTCTCTGGATACTCTTTTCTTTGTGTCAGAAGCCCTGGAATTTAGCTATGAGTTTTCTGGGATTTTTTTTCCTTTTTTCTTTTCAATATCAGTGGATTCTTTCTCTTCCTACTTTTTCCTTTAGTTCTAATAGATCTGGACCATTTTCATTTATTATTTTGTGAAATATATCTAGGCTTTTTTTAAAAAAAATCATGTTTTTCAAAGAGGCCAATGATTTTAAACTTCTCTTTTGATCTCTTTCCCAGATCAGAAAGTTTTGGTGTGAGGTACCTGACATTTTCTTCTATTCTTTCAACGTTTTGTTTTTGTTCTAATATGTATTTCATGAAGTCACTGATTTCTGTTTTATCTGTTTTAATTTTCAGGGACTGCATCACTTGGACAAAATTACAACTTTCTATTATTAGTTATCTCTCTGTCCTAACTATCCTTCAGAGCTTCTATTTAATTTTTAATTATATACATATTGCTTAATTTCTTCTACGTATCAATATAGTCCTTGCGGAAAATACGTTTTTCCCTTGAGTCTCTATTTTTAGTTGTTATGGTGATACTCTCTCTCCTTCTAGGCTAGGGATTTGTGTAGTTTTGGACTTCTAATACATATTTATAGTGGTTGGTTTTCTTGGGCTAACTTATTTCTCCAGCTTTAGCTCTGCTCTGCTCCCTACTGCACTTTTGGGTGGTGTGTGTTCCAGCTTGTTCTCAGTCTCATTCTCCTCCATTTCTGAGCTGACCTCTAAATTCCTTACTAGGCTAGGGAAGGGTAAATGCCTCAGCAGAGAAGTTCTTCAAAACTAGATATACATGAACTACTGTACTAATTATTTATGTACATTATAACACAAAAGCAGACATTTAACAAGCATAAAATTAAGATGAAATAACATTTTATCCTACAGTTAATAGGAAATTGCTGTAGTAATAGAGTGCCATAGTCAGAATTATACTTTAGGAAAATCACTTTGGTTTCTGTGTGAAGGATGCATCTGAGAAGAGTGCTTGGAGCCAAGGAGACCAATTAGTACTCTTGCAATAGTCCAGGTGAGCATTGATGGAGAATTGAAATTGGGCATTGGCTAATTGAGTAGAAAGAAGGGGACAAATGTCTTAAGCATGAGCCTGCTTGGGTCCTCTATGGGATAACTTCCAAAACTTGAGGTATCAATGCAAGTATAGGTTCTAGAACTACAGAGCAACAAAACAGTGTAATTCCATAATGCTTACAGCGGTAATAACCCCCTTTCTTTACACCATCCTCTCCTCTCTTCTCTTCCCTTCTCTTCCCTTCTTTTCTCTTCTCTTCTCTTCTCCTCTCCTCTCTTCTCTTCTCCTCTAATCTCTCTCTCCTCTCTTCCCCTCCTCCTTTTTTCTTCTTTTCTTCCTCCTAGTCCTCCTCCTTGTCCTCCTCATCATCCTACACCTCATCCTTCTCATCATTCTCCTTCTTTTCCTCCTGTTTCTCCTCATTTTCCTCCTCCTCTTTCTTCTTCCAGACATACATAGAGTTGGGTGGCATTATATTTATGGGAATAGACACTTTAAAAATTACTTTATATATAAATGCACTTATTTTTAATACCAGCATATTCTGCTTCCTATGGTCATTATATTGACATAAGTGAAGACTAATAGGGTACAACAAAGCTTCAAAGTCCCTGATGGACAATAACACACAGTTAATATAAATTTCAGACTTGTTATAAGGACTAACAAATATCATCCAGGATCTGAGAATAGCTGAGTCATTCACTAATCATCCATTCATTCAACAAATATTTACTGAATACTGTCTATATGTAAAGCAGTAGTTCTAAGCAGTACAATATGAAGAATTAGGATAATTATTGTGACATGTTTTTCAAAACTACTCAAGTTTATATTTTATCATATTTTGCTAGACCAGTGATATTTTTGGCTGCAAAAAGGTGAGTTATTATTTTTTTTATTTTTAAATTTATTTTTAATGTATTTTAAACTTAAATACACAATAAGAAAAGAAATATATTACAAACTTAAATACAAAATAAGAAAAGAAAAAAAAAGCATTGCCATGTGCACAGCAGATAGTAAGAGAGGATTCAAAATATACAGCAATAAATTTCCATTTCGAGAAAGCCTGTGTAATAAATACTACATACTGTATTCAGAGCTGTGCATCTTTTCTTTGCTTCCTTGTGAGTTTTCTTTTGTTCTCTGCTGTGTATTTTTTGCTTTGTTCTTTTTTCCTCTTCCCCCCTCCAAGAAGGCTACAATTAAGTAACAGATATATATATAATATATAGACACAAACATATATACATATATATGTATACATACATATACACATACAGACATACACTTACATCACATACATATACTTAGATATCTATAATCATGCTTATATATGGACATATACATTCATATGCATCTATTTAAGACCATACCATACTTATTTGTCTTCTGTTCTCTGAGGGTAGATAACATCTTCCTTCATAAGTCCAAGTCTTTTCCATATTTTTTAAGCCCACCAACTTATCATTTTCTACACCATAGCAATTTTCCAACCTTATGCAGTCTAGTTATTTTAAATAGTCTAAAACAATATTGAGTATACAAATATATACATATATGCATATAATGTAATTTCCCTGTTTTTCTCTTTTGATTTAATCTATTTTAGGTTTAACTTTGTCTGAGATCACCTGGTTTTTCCCTAATAAATTCCACTCCTAAACTTTATATTATGTTTGTGTATATCTCTTATTTCCTATGCCTCTTGACTCCTCTACTTCTACCTTGCCCTCCTATTATTTAACCTAACCCCTCTCCAAAGATACCTCCCTTATCTTTTCCCCCCAATCCTTTCCCCTTATCCTCTTGTTTCTATCTGAATTTATAAGAGTTTTATGAACTTCCAAATATATATGTTATTCTCTCTTTATCCCATTCCCATTAATCTAGACACGCTTTTATACCGCCCCCTTATCCTATTCCCTCACCCTCTTATTTCTTTATAAATTTAGACTTTTGTTCCCTTCTAAATGTATATATTGTTCTCTCTTTAACCCAGATGTGATATGAGTAGGGTTCCCTCTAAAATTCCCTCCCCTATCCTCTCCCCACTCCCTATCCCCTTAGCTTTTTATTTCTTCCTGAATTTAGAAGACTTGTATACCTTTCTAGACATATATGTGTTGTTCCCTCTTTAACCCACTCCCAATGAGAATAGTGTTCCAGAACTACCAGCCCTCCTCCCCCATCTAATTCCTCTGTGTCAGTTCTTCCTCTCTCATCTCATTTATGTAAGATAATTACTTTTTTTTACCTTTTCCTAAATGGTTTTACTTCTTAGAATCACATCATACTCAGGCCTACCCCAATCTTTCTTTCGAACTACCCAATTACTAATAACAAGCTAAGACATATGTTTTACATTTCCTCATATACAAAGTAAACAGTCTGTCCTTTTTGAGTGCCTGGTAATTAGTCTTTGATGTGTACCTTATATTTCTCTTGTATCTTATATGTCAAATTTTCTATTAAGTTATTTAATTTTTCATTTCAAGAAATAGTGAGTTAGTTTCCCATCATTGAAAGTATTCCATAAGAGGCTGGATGACTACTTGTCCACTATTAGCAAGGGATTCATTTTCATCTGTGGGTTATACTGCATATGTGTGGAAATTTTTTTCAATTAAAAAATTCTATGGTTCTATGATCATAGGTTCTCCAAGAATCTGAGATCCTTTAGTCTAATCCCCTTACTTTTCAGGAGAAAATAAAGAGTAGCTAAATGTCTTGCCCAAGGTAGTAAGGATAAGTTATGAGCCCAGGTCTTCTGACTCTAAACCCACTGCTCTTCACTGCATCGTGCTATATAGAAAAAAATAAACTACAATAAAAAACAGTTAAATTATTAAAAAGATCAGTTTCAAGTTTAATTCTGGTAAGTTGAGAGAAAAGAATTTTGTATTGAATATTCATTTTTGTAAAGATAGAAAAACAATTAAAAAACTTCCTAACCTGAATTTTAAATGAGAGTTATGAAGACACAGAGAACATAAAAATGAAAGAATGTTCGTTTCAGCTTCCCTGCCACTCCCTTCCGAAAATATAGCAGAATATTGGGAGTCAATGAGCAGTTGATGACAAGTCCTGTCAGGTTGCAACCACATGACTGGAGATAATTGCAGTGATATACTGGAACTGATGCACTCCTCACCCACACGTAGGCTGCTTATCTAAGGGTTCATTTTGGCTTCTCAAATTTTTAATCTCCCAGGAGACATTTTTAATGAAACATTCACTATTTTTATTCTTTAATGAGGGTAGAAATGAGCAATGGACACCACCAACTCGATTCTACTTGTAAAGGCTTGTTCTGTAATCACAAAATTCCTTATTGCTCCAAGCAAGTGAAGGAGCAGGTATACTGTTGAATTGTATTGAACCCATCAACAGGATCAGGCTTGCTTCTAAAGCAAAGGCCTTACATGAAATATGTACTCAATAAATATTTGCTGGAAGGAAAAAAGGTATTAAAAAACAACTCTTACAACAACCCTAGGAGGTAGGTGCTAAGATCTCTATTTTACAGTGGGGACACTGTGGAAAACAGAGGTTTGGGGTCACATAGCCAGTTAAGTATATAAAGCTGGATTTGAACTCAAGTCTTTTTAACTCTGTGGTCAACATTTTATCCACTGCACCACTTGGATTCCTTCCTTTGCAGACTGTTTGTTAATATTCTTTGATCTATTGGGGAATTGGGTTCAATTTTTATATATTTGAAAAGGCTCTTTACATATCTTCGATAACAGACCTTTATCTGAGAAATTTGCTCCAAAGATTTTTTTCTCATTTAACTGTTTCCCTCATAATTTAAATTACATTGATTTTGCTGTGAAAAATACTTTTTCATTTCATAAAATCAAAAATTTTTGTTTTATATTGTATGATTCCTATATGTGTGTGTGTTCACAAGGGATATAGACAAATACATTTATGTATATATACATGAATACATATGTATATGAGAATACAAAAGTATACACCTGTGTTTATATGTATCATAAGTCTCTTGTGTGGTCATGAATGTATGTGTGTGTGTGTGTGAATTGTGGAACATAAAATGAAAATTTTTATTACAGATATAATTACACATGTGTGTGCATATATACCCCTTTTATGTTCATGAATTGTTCCTCTATTCATACTTAGGAAATATATTTTCTTCCTTTTTTCTATAATTTTTTACCATGTGAGATACTATATTTAGGTCACATACCCATTTGGATCTTGCTAAATTGCCTGCATTCTTGGTCAAAATCTAATTTCTACCAGACTGTTTTCTAATTTTCCCAGTAGTTTTTGTTGTCATGGGTACTTTTTCCTATAGTTATGATCTTTAAGTTTATTGAATACTATGGTACTGTAAGGGGCAGCCGGGTGGTGCAGTGGATAGAGCACTGGACTTGGAATCAGGGAGACTCATCTTCATGAACTCAAATCTGGCCTCAGACACATACTAGCTGTGTGACCCTGGACAAGTCACTTAACCCTATTTGCCTTGGGTATCTGTAAAATAAGCTGGAGAGGGAAATGGCAAAACACTATAGTATTTTTGCCAAGGAAACCCCCAAAAAGAGTCATGGAGAGTCAGATACAACTGAAAATAATGATTGAACCAAAATGGTGCTATGATAACTTGCTTCTTTATATTATATAATTAATTGTTCCATTGATTGGCTTACCTGATTCTTTAGTTAGATATACACAGGACATTTTGTTGTTGTTGTTGTTGAGTTGTTTTAGTTGTGTCTTGAAGAATCAAGTCACCTTAGACCCCAAGACATGCTTTTTCTAAGGTGAGTGAGGGAGACTTCCTGGACATCGATATGATTATTACAACACTTGACAATAAAGGAATTCATAAAAGGGACAGAGATTTTTAGTGGAAAATGTTTCGATCTTCACAAAGAAATGAAATTTAATACTTTATTTTAGCAACAGAATATCCACTATGACGCTCAAGAGGGGGATGTATATTGATATTCAAAAAGCTCCAACAAGCCAAAACATGGAAATAGAAACTTGCCAGAAGAAGCTAGAAAAAAATAATCAACTGGAAACGATGGATATGACAGCAGTAAATCATGGACAAGAATATATGGATTATCTATTGTACATCTCCAACAGACTAGATGGTAGATATCTTCAGTTTAATATGTCCCAAACTGAACTCATCTTTCCCTTAAAATCCTCCCCTCCACCAATCTTCTCTGTTACTATTGGAAGCATCACAATCTCCTCAGTTACTCATGCTTGAAATTTGGCTATTTACCTCCTCATAACCTCATAAATCTATTGCCAGGTCCTTATCATTTCTACCTTCACATCTCTTGTATATGTCTTCTTTCTGACATAGCTGCCGTCATGTTACAGGCCCTCATCACCTCCCTTCTTGACTATTACAGTAGCCTGATGGATCTACCCACCTCATGTCTCTTCCCCATCCTAGTCTAGCCTCTACTCAGCTGCCAAAGCGGTCTTCCTAAAGGTACCGTTCTTACATATCTCCCCCCATCCCTAAGTAAGCTTCAGTTGTTCCCTATTGCCTCCAGAATCAAATACAAAAACCTCTGTTTGACATGTAAATCTTTTCATTACCTCCCTTGTTAATAGCTTGCTAGTCTTGCACCTTTCTACATAATCTACCACCCAGTATAAGTGGGATCCTCACTGTCCCTTGCACACTACATCTGCCTTTCCATTTGATATACATGGACTGCTCTCCCTCCTTATATCTGCCTCCTGGCATCACTTTCTTCCTTCAAAACCCGGCTCAAATCCTACCTTCCTGGTCTTCCCACCACCTCCCCTGTCCCCTGTTAGTGCATCCTCTCTGAGACTGCTTTCCATCTACTGTGTACATATCTTTTTCCATGACATTTTGACAGATCTACTATCTGAAGAGATTTTTTTTGAAGTTCCAAGGCTAGTTCATGAAGTCTTTTCTTGAAGTATTAAGGGAAGATGCTAGGATGTTCTAAGGCGCAGAAGATACTAGATTCCCCACAAATGCTCCATAAGTGCTTAGTGATATACCAATTTCCCCCTGTTCAACCCAGAAATCCACAAAAGAACCCTAGATCCTACAGAGTTCTGGGAATAGACAAGCTTCAGGTTGAGAGTGCACGGTGGAAGGTGGAGCATGAGTAGCCCCTAGAACCTTTGAGTGAGATCCAGCACTCCTGTCCAAGATCAGCAGCCACTTCACATGTGGAATGGCAAAGCGGAAACACCTTGGGGAGAAGAGGAAATCCAGCCTCTGCTCTGAGCCTGAGCCAAACAGATCCTGAGGCCAGGGTCTTTTCAATGCCTGTGGCTATAGGAGTTGACCTTGAGAGAGAGAGCAGCCTCGGGCATGCAAAGAAGGTCCAGCCCAACACTCCTAGCATGAGCCAAAAAGAGACTAAACCCAACCAACTGCTCCTGAACACAGGCCAAACCCAGCTGAGAACAGCCTTGGGACATTCCAGCAAGGACCTAAAGGTAACCAATGGCCCCAGTGCAGCTGCAGGAGAAAAGCTTTTAGCAAAATCCCAGCAAGAATAGTCCCTAAAACCAGTGGTGGGAACTAGTATGAGCAGTCCCTGAAATCAGTGGTGGAAGAGAGAGTAGCATTTTGGCAGCAGGAGAGAATGCCCTAAGGTAGGGGAGAGTTTCTGGAGACCTGTGAGAAGATGGGGCTCCCAGAAATAGCCCAGCACTGAAGCAGTCTCAGAGTCCCTTCCAGGAGGACCTAGTCATATCCACCACACTCAGGCCCAGGCGGGCCATGCTCATACATTGAGTTTTGGAACTTGGTTCATACACAGCTTTCTTCTGTCCCTCTCCACCACCAACCTAGATACTAAGGCAGATTAGATGAGCAAACCAAGAAAAACTTCAAAGAGATGCCTGGGTAGAAGGTAAATTCTTAGGAAGTAAGCAACCCCACAAGAACTTCAGGTGAGAACTCTGAGAAGAAAAAAATCCTCAATACAGGGAGCACCTCAAAGGAATGAAACAAGAGATACAGAATGGAAAGAATGTCAAAGAAAACTAACACTTTAGAACAGACAATGGAAAGCATAACTCAAGAACTGAATGTCCTGAAAACTAGAGATATCCAAACAGAAAATGATGAATCAATAATAAAACAAAAACTAACAAAACAAAAATTCTAAAATAGGAGAAAATTTAAGAAATATACTATTAGAGAGTTGGTAGCCACTCGGCAACTACCCATCAGCTGTCAATTAATCTTTTATCTTGTGAAAAAGAGAAATTTAATATTTTAAAAAACTGACCTAGAAAACAGGTCAAGGAGAAACAACCTAAGAATTAATAGACTATCTGAAAACCATGATTTTTTTAAAGATCTGGATTCCATATTTTAAAAAATTATAAATGAAAACTGGCCAGAGCTCTTGGAACCAGAGGGCAAAACAAAAACTAAATAGAATCTATTTGTCACCACCAGAAAGAAAATTCTGAATGAAAACACCTAGGAATATCATATCTCAAATCTAGTGTTTCAGTGTCAAAAAAATACTAAAAAAAACCCCAAAAAACCAAAAAACAGAAGTTCAAGTATCAAGGAGATATAACAAATTTTAACAAAAATATAGAAACTGTCATTATAAAGGAAAGGAAAACTTGAAATTTGATAGCATAAAATGTAACATAAAAATTTACAACCAAGAATAAGCTATCTAATAAAACTAAGTAAAATCCTATGAGAAGAAAATATACTTTTAATGGAAGAAATTATATCCAAGCATAACTGAGGAAAAGGCCAGATATTTTGAAATGGAAATGCAAGTATCAAGAGAAACATAGAACAGTATACATGTTTATATACTTGAAAGGGCATACGTGGGGATGATAAGAAACAAATGTCTTCTCAGAATCCCAATAACTTTAAGGGTCATAAAGTCTAAAATAACAGAGTGTCTGTGGGTGGTTTTATTCTGGCTTTTAAAAAAAAAGTTTTTGTTGTTATCTGCTGTTTTGTTTATTTTTACATCATTATTGCTATCCTTATTGTCCTTTCTTCTCCTCCTCCTAGAGAATCATCCCTCATAACAAATACTATTTTTCTAGAGGGAAAAAAATCAGTGCAACTGATTGATACATTGAAAAAGTCTGAAAACATGTGCAATGTGTAACACATGGAAATTCCCCACCTCCTTGAAGGGGTAGGTTGGGGACATCTCACAACTCTTCCTTCAAGTTATGCTTGATCTTCATAATTTTATTATATTCACTTTTGATTTTTTGGTGTGTAGTCATTCTTTCCAGTTTATATTGTTGTAGTAATTATGTATATTGTTTTCATAACTCTGCTTACTTCACTCTGAATTAGTTCATGTAAACCTTTCAGAGTAAATAGAAATTCATGAAGCACTTACAATGTGCTTAAGGCACTTAAGTGCTACTGGCACCATGCCAAGTGCTTGGGATATAAAAACAGTCTTTGCCTTCCAGGAACTCCTGGTGTAACTGGAAAAGACAACACACAGAAGTTGAAAAATGCATGTGGAGGGGAGAGAGTGGGGAACATTACCCTGCTCTGGACCATGATGATGTCCTACATCTGGGGAGAGAGTAATCTAAAGGGGTGAGAGTTTCAGAGTTGATTTCCTTTTGTGGAATGATTAATTTCTGGAGATCATGAATACCAAGAAAACAGCCAGATGGTAAATAATGAGATGATTTCTCAGAATGTCTTCCATATATGTTGGAAGATCAGGGAGGAGATCTTTCCATGCTTCCCTGTACTGAACACATACATAATTTCTTATAGCATAGTAATATTCAATTACATTCATGTATCACAGTTGTTTAGCTATTCCCCAACAATGGACATCTGCTCTCTTTCCAATTTTTGCTATCGCAAGAAGTGTTGCTAAAAATATTTTAATGTATGTGGGGACTTTCTTTTTATTGGCTATCTTCCTTGAGGTATAACTCCAGTAATGAATTCTCTGATTCAAGGGTATGGACATCTTTGACACTTTATTTGCATAATTCCAGGTTGCTTTCCAAAACAGTTTTACTATATCACAGTTCCACCAACATTGTATTAGTGTGCCTATTATTCCACAACTCATCCAGTATTGCCATTTTTTTGGGTCATCTTTGTCAATTTGTAGAGTGTAAGGTAAAACTCAAGGTTGTTTTGATTTGCATTTCTCTTATTAGTGATTTGGAGCATTCTTTCATATTGTGAATACATTGTAAATTCATATTTCATGTATGAATACTTTGTAATTCTTCTTTTTAGAACTATTTGTTCGTATCCTTTGACCACTTATCCATTGGGGAATGGCTATCAGTTATTATGTATATGCATATATACACATATACTAATTGTTTATATATCTTGGATACCAAATCATTTTCAGAGGTATCTGATACAGAGACTTTTTTTCCCATCTGACTACTTCCTTTTTACATCAGGTGCATTAATTTTGTCTGTGAAGCTTTTCAGTTTCATGTAATCAAAGTTATTTATTGTATATTTTATACTTCCTCTATCTCATCTAATTAAAAATACATCTTCTATCTGTGGCTGTGAGTGGTATAGGATCTGCTTCTCTTTTAATTTTCTTATTGTCTGATCATTAATATTAAGAGTGTGTATCTACTTAGAATGTATTGAGGAATATGGCATAAGGTGATGGTCTAAGCCTAATTTTTTTTACTAGACTGCTTTCCAGTTTTCTCAGTACTTTTTATAAATAAGAAGTTTTTCCCACCTAGATTTTTTGTTTTCCAATATATCAAACACAGGGTTATCAAGTTCCATTTTTTTCTGATTTTCCTTTGTCTAATCTGTTATCTCTATTTTTAAATGAGTATCAGATGATTCTGATGACTGCTGCATTATAATATAGTCTGAGGTCTGAAAGTGCTATTTTCCCTTTTTTATTTCTTTTCAGCATTCCTCTTGATATTCTGGGTCTTTTTTTTTCTTTTACAAATTGATTTTGTTATTTAATCAAGTTCTATAAAATATCTCTTTAGTAACAGTAATTAATTGGCAGATCATTAAAAGTATAAATTAATTATAGAAGTATAGTCATTTCCTCCAACTACATAAGTTTTTCTTTATTTCCTTAAGGAGCACTTTGTAATTGATTCTATATGTCTTTTGTGCACTTTAGTAGCTCAATCCCCAATTATTTTATCTTTTACATAGTTATTTGGAAAGGGATTTCCCTTTATATATTTGCTTCTTGAGTGTTGTCATTATTATATAGAAATGCTTTTGGTTTTAGATAGATGACTTTTCTAATACTTTTTAAAGTTCCTCTATGCTTACACTTTCTGGGTTTTTAGCATAAAAGAGTATTGCATTTTGTTCTGTAGTCTGACGGGATTTTGTTTAAAACTTTGGAGTCAATATGCATTAATGATAGTAGTCTATAATTTTCTTTCTGTGTTTAATCTTTCCATGGTTTAGATATTATGACTCTATCTCTTAAAAGGATTCTAACAGAGTTCTTTCCTTCTCGATATTTGAGAATAATCTGTGAAATGTGGGTGCTAATTGTTCTTAAAATTTGATAGAATTCTCCTGGGAATCCCATCAGGACCAGGGGCTTTTTCCTTTGATAATTTCCTAATAGGGCAGTGAGGTGGCACAGTGGATAGAATGTTGGGCATGGTGTCAAGAAGACCCGTCTTTGTGAGTTCAAATCTGGCCTCAGACACTTACTAGCTGTGTGATTCTGGGCAAGTCACTTAACCTGAGCAAGTCATTTCCTCATCTGTAAAATGAGCTGTGGAAGGACATGGCAAACCACTTCAGTATCTTTGCCAGAAAAACTCCAAATTGGGTCATGAAGAATCTGACACAACTGAACAGCAACACAGTCACCGTTCAGCCACTCCCCATTGGATGGACATGTCCTCAATAAAATCCCTTTATAGTTATATCTATTTCCTTTTCCAAGATAGCTTTATTTAAGATTTGTATCCAGTCTTCTCATAGTTTGAATATTTTATGTTTTTAAAAGTATTCCTGTATTGTGTGTTCCCAGTTTTGTTACCATATAAATGTGCATAATAGGTTCTGATTTTCGTTTTTATTTCTTCTGGTTTTGCTGTCATTTCACTTTGTTCACTTGCTACTTTACTTTATTTTCTGCCTTTTAAGCCAGAGTAGTTAAAAGTTTATCAATTTCGTTAGTCTTTTCAAGAACCAGCTTTTAGTATAAGTTATTTCTACAGGTTTTTCCAATTTACCTATTTCTCATTTAATTTTTAGTATCTCTTCTTTCGTGCTTATTTTAGGTTTGCTTATTTGTTGGCATTCTAATATTTAAAATTGCTATTCAGTTCATTAATCCTCCCCTTTTCTATTTTGTTAACATAGATTTGTAGAGATAGGATTTTCCCTTGAAGGCTACTTTAGCTGTATCACAGAAATTTTGATATTTTGTTTTAACATTATCATTTTCTTTCATATAATGATTGTTTGTATGATTCATTCTTTGATTCACTCATTATTTAGTAATTTATTGTCACATCTCCATTTGGATCTGTCTTTTGTTTTTTGGTCCCTGAACCAACGACTATTTTTATTATGTTAAACAATGCATTGACTAGTTCTTCCTTTTTACATTTTGTTTGCAACATCTCTGTGCCTTTACAATTTTTGTAAAAGTTCCATATAATGCTGAAGAAATACTTAAAAAAAATTTGCTGATCCATGCAGATGATGCCATACTGTAGTTTCTCCAGCTTTCTCCATTAATTCCATGTTTTCCAGTTTCTCCATTAATTCCATATTTTCCCTTTTGTTTATCTTTCTGGCAGACATGCAAAACTGAGAGGGATATTGAAATCTCCAGTTACTATTGTGTTACTGTTTATTTTTTGTAGCTTATTTAATGTTTCCTTTATGAATCTGGATGCTAAGGAATTTGAAGCATATAAGTTTATTACTTCTATTGGTTTATTCTTTATGGTTCCCTTCAGAATAATGTAGTTTCTTTGTTTATCCCTTTTAATATTTTGATTTCTTTGGGGTTTTGTCATATAGCATGGATAAAATTCTTGCTTTTCTGGATTCACTTGCTATGTTAGCAAAATTCCCCACACCACCCCCATTCTCTTAGAGTTATTTTATCTCTTTGTTTTGTTAGCTGTTTCTTTTAAGCAATCAATTTTAGGATTTTGTTTTGTTATCTAAACTGTCTGTCACTTGTTTTTTACTTGAATTGTGTAATCTATCACATTTTAAGTTGTGAGTTATGTTTATATTTTCCTCTGGTTTTCTCTAAAGTTATGATTTTCCCCCTTCTTTTGTAAACACAGTACTATATTCATTCTATTACTTCAGCTTTTGTTTTTAAGGTAGCCTTATTTTTAATAATTCTCTTTTCCTCCACCCTGATCCCTTCCCATTAGTTACCCCTTTCCCTTTGGGATTTTTCTTAATAGGTTTTTTTCTGGTTTTATCTGGTTATTTAATTATTCTCCTCCACTTTTTCTCTCCCAATCAAGCAGATTCTCTCTTCCTCTTCTCTTTCCTCAACTAGTCCTGTTAATTCATTTTTAAAAATTTTATTTTTGAGGCTTTCCAGAGAAGAATTTTCTCACTTTTTTCTGTCTTCTTATCTGTCTTCTCTTCTTGTCAGCTGTAGACCATGGCACTCTGGTTCTAGACACCCATAATTATCTAGTCTCTCACAATTTTCTATATTCCTCATAGTATCAAAACTTTCAACGTATTCATTCTGGTCTCCTCTGTGCACTCTAGTTTCTGCCACTGCTTTATAGAGCTTGCCCTAAGGATTCCTTTTTTCTTTTGGGCCTCATTCCCATAACAATACCACTTTTCAAAGGTGACAAATGTAGGATCCCATGGTAGGTTGAGAGAGGACTTAACTACTAGGACCCTACTTTTCACCAGGTTGGTAACTACGTAGTCCACCACTACTCTCTGCTCTCCCCTTGGTTACTTTCTTTTTTCCTTTTGACTTAAAATCTCCTCTCTGGGTCTATGCTTTCCCATGCTCCCAGGTGCCAGTAGGAGTTCCAACTCCTCCTATCTGTAAGTAGGACATGATCTTTTCGAGCACTAAATTCTGGAGAACACAATCCAACACTAGATCCCTATCTCCCTTCCCAGAACATATCTCTTCACTCATATGAGCATTCATCAATGTTCATCCAAATCCATCCTATTACCAGAGCAAGGCCTCCCTCTTTCCCCCTACTTTTCTACCCTCTTCCCCTCCTTCTCCCCCACTCCTCTATAAATTCTTCTCATTTCTAGCCCTTAATCTCACCCATGAACATCACATATTCCCTTCTATCTTCCTCTTCTCCTCCCCCCTTTAATGCTCCCTCCCATTATCAAAGCAATCAAAAGTTAGACAGAACCCCATAGACAAACAACATTAAGGGAACAGACAGATGTACTTCTAGTCTAGTACCCCTTCTCTCTGGGGAGAGCAGAGTGGTAGCTGCTTGTTCCCAACTTCTGCTTCCCCTCCTGGCAGGAATGAAACTCTTGAAGAAGGGTGTGGTGGAAGAGGCTAGAGATGTCTATTCTGCCTCCCTTCAAGCCACGTAATGATAGTCCCTCCCCACCATATGTAGACCCCTCTCTAGGTATATGACTTGCCATATACCTATTCCTTACATATAATTTTTTAAAAATAATATTTTATTTTTTCCCAAGTACATATAAAAACAATTTTTAACATTCATTGGGTTTTTTTAAATTTGAGTTCCAAAATCTACCCTCCGTCCCCTCCCTCCTCCCTGAGATAATAAGCAATATAAGCAATCATGTAAAATTTCTTACACAAAATAACTAACATGAAAATGTCTTACATGATTGCATATGTATAACCTATGGAAGGAAGAAAGGAAGGAAGGAAGGAAGGAAGGAAGGAAGGAAGGAAGGAAGGAAGGAAGGAAGGAAGGAAGGAAGGAAGGAAGGAAAGAAAGAAAGAAGGAAGGAAGATAGATATTATGCTTTGGTCTATATTCCACCTCATTCAGTTCTTTCTCTGGAGGTGGATAGCATTTTTCATCATGAGTTCTTTGGAATTATCTTAGATCATTGTATTGCTGAGAAAAGCTAAGTTATTCACAATTCTTCATAGTACAATATTGCTGTTACTAGGTACAACGTTCTCCTGGTTTTGCTCACTTTACTCTCAGTTCATGTAAATCATTCCAGATTTTTATGAAATCACCTTTGTCATTTCTTGCAGCACAATAATATTCCATTACAATCATATACTACAACTTGTTCATCCATTCCCTAGTTGATGGGCATTCCCTCAATTTTCAATTCTTAGCCACCACAAAAAAAAATGCTGCTATAAGTATTTTTGTACAAATGGGTTCTTTTCCCTTTTTCAAAAAAAATTCTTTGGGATAGAGACCTAGTAGTGGTATTTCTGAGTCAAAGGGTATGCATAGTTTTATAGCCCTTTGGCCATAGTTCCAAGTTGCTCTCCAGACTGGTTGGATCAGTTCACAACTTCACCAACAGTACATTAGTGTCCCAGTTTCCCCACACATATTTTCCTTGTTTTCTGCTTTCCTTCTAGTTCCACAAATATTTTGGCAGACAAATGTAATAAACTCACAGGGAAAGAGGAGGGAATAGAAACAAGAGAGGGATAGCAAAAACTCAAAAAGAGAGGGCAGGATAACTAAGGGAAATGTCATAAGCAAAACATATTGGAATGTTAGAGGGAGGAAGATAAAGGGAGGATTGGAATCCTCTCCAACATTTATCATTTTCCTTTTCTGTCATATTAGCCAGTCTGACAGGTGTGAGATGGTACTTCAGAATTGTTTCGATCTGTATTTCTCTAGTCAATAGTGATTTAGACCATTTTTCATATGACTATAAATAGCTTTTATTTCTTTGTCTAAAAACTGCTTATTCGTGTCCTTTGAGCATTTGTCAACTGGGGAATGGCTTGTATTCTTATAAGTTTAACTCAGTTCTCTATATATTTTAGAAATGAGGCCTTTATCAAAGATACTTACTGTAAAAAAAAATTTCCCTTTTTTCTGCTTTCCTTCTAACTCTGGTTGCATTGGTTTTGTTTGTGCAAAAACTTTCTAATTTCATACAATTAAAATTATTCATTCTACCATTTGTAATGCTCTCTAAATTATTCCCTTATCTATAGATCTGACAGATAAATTATTCCATGCTCTCCTAATTTGCTTGTGGTATCACCCTTTATTTACATATGGGTTTTTTGGGGGGGGTGTCCTGTTGTGCTCTTCCGGGAGACCCATGATTCTTTGACTTTACTCTATACATTCTATCCTTGAGCTTGGTATGTTTTGCCTGCATAGAGAGCATATTTTCTTTTAATATTATTGGGGTTTTTGTTTGTTTGCTTGCTTCTCTTGTTCTCAATTGTCCTTCATTTTTGTGTATCTACATTCCCAATCCATTGTTCTTTCTTTGGTGAAACTTGCCATTTGCAGATTCCAGTTTTCTTATCTTGTCTATTATTTTTGCTGTGTAGGCCATACATCTTTTTCTCTTCATTCTCATTTCTCTTTCAAACTATTTAGGAACATGCGATGTGGTTTCATATCCTCTTCAAATTCAACAGGGTCCTCTATCTCATCAAGTGTTGGATCATTTTCTTTTGTTTTGCTGTACTTATTCATAGATGCCTGAACTCATTTTCTAGATATGGAAGCCCTATTTTCTTCTGTTGTTAATGTTTTCTCTGCTGATTTATCTGTTTATGTTTAAGATCTTTGAGTCTTCCTGAAATCTTTAGTAATTTCGGCTTTCTCCTTGTTTTTTCCCTATTTTTCACTGTTCTGTTTCCTTTCTTCTGATGGTCATTGTCTTGAGGCCTTGATCTCAGAGCATCTCAGCTTCTGTCCACATTGAAGTTCACTAGCCTAGGGCTCTGCCCCAAATGACATTTAAGAGTGTAGAACTAACCTCAGATGAATGTTGGGCTCTTTCCTTCAGGTTTAGTGAGTGAGGCACAGCCTCTGCACATACAGTTATCAGAGTCCTTTCCCAGTGTCCTGTCCTTCTTCAGCTTTGGCCCAACACTGACAATTCTGAAAGCTGATACTGTTGGGTTGATTTCCGTAGTTTGGATCTCTGAGGCTCTGGGAGGAGGGTGGAGTGCATCGAGGTGGGGTTTTGAGTTCTATTTAAGTCTGGAGTTCATTGCAGCACAAGCAAATTTCCACAGGGTGGAGATAGGATTGTAAGGTCACTGGAGAAAGGGAAGGTAGCCTGAGGTTTGGGGTTGGGTTTTGTGGTAAGCCTGTGTGTTGAGTCTTTGGGTTGGCTAAATGCAAGCCTGGGAGGTTGTGGTTGTGGGGAGCTTAGTGTAGAAGTAAGTTTCTGGGGGGTTTTTAACCTTTTTTTTACTCTAGTATCCTAAATTACAGAGACAGTTGTCATTGCTTTATATTCATCTTAAGATTTCTGTTTTGAAGATGTTTGGGAGGTCAGGGTAAGGCTATCAGAGAAAATTTCTAATCCTTCATCTTGTTGGTCATATGAGCTGAAAGTCAATTTTGTTCTGTTTTAATAGTCTGGAGAGAAGACAAAAAATGAGAATAAAAAGGAAAGATATGGGACAGAAAGGGAAAATATGGAAAAGGATGAAAAGAGGGAATGAAATTAATGCTTCCTAAAAGAGATACTTAATAGAGATAAACAGAAGTTCATAATGGTGATGAAAAGTACATAGTTATAACAGAAGTCAAGGAAAAGATAGACATTGCATAAACCTCACTTTTATGTGACTCAAATAATGAAAGATTGAATACAATTACATCCCTCTTCCCACAAATATTTTGGCAGAGAAATGCAATAAACTCACAGAGAAGGAGGAGGGAACAGAAACAAGGGAGGAAAAGCAAAAAGTCAAAATGAAGGGTAGAATAACTAGGAAAATGACATGAACAAAACATATTGGAATGTTAGAGGGAGGAAAATAAAAGGAGGACTGGAAGGAAAGGAAAAAAGTAAAAATCTGGGATCCGGAGCAAGTTAAGGGCAAGAAAAGAACTATGGATATAGGAAGCAAGCTGTTAAACTTATAAGATAACAAGTGTCAGAAAAATCCCTCTCCTCTAACATCTTATTTATAAAGAGTTAGGTGAGAATCAAGAGAGGCGAAAAAGTACAAGAGGTGAGTATGGAGGGAAATAAACAATTGAAAATCATAACTATGACTGAATTGGATGAGCTCAATCATAAAATTGAAGAAGATAGCAGGTTGGATTGGAAAGTAGAATCTGGCAATATATTGCTTACAAGGAAAACATTTGAAGTGTAAAGATTCACAGAGAATTAAAACAAATAGATGGAGGAAAATCTATTATGACTTGTTTGAATTTTTTAAAAATAGGGATAGTAATTATGATTTCTGATAAGTCTACAGTAAATATAAATAAGAAAAATAGAAAAGGGGGGATTATATCATGCTTAAAGTCACAATAGATAGTGAATCAATATCAATATTTAACATATATGTATCTAATAACATAATATTTAAGTCATTAAAGGAGAAATTAATTTAGAGGATGAACCAGATAATAAAAACTAATATTGGGGGCCTTAAAATTTCAGACTTAGAAAAATCCAAAAGCTAAATAGGAAAGAAGTTAAAGATCTGAATAGAACTTTAGAAAAAGCTGGGATGACAGAAAATACTAGACAGAAAAATAAAGACAACCTTAGAAAAAACAAATCTCTGCCAGTTCCTGAATGGAAATAGAAATAAATTTGCATATTTCTCAGCTGTGCATGGCACTTTATAAAAAACTAACTATGTAATGGGACATAAAATCTCATCAAATTAAGTAAAAAAACAGAAATGCTTAACACAAATTTACTGTTCATTATCCCATAAAAATTCAGTAAAAAGTCTTTAAAGAAAGTACTTAAAAGTATTTGGAGACTAAATAACATAATTCTAAAGAATTGGCAGGTCAAATAACAAACTGTAGAAACAACTTAATAGAAAAATTCATCAAAGAAAATGACAATAAGACAATATATCCAAATCTATGGGATACAGCTAAAGCAATTTTCAATGGAAAAAAATCTATGTCTCCAAATGCCTTTCAAGAAAAGAGAGAAAGAACAAATCAATGAATTGGCGATGCAAAAAACTGAACATCCCCCAAATCCCCAACTAAATAACATTGTAGTCACCATGAAAAATAAAGAGAAAAATAAAATTGCAATAAAAATACCACTGAATCGAACAATGTCGTGACCTAGTCACGAGCAATTAGTGAGGTTTTTTTTGTTTAAAGAAAAAAAATAGTTAATTAATCTGATTTTTAAAATGACAGAGGAAAATCAAATTGTTTGTATAGGAAATGAAAATGAAAACACAACAATTGAAGAAGAAATGATGGAAATTGTTAAAACTATTTTCACCCAATTATATGCTAAAAATAATGTATAACTCAAAGGAAATAGATATATACTTTAAAAATAGTTATAAAAATATAAAACAGCCAGGTGGCAAAAGAAGGAATAACTATTAGATAACAGAACCAGTGAAAGAAATTGAACAAGGGGGCAGAGCCAAGATGGCGGCTGGAAAGCAGTGACTGGCGTGAGCTCCCCACCAAGTCCCTCCAAAAACCTATAAAAAAATGGCTCTGAACAAATTCTAGAACTGCAGAACCCACAAAGTGGCAGAGGGAAGCAGGGCTCCAGCCCAGGACAGTCTGGATGATCTCTGGGTAAGGTCTGTCCCACACGGAGCTCCCAGCTCCCAGCTGAGGGGAGCGGAGCTGAGCCCAGCAGAGCCCAGCATGTGCAGTGCGAACCGACCAGACCGGGAGCCGGGCGGGGACTGGCCTGGCATCCTGAATTACTGAGCTGTGGCATTTACCAGACCTCACAACCCACAAACAGCAGACAACAGAGAAGGTTAG
>CM053622.1:512362834-512386767 GCA_028646595.1 Phalanger gymnotis
ACTGCAGCTGTAGTTCTGTAGCTGCCCCACCTCCACTGCCCCTGGGGCAGTGGCTCAACCGCAAACTGCCTGTCCCCAGCAGCTTTTCCCACTAACCTTCTCTGTTGTCTTTGGTGTTTGTGGGTTGAGAAGTCTGGTAACTGCAGCAGCTCACTGATTCAGGGCACTAGGGCCTGCTCTGCCTGGCTCCTGGTCTGGTTGGTCCTGCCGCTGCCCAGGCTGGGTTCTGCTCCACTCTGCTCTCAGCTCCATGCATGATAGACCTCATCCAGAGACCATCCAGGCAGTCCTGGGCTGGAGCCCTGCTTCCCTCTGCCACTTTGTGGGTTCTGCAGTTCTAGAATTGATTCAGAGCCATTTTTTATAGCTTTTTAGAGGGAGTTGGCAGGGAGCTCATGTTAGTCCCTGCTTTCCAGCTGCCATCCTGGCTCTGCCCCCCAACCACCTGACCTTTCTCTTACAAAGCCTCTTCTTCCTAAGAGACTATAGTAATTGCCATTGATTTTATTGGGATGCAGTTTACATTCTCTGCTAACTTCATTCTTCTTTTTCTCTTAGTCCATGCCATATCTCAGTTTTGTATTTTACTGAACACATACACACACACACACACACACACACACACACACACACACACATACATACATACAACTAGAGAAGAGCATTAAATGGGGCAAAAAGTGACTGATTAAGGTCCCTGTTACTAAGACTCAGGGTTGGTCTGGTGCAATAACCTTTTTACCCAGTTTTAGGGTTAGGGTCTTCTGCATAACAGGATGTGAAGGGCTAAGATATTTTTGATACTGGTTGCACAACAAGATACAGTAGTATATCCTATTTTGGGTTACTTGCATTTCAAGTTCTAATGAGATATACAGACATGAATGTGTGAACAAAAAGGAGTAATTCTCAAAATGGACTAGCTCTGGATCCACAATTCCCTGTTTTGTGCTATTACAAGCATAACATCCTGACTAAACTAGGAGCCATGAATTATATTCTTATAAGTGGGCTGGGGGACTAGGTGGTTATAGGAGGGGGTGGTTAAGGGTGATTTTGGAGGTTAGGGTTTCCAAAGATTTGACAATCACAGAGTAGTCAGGATCCAAAGTTGGTAGTAGTCAGCCATCCCAAGGACAGCACAAAGAGTCTTTTTAGTTTCAAGGTCTATAAGTCAAGGAATTTACACTTACACTAGAAAACCAGTGTACTGTGGCCATGAATATCACAGACACAAAAAATTATAATTCCGTGTATCCTTCAATGTGGTAAAAGTTGAACTTTAGTTTAAACTTAGTTAAGCAGAGTCATAATTTCATATATTTCTTAAAGAGACAAACCTCATGAAACAGACTCTATTAGTAAACTAAGTAAAGAAATAGATTAAACTACTAATTTAGAGAGTTCACAATGGATTGATCGAGAGGGGAGATTTACATATCACCAGTTAGCTAGAGTAGCTGACAAATAACTAAATCACTTAGGAAGCCCAAACTTTCCTTTGGCTTCTATTTAAGGAATGTCAAACAGTTAATATTATTATTTCCGTAGGTCAAGTTTTGGTCAGGTTAAACTAATATAGTGGAAGACAGGCTTTCAGCTGGCCAAAAGTTGTAGGAAGAATAGCCCTGATTCCCAAAAGGAACTTGGGCATGCCCCTCTTGCAGGCAAACATAAACACCATTAAACGTTAAAGCCAAAGTAACACAATAATGATCAACAATATTAAATAACATAAAGTCTCCTTCTTACTGGTAACCCAACTCAACATCAGTGTAATCAGAAGCTACGCTTCGAGTCCCAGTTGTCCCATGTAGTCATCTGGTCCCTGGAAACATCCTACCTTGGAAATTCTCAAAGAGGGGGACTCCTCCTAGGGGGTTCATTTCTCTGGTTCCAGTTCACTCGCAGAGATTCCTTATTTGATACTGTTACAGTTGCCAGTTACAAGACTCAATACAATTTACAACAACTTCCTAAACTTTGTTTTCCATAACCAGTTCAAGTGGTGAAAACTAGTTCAAACCTTATGGAGCTAATCCTATTAACAAAAGAACTATAGAACACCAAATTTCCATAATTTACCTGAAAGTTCAGAGAATTTCAGTTTTTACATACTATTTGCTCTTACTGTCTTTACATGAACCTTGTATCACTTATGAACAATGCCATCAATAGATGGAAGGAAGATTCTTAAAAAGGATCCATGAAGGCCTGACCTGGAAAATGAGTTTCTTTATATTATCAGGGAGAGACTTCAAAAGGAAAAACATCATGATTTCAAATTTTCTTAATAATTATTATGCAATTTCACATGTAAAATCCTTAATCCAATTTTGAGAACTTATTACTGAACTATATTCAAAGCTTGTATATCCCTTTAGAACATTTGGAGACGTGACTGGAAGCCAATCATATGTATATATATGTGTGTGTGTGTGTGTGTGTGTGTGTGTGTGTGTGTGTGTATGTGTGTGTATACGTATACATATACGTATATGTATATGTATATATATGTATATATATTCTAGTTCTTAGAGAAATCAAGCCAATGTTGCTTTCTTAAAGTTTACTACTTCATCAAAAATTCAAAACTTTTACAGTTTTATCCTATGTCTCTTTTTAAGGATCTATATGTATGTATGTGTTTATACAGGTATTATCCTTATATCATCCTTAAAGAATGAGATATTTTAAGGAACTAATCTTATACATGATCCACAAGAACCCATTAACCTAGTTTCATATGATATGGAATTGACCACACATTCATATTAAAAACATTAAGCTCTTTCATACCTTTATCCTACTACAGTAACTCAGAGATTTTTCAGTATTAATCTGTGAATTACTAGATTTAGCATTGCAATGAAAAAACTTCCACTGTTTACCCCACCCCCCACCCCTGCAATAGAAATTTTCCTTGAAAGAAACAAGGATAGATATGGTTTTAACAATGTAAAGACTGTCTTGTCAAGGGCACAAACTGATCTAACAGGGAAAAAAACAAACCCCTTAGCTTTGTTTGATTCTAAGTAAAAGTCATAGATTCCAACCATACAGCAAAGTTCCATGTTATTCGTAGGGTATCATAGCGAGTCTCAGAGTTAACCAAGCGGGAAAATTTCCTGTTCAGATAGTGAATGGCCTAATGAGGAAACTGAGTCAAAAGGATCTTACCTTCATCTATGCAAGGTTGTCCCCTCAACTTTCAGAGGCACAAACAGATCTCAGACTTCACTTCCTTTAGGCAGCACATGGAATTTTTCTTGAATTGGCTTAATGACAATTCAGACAATCATACCTGAAATAAAATCTTAGAATTCAAGTTACAATAACCATTGCACACATAAGGTTACAATAACCATAAGCACATACAAGGTCTTACTAGTTTAAACCCATCCTGCAGAGAAATCAAGCATTTAGAAATTAAGAGTAACCACATTCCAAAGTTTCACAATACTGTGAACACATGATAGTTGAGTCAAAAAAAAAAAAAGAACCCAAAATGCTAGCTGCTATAAACTTCCACACTAATAGATATTTGTATTGCCAATTAACCCCTAAGGCCAAATAAAATCTCTAAGTCTAAGGCCAATTGTTGCTAAGTTGGCTCAAAGATAAGACTTCAATATGTACCATTTATTAACTGATAAATTTCATAATTTTCATAAACAATGGAAAAACAATCTATCAAATAGAGCTCACTCTTTACTATAAACAAACTTTGACTGGGAGTGGTCTTAGTTTCTCACCAAACCATTTCATTATCTTTGCAGCTTCTTTCACAGGGTTGAAAAGATCTTATGACCCTGTCCAAATAGAAAGTCCCAAGGAAGCTCACAGACAGGGACAACCTGAGAAGTGTACGGTACTCTTTTTCCAAACTGTAAGTTATATTAAAGCAAAAATATACCAAATGAAATACTTAAAAATTTTAAACTTTGGGACCACATTCTTCACCTGCTCTATTCATAATCTAATAGAATCTAGATTAAAATAATAGGCACGTTTCCAGTCATACAATTGTATCACTCTCAGGGTGTCATTTTTCTCAAACTGATGGCAGCTCTTATACAATGATGTCCCAAAAATCACAATATGAGAAAAATCAGAAGCCTAACAATAACATAAATAATATTATAAGTTTTTGAAATATTTCACAAAAATTTTTCCCCATCAAATATCATCATCATTTGAATGCATTTCTGAATCCTCTTACATAGAAATCAATTTATCTATCAATTTGGCATACTGTATCAATTGCATTTAAAAACCAGCATAATTACACTCAATAAAAATAATAATAGCTAACATCTATATAGCATTTACCATGTGCCAGGCACCATGCTAAACATTTTACAGTTACTACATCATTTGATCCTCACAGAAACCCTGGAAGGTAGATGTTATTATTATCCCACTTCACAGATGAGAAAACTAAGGCAAACAGAGGTGAAAGGACTGGCTCAATGTTACACTGCTAGTTAATTTCTGAGACTGAATTTTAACTCAGGTTTCCAAGCATCTCAGTTTTCAAGCATCTTGCCTTCATACCAAATATCAAATGTATTTTGCATTATGTTCTGAGTTATCCCAGTCTAACACTCCACTGAATCTCTCCTGTACAGATTTCTTTATACAAAGCCAATTAACTGCCAAACTTTTGCTTCTTGAGTTGCAAAGTCTATTTCAATTTAGGTGCTTTAACTACTAATCTACCTAAACATTAAATTCCCTTGAACCATTTAAAACTAACTTCAGTTCTGTTTATTCTCTAGAAGGTGAAATCACATCCTACTAGAACAAGACAACTATCTCCTGGGGAGAGAGGCTTGAACTGTTTGCTCTTAATCGTAATCCTAGCTGCATACTTACAAAAATCCACTGATGTTTTCAACAATTACAAAAACCTTTAAACTATAATACAAAAATTTATAGGAAAAATGACATTTCAGTTACAAAATCTTGTTTCTAATTAGTTCATAATGCCAGAAATTTCTATAAACCAAGAAAAAGACTTCCTTTCTTTTATCTGTCTTTGTCTCTGCGATTTCTAACATGTATGACATCTTTTAATGAATTCTCGGATTCCATTATCTTCTTTAGGTGATACTGAATTATGCAGTTTGCTAAAATCTCAAATATTTTTCACATGAAGTGTTAGCTAATCACATCTCCTTGATCTTGTGCATGTTTTCTTCACCCTAATGCTGAATTGTATTAAATTTCATCTTCTTAAATTAAATTCTAGCCTATTGACATATTAATTCAATGTTGGTAGAGTCTTGCTAGAAAACAATTTGAAGTTATATTTTAAAAAAGCAACTAAACTTTCTATTCTCTCTGAAGCAAAGATCACACTGCTAGAATATACTATAAAGAAGTCTATGCGGAAAAGGTCACATGTTTCCTAGAATATTAATAGCAGGACTTTTCATGGAAGGAAAAAAACTATAAGCGAAATAGTTGTCCATCATTTGAAAAATTGATATCTAGACCTTATTCACACCTAATAAACAATCAAAGATACTTTTCATCTAGATATCATAGCATCCAATAACTTATTTTAAGTGGAGGGGGTTAATTTGATTGATTGATTCAAACCTCACTCTCTTTACAATTTACTGAAATCTAGTTAAATAACAAAATTCATTTGGAAAAACAAAAGAGAAGCAAAGGGCAAGAAGTTAGTCTGGCATGGCTTTTGCTTGCTTAAAGATTCTTATTAATCATCACTTCACTTTCTAGATGTTCACAAACTATCCCTTTAAAACTTTTTTCTAGTCGCCAAGGTCAAGTTTATTGGCTATATTTTCTAGATTCCATTGTCTCTTCCTTTTTGAAAATTGGGACCCAATTTTCCATTGTCCAGTATGACAGTACTTCTCTTGTTCTCTGTGATATTTTTTCCTCTTTTCTGTTCTTTATTTTTTTAAAAATTAATCTTTAAGTTAACAAGTATTTGTCCTCTCTCCCTCCCACTTCCCCCAAGCCCTCTTAAAAATATAATTTTTTAAATCCCTGCAACACTATGCACAGCAAAGTCAAAACACATTTTCACTTTGACCATATTTTTAAAATGCCTCCTTCTATGTACATCTGTATGCACAAATATGTGTACCTCTAGTCCATCATCTCTTTGGTGGGTAGCATTCTAAATCGTCAGTGCTCTGGAATTCTGGTTGATCATTGAGTTGATCAGAATTCTTAAATCTTTCAAAACTATTCTTTTTTTTCTTTTCCTTTTATGATTTTATCATGGTATAAATTGTTCCGATTCTCTTCAATTCACTCTGAATCAATTCAAAGTGAAGTTCAAGATGTCTGCATCATGTGACCAACAGGTGGCAAGTAGACGTTTTCTCTGATCTCCACAATCTTTTAAACCTCTCCGAAACAAAAATCATGCACACCAAAGATAAACAGCTTTAGCTGTCTTCATTAACTAGGACATCCAAAATCTAAAAGAAAGTTTTTAAAAATCTTATGAACTGAGTTGATTTATGAACCCTGAGCTGAGCACAGCACTCTCTATGACTGCCCAGCAAACTACACAATGAGGCTGTACTTGCTGACCCAAGGATTCATCACATGGATTTGCAGCAAAATCCAAGATCTCAACATATCCCACAGCCCAGTCCTCCTTTGTCCCCTTCCTTCTTTCCAGTGCTGTGGATACCCAGGCTCCAGACTGTGCCAGGCTGTGACAAATAGGCAGCACTGGGGCAGTAGCATTCCGTGCTCCAAAAGATGCACTCTATCTCTGCAAAAGAATGAAGAAAAACTGAGAAAAGGGCAGGACATATGTCTAGACTTGGAAGAACTCAACCCACTCCTCTTTGTCCCCTTCTCCCAGAGCTTCAGAGACAACCACAGAAATCAACCCTGGAGGACCAGTATGGCAGTTTCTGAATTGCCTTTGTGGGGCCTGAGAACCGAAGAACACAGGGAGTGGGAAAGGACACTGAGATAGGACACTGTGGGGAGAAAGAGCTATGTGAGAGGGAAGGAGCTACACCAAGCCTGAGAGAAAGAGTCTAGAACCATCTGGGGGCAATTTTGTCCCCCAAAAGTCATTTGGGCCAGAGACCTAGGTTGGAAAATGTGAATTGCCCAGCAGAGGAGGAGGCTGAGATTCTTTGAGATCTAGTAAATGATTGCTGGAAGAATATTCAGTGCTTATAGCTGGACCATGCCAATATAATAAAAATGATAACACTACCCAAGTTATTTAAAAATTTAATGATATACCAATCAAATTATCACAAAACTATACTTTATTGAACTTAATTAGATAATAACAAAATTCATTTGGAAAAACAAAAAAGCTAGAATATCTAGGGAAATTATGAAAAGAGGTAGAGATGAAGGAAGATTAGCATTTCCAGACTTTTAAACTGTATTTTGAAGTAGCAGTCATCAATGCCATAGAGTATTACTTTTAAAAATAGAAAGATCTACAGAAGAAATTAGACAAGGGAGAATCAGAAAGAATGGAAATCAATTTCTTCAGTGTCCAACAAACCAGAAAAAAAATAAATTATTTAGGAAATAAAACTTCTGTAAAGTAAAAACTTCTGGAAAAACTGGAAAGCAGTCTGGTTGAAATTAGGCTTAAGTCAATATCTTACACCATATTCCATAATACATTCTAAATGAATGTCACCTTAATATTAAAAATCATACTATAAAAAAGAAGAGAAGCAGATTATATGTCTTTCACAAATATGGGTAGAAGATGTATTCTTCCACTAAATAAAGGATAGTAGCAATTTTAAAAGCTAAAATGGATAATTTTGATTACATGAAAATTGAAGGCTTGTAACAAAATCAAAGCATCTAGAATAAGAAAGTGTTTTAACGGGGGAAGGGTGGAATTCTTTGTACGAGATGTCTCTTGCAAAGCTTTGGTATCCAGCATATGACCAAAAGCCACTTGCCAATATTGTAAGTAGTCAAGAACATGAATAAATGGTTGTTAAATGAAAAATTGCAAACTATTAACAACTGTTTGAAAAAATGTTCCAAATTACTAATAATAAAAGAAATGCAAATCAAAATAATCCTAAGGTTTTAAGCTCACATCCTGTAAATTGGCAAAGAAGACAAAAGATGGAGATAGTGTTGGAGGATGTGTGGAAAGATAGGCACTCTAGTGCATTGTTGGTGGAACTGTGAATTAATATAATAATTTTGGAAAATAATTTGAAATTATGCAAATTAAGTGATGAAAGTGTCTATATTCAAAGATTCTATTACTGAACATAAGCCCCAAGAAGACCATCGACAAGAAGAAAGTCCCCACATACATCAAAATACTGATAGTGTCACTGTTTGGAATAGCCAAGAATTGTAAACAAAATAGATACTGACTGACTAGAGAATGTTTAAACAAATTATGGCATGTGAAATAATAGAATATCATTGTGCTGCTAGAGATGATAAATATGATGAATACAATGAATTATGGAAAAACTAAAGAAACTATTGTAAAGTGAAGTAAGCAGAGCCAAGAAGCAAAATAGTCAATGACTTCATCTTACAGCAGTGTAAATAGAAAACACAACCATGCAAACACAAAAAGTGAATGTTGCACAATTATAAAGAACAAGTATGGCTCAAAAGAAGATATACGAAAAGATACTCCCACCCCATCATTTTGCAGAGGTGTAATGTCTACAAATGCTATTTGTTGAATGTATTTTCATAGTTCAGTTTTGCTGATATTTTCCTTTTTTTCTTTTCTTTTTTAAAAAAAATATTATTTGGTATATGGGATAGCTATGTGGGAGGGAGAAAGATATTGAGGAAAACTATAATGTTATAAAAATATATCTCTAAAACTCATTTTTAAAAAAGAGAGATCATTAGTAACTTAAAATCGGATATTGGATTGTTTCTCCTTTCCTTCACCAAAATTTTTTAAAGAAACCTTAGAGGTTATCTGATCAGATTTCTGAGTAATATACTCATTCCCTCCTTCAATATCCTCGATTAGCCTTTGTTTTAATATGTCCCCCAAAATAAACAACTTAGTACCTTCAATTTTCAATTCCATTTTCCAACAGTTATAATCATTAAATTTTTCCCTTACCTACCAAACAAGCCTAACTCATTTTCCATATGACAGCCCTTCAGACACTTAAAGACAATGGCTATTTTCTCTCTTCTGGGCTAAACATTATTGATAGACTTTCCTAGTTCATTCGACTGATCTTTCACTACATGGTTTTTGATTCCCTTTACCATTCTATCATCCTCCCCTGGACACACTCCAGGTTTAGCCTTTTTCCATTAGTGCCCCTTGTAAATTGCATTAATAGTGTTGAATGTTGTACTCCAGATACAGTCCAAGAAGCTAGATCCTTGCTTGTCACAACCGTAAAGAATTCACATTAATAGGGACTTTTTGTTGAACGATTATTATTTTATCACCACTGCTTCACCCTCACTCGTATGTCTTGAGCATCTTACAGAAAAGAGGGCAACCATGCTGGTAAGAGCTGAAAAACATGGCACTTTGAAAAAAAATCAGCGAACCTCAAATTGGTTGTTATGAACCTTCAAAGCCACCCATTTATCATGAGAACTGTGTCCCAGAGAGCTGCATTCTTTATCAAACAGTATTGAAAAATTGAAATAAAAGTTATGAACTCCTTTGCATTCATTTATATCTTTCACTCCAAAAGGAAGGCCTAGACTTTGTCTGCAAGAATTGATTTATAATGAACAGACACAGGAGTCATCAAATAATTCAAGGCAAAATATAAGTCCCCCCCTTTTAAATAAATTCTGGAGACCTTGAGATCATAAACTATTTCTTTTCTTTTTGTATGTGCACATATGTTGGAGAGAACACACACACATACACACATATGCCAGTATAATTTTGTCTTTAAACCCCAAAGCATGCAACTTTGCAAGTAATTGGCCCTTAATAATTTTTATTGATTTGAATTTAATTGAATGGGAAGAATTTAAACCTTTAATCAAAAACAAAGTCTTTAAAAAAAATTCTACATATATATGTGCACACACACACACACACACATTTTTCAAAGCAAAAAGTAACCTTAGAAAAAGGGAACTTCTAAATGCACCCAGAAGTCATGCTTCCAGGGCAAACTTTCTTTTACACTTGTGGCTAATTTTTCAGCGCAACCTCATGTTTCAAATCAGCTAAATTACTGTCAGACAGCTAACATTACCTTACATGGACCACTCCTTTCTCAGTCTACTTGAAGATCAAATGACACATTCAGTGCTGTAAATGAGGGAGTTGTTTTGTGTACTCAGTCCTTACTGGAAGTGTAGTTATTTTTTTTTTTTATCTAATAAATAACTCACTAAGTATGTGCCAGCAACTTTGCTCAAGGGGTGATGACGTCCTCAGAGGTGTAACAGATTGAATCAAGAGTCAAAGTGTTTCACAAGATAGTAATTATTCCTTTCCCGCCTGCTAGTATTTACAGAGAAAACTCTTACCTCCTTACTCCTCAGAAGTTTGACAGTTCTCTTGTAAAAAGACTAGCTCCAGGGTGAAACTTAGCAGTGCTAAGCTTCTAAACCCCTCCTACTTGTAGGTAAATTCAATTCTAAGGCTGTATTGACACAGGGAAATCTGAGCTAAAACAATTATGTGAATAACCGATGCCACAAATGGAAAACATCTGTAAGGATTTTTTTTAACCACCTGAATGATGACATAAATTTGTTACTCCCTGAAGTACTAAAAGTCATATATTGGTCTTCCTTTCACTGATCAGTCAACAAATCAATAAATATTCACTAAGTGCCTTCTATGTGCTAAGCACTAAGTTAAATGTTGGGGATATGACAAAAATGAAGCAGTGGGACAACTAGGTGACTCAATGGATAGAGCACTAGCCCTGGAATCTGGCCTCAGACACCGACTAGTTATGTGACCCTAGGCAAGTCACTTAACCCTGATTGCCTCCAAAAGATAAAAAATAAAAATGAAATAGTCTCCATTCTCAAGGAACTTAAATTCCTTGTTGGGAGACAAAATGCATAGCAGGGTATATGCGGACACAATGTGTTTTGTCTGTGGGGGTTATGTGTCCAGATGGGTCTGTCTTTGTGTGGTTTTCAGGAAGGAAAAAATAAATGTATCTAGAGTCTCCTCAACGACCCTTCTCCAAGGGAGACTTTGATTCCTGCCAGGAGGTAAAGGAGAGGGTTGGGGCTAAAGGCTGGCTACTTTGCTCTCCTCAGGGAAAGTGGGTATCAGGTTAGAATTATATTTATTTATTTCATTGAATATTTTTAGTCTAAGGGAAATAATTTTGGGGTTCAGGCTGTGTTCCTAATTGCTATCACCTAACAGCAAGAGTCACCCAAGTTATCTATCCAAGACTTGGCTCCTCTCCAACCAAATGACAGTTCCACAATGAATTTACATAGCAAATAGTAAATAAACCCATTTATCCAAGTCAATAGCAAAATTAAAATCAGAGAAGATATATGTGTGGGTGTGTGGGTGTGTGTGTGTGTGTGTGTGTGTGTGTGTGTGTGTGTGTGTGTGTACAGGTGTTAGGGAAGACAAGTACATCTGGTGTGATGGCTGTGGAGCCCTTTTCAGGGCTGCTTTTCACCTTTGTTGTCCATCTGCCACCCAGCTCTCGCAGTGGCTCCAAGAAGCTGTAGCATACATAGTGGCTGCACCTCAGTAAACCATTTCAGCGGATGGGCTAAACCAAGTTGGGGGTCATCTAGAGGTTTCAAATCCATCAATGAGTTATGGGGGTGTCTACCCCAAATATGTGAAAACTTCCCCTGACAGAATGGGTAGATGTGAACAATTTGTTCCAATGGGCCATGAAGGTGGCTGAAGCAGGTACTGTGGAGCGCTTAAAGCTTGACCAGGCATCAAAGACACCAAAGTCATCCACTGCATCTTGAGCAATCACAAATCATCTTTACTTTGGCCTTGCCAATGGACTTTAGTGAATGTGGAACAGACAGTGAGGCCAAGGACTTCACACAACTCTGCCTCATTTAAATCCAATTTATGTACAAGTCAAAAGATATCAATACCATTTTAAATCCCAACATAGTGATGTCATTGTAGTCCTCTTCCAACATGAAGGACAACACACATATCTATAATTATAAACATGTATATGTATATATGAGACAGGGGGAGACAGACAGAGAGAAAGAGAAATCTGGAAGCCAGAAGAACAGCGAATAATTAATCTTCATCAATTAGGAGACACTCATGAAAATGGGCTTTGAAGCAGGTGTTATGCATATATAAGCATATACAAAAGAAATACTAATCAGGAGAAGCTGGAAGAATCAGAAAAAGCTGCATAAAATGTGGCACTTGAAATGAATCTTGAAAGAAAGTAGAGAGTCTTAGAAGGCTTGAGGAAGGTGACTATCTAAAGCATGAGGGATAGCCAATAAAAAGGAATGGACATGGAAGATAGACAGCCGTGTATGAAGAATAGTTTTTTAAAAAAAATCAAGCTTGGCTGGAGTTAATGAATAGTAAAACACACACTTTATCTTTTTTATTTTTATTATTTGCTTGCTATTAACATTCTTTTCTTTTTATTTTGAGTTCCAAATTCTTTCCCTCTCTTCCGTGGCTCCCTCATCTACTGAGAAAGCAAGCAATATATCAATTATGCATGTGAAATCATGTAAAACATTTTCATATTAGCCATATTGTAAAAAAGCAAGAAAAAAAGAAAGTGAGAAAATTATATGTCAATCATCATCAGTTCTATCGCTGGAGCAGATAGCATTTTTCATCACGAATCCTTAAGAGTTGTCTTAGATCATTGGTTCAGAGTTCAAATCTTTCACAGTTGATCATCATTACGATACTGCTGTTATTATATACAATGATCTACTACAATGGTTCTGCTCACTTCACTTTGCATCAATTCATATAGGTCTTCCTATGTTTTTCCAAAGCCTCATCATTTCTTGTAGCACAATAGTACTCCATCACAATTCTATGCCACAACTTGTTCAGCAATTCCCCAACTGATAAGCATCCCCTCAATTTCCAATTCTTTGCCACCACAAAAAGAGCTGCTATGAATATTTTTGTAAATGTAGGTCCTTTTCTTTTTTCTTTGATCTCCTTAGGGTACAGACCTGGTAGTGGTATTGCTGGGTAAAAGGATATGAATGGTTTTGTGGTCCTTTGGGCATAGTTCCAAATTGCTCTTCAGAATGGTTGGACTAATTCACATCTCCAGCAACAGTTCATTAGTGTACCTATTCTCCCTCATCCCCTCCAGCATTTGTCATTTTATAGGTATGAGGTGGTACCTCAAAGATGTTTTAGTTGGCATTTCTCTAATCAATGGGGATTTACATAGTTTTGATTGCTTTTGAATACTGCCTGTTCACAACTTTTGACCATTCATCAACTGGGAAACAGCTCTTACTTGAAAAAAATTTTTACTCAGTTATTTATATATTTGAGGAATGAGGCCTTTTTCAAGGAAATTTGCCATAAAAATTGATATCATTTTATTGTCTACTGTATTGTTGTACAGTCATTCAGTCACGTTCAACTCTTAGTGACCCCATGGCTATATCAGGCCCCTCTGTCTTCCACTACCTCTCAAAGTCTGTCCAAAGTTCATGTTTTTTGTCTCCATGACACTATCTATTCATCTCATCCTCTACCATCCCTTTTTCCTTTTGTCTTCAGTCTTTCCCAACATCAGGATCTTTTCCAATTTGTCTTGTCTTCTTATTATGTGGTCAAAGTATTTAAGCTTCAGCTTCAATATTCAGTTTTCGACTGAAGGTCTGAATTAATTTCTTCAAGTGTTGACTGACTTGATCTCATTGCTGCCCAAGGAATTCTCAAAAGTCTTTTCCAGTGGGGCAGCTAGGTGGCGCAGTGCGTAGAACACTGGCATCAATTCCATGGCACTCAGTTTTCCTTAAAGTCCAACTTTCATAGGCATACATTGCTACTGAAAGTACCATGGCTTTGACTATGTAGACCTTTGTCAGCAAGATTGATGTATGTTGTCCAGATTTGCCATAGTTTTCCTTTCAAGGAGCAAGTATCTTCTAATTTCGTGGCTGCGATTACCACGTATGGTGATCTTTGAGCCCAAGAATATAAAATATGACATTTTCCCCTCTGCTGAGAAGTTGTGAGATCAATTGCCAAGATCTTAGTTTTTTGCATGTTAAGCTTCAAGCACTCCTCTTTCACCCTTATCAATTTTTCTTCACTTTCTGCCATCAGAGTGGTATCATTTGCATATATGAGGCTATTGATATTTCTCATGGCAACCTTAATTCTGGCTTTTGATTCATTCAGACTGGAATTTTGAATGATATACTCTGCATATAAGTTCAATAAATAAAGTAACAATATACAACTTTGTTGAACTCCTTTCCCAATCTTGAAACAATCATTTGTTCCATGTTCACTTCCAACTGTTTCTTCTTGACCTGCAAGAGACAAGCAAGATGATCTGGAACCCATCTCTTTAAGGATTTTGTTGTGATTCATACAGTCAAAGGCTTAGTGTAGTCAATGAAGCAGAAGTGGATTTTTTTTTTTTGGAATTCCCTTGCTTTCTCTGCAATCTAATAAATGTTGGCAATTTGATCTCTAGTTCCACTGCCTCTTCAAAAACTAGCCTGCTCTTCTGGTGATTCTCAGTTCACATATTGCTGATGCCTAGCTTGCAGAATCTTAAGTGTAACCTTGCTGGTATGTGAAATGAATACTATTGTTCAATAATTTGAATATTCTTTGGCATTGTCTTTCTTTTCCAATCTAGCAGCGTTTTCCAAATTTGCTGTGCAACACTTTAACGGCATCATCTCTTAGGATTTTAAATAGCTCAGCTGGAATTCTGTCTAGCCTTATTTTTTAGCAATACTTCCTAAGGCACACTTAATATCATCCTCCAGGATGTCTGGCCCTAGATCTGTAACTGCACCATCATGATTATTAGTGATGTTAAGATCACTATTGTATAATTCTTGTGTATATTCTTGCCACTCCTCTTGATTTGTTCTACTTCTGTGAAGTCCCTACCCTTTTTATCTTTTATCACGCCCATTTTTGCATGATATATTCCTTGGATATCTCTAATTTTCTTGAAGAGATCTTCTGTCTTTGCCACTCTACTGTTTTCTTCTATTTCTTTGCGTTGCTCATTTAAGAAAACGTTCTTACGTCTCCTTGCTATTCTCTGGAATTCTGCATTCAGGTGGGTATATAATTCCTTTCTCCTTTACCTTTTGCTTTCCTTCTTTCCTCAGATATTATTATTTACTTTAATTAGGGCAATTTTTGCTTTTACTTTGTCTGAAATCATGATTGCTACCTCTGCCTTTTTTACTTCATCCGAAGCATAATAGATTCTGCTCCAGCCCCTTATTTTAACTCTGTTCATATGCTAGCACACATGTGTGCATGTGCACACACACACACACACACACACACTTTAAAGAAACTGGGGTCTGGAGAGTTTAATTGACTTGCCAAAGGTCACATGGCTAGTAAGTGGCAGAGATGTATTTTAAACCATATCTGACCCCAAATCCAACATGTTTTCCATACTACCTTACTTCCTAAGACCCTGGAGAAAGGGGAGAATGGAAATCTGTGAAGAAAGGTCTTAAGAAAGGGGAAGAGGGGCAACTGGGTCGAACAGTGAATAGAGTACCAGTCCTGGAGTCAGGGGGACCCGAGTTCAAATCCAGCCTCTGACACTTGACACTTACTAGCTGTGTGACCTTGGGCAAGTCACTTAACCCCAATTGCCTCTCCTCCTCACTCCATAAAAGAAAAAAAGAGAAAGAGGAAAATAAGGAGTTCATGGAAGACAGCCTCAATTTTCTCAGTAAAAAAGGCAAGTAACCTTTATTGAGGAGAAAGAAGGTGCTATAGGGAGCTTGAGGAGCAATGAGGTTTACCATTGTTACAGGGAATCTGATGGAAAGTTGAATATGAAGGAAATGCTAATAAAAAGATTGATAGTCCAGTTAACATCAGGTTAAAAATGTGTAGTAGACTCAGCTGTATGCCTTTCTTCAGCAACATTCAGCAGCACAATGTTGAAGGTAACCAAGAGTTAAAGTTTGACCAGGTATAAGGGTAAAAAAAAGAAAGAGAGAGAGAGAAAGAGAGAGAGAGAGAGAGAGAGAGAGAGAGAGAGAGAGAGAGAGAGAGAGAGAGAGAGAGGATGTAAGAAATAGAGAGAGAGGTACATAGCTCAGGAGAAAATATGGAGAAATGTGTCAAGATTGTAAAGAGAAGAAAATGAATTTGGAGCAGGAGAGATATTTTGGGGGAAGGGGAAAGGGTGGAGCAACTAAGATTGATCTCTGTCTTAGTGAAGATAAAAAATAAGCTTAGGAGGAGGGAAGCAGAGCAAAAGTTTAAAGGAAGAGAGGAATTTCAGTGTTTAAAATCATGGAAGTAGCTCTATTGCAGGAAATGGTAGATGGCAGAGGTAGATTTTAAACATGGATGGCTAAGATAGGGGGAATAGTATGTAACTGTGTACCAGAACACAAGGCGCTGAGCTTAAACAAACAGCTGGAGGATTTTGGAAAGACAACAGAATAAAGGAGAAAATTACCTAGCTTTCCCAAATTCCCCCATAGATAATTTAGAATAATGCCTGAATGTGAACTTAAGAATGGCAGAAATAATTAAAAGTCTAGATAAAGGGAAAAAATGGCAGAATAGGTCAGAAAAGTTTAAGGTCCCCAAATTTCTTCCACAAAAAAAAGACAGAACATCACCTCAAAGTGAAAGTATAGCAGCAGAAATAAACAAAAGTCAGGGTAAAGCAGTTGTCTTCCTGGAGAGGATCCCAGGAAAGACTTGACTTTCAGGGGTTGAGATTTGGTCTGAGTGAAATGATCTCCAGGCCAACTCCAAGAAATCAACAAACAACAAGCCCTGGGGGCAGTTTCAGCCTCACGAACTTTCACCACTAGGACAATGTAGGGGTCAGGTGGCTGAGTAGGAGAAGATCCAGGGATGCCAAGCTCACCTGTGCTGACCAGACACAGTCTTGGGATAATTACTGCAGTGTCATACAAATGAGCCAAAGAGAGAGAGAGAGAGAGAGAGAGAGAGAGAGAGAGAGAGAGAGAGAGAGAGAGAGAGAGAGAGAGAATGAATGAGAATGAAGTCTGCTCCTGGCCGGGAATTGTAAGCCCAACTCCCTTGGATTCCTCAATAATAAATTTTCCTTGATACCTGAATCTCTGTGCCAAGCATGTATCTAACAGGTAGTAATCACAATCTAAAATAGATTCAATTAAAAGAGAAAAATAGGGAAACTACACTATGTGTCACCAATATTGTTCAATATTGCTTTAGACCATTTAAAATAACCAGATAACATAAAACACATGAGAGTATGCCAGCCAAAACAGACACAGGAGCTACATGAATCTAAATATAAAGCACTTTATATTAAAAAGTCAGATTTGAATAATTGGAGAAATATTTATTGTTCATGGGTAGGCAAAGCCAATATAATAAAAATGAAAATTTTACCTAATTTATTTATTCAATGCCATCCCAATTAAAATCACAAAAAATTATATTACTGAGTTATAAAAAATAATAAAATTCATTTGGAAGAATAAAAGGTCAAGAATTTCAAAGAAACCAAGGGGGAAAATGCAAAGATAGTGGCCTTACATATATGTATATGTGTGCATATGTATATGTATTCATGTTCAATTGTAGCCTTCTCCAGGGTGATTAGAAGGAAAGCAGAAAATTGGGGGGGTGGCATCTTTCATAAACAATCTCTCAGATAGGATATGATTGTGATGGAATACTGCTGATACATAAGAAACAATGAGCTGGTTGACTTAGAAAAACATGGAGAGACTTAGACCTATGACAGAAAATGCTATCCACCTCCAGAAAAAAGAACTGACAAATAGAAATATTCACAGTATGGTCTTACATATATGTAAATATGTTTTGTGTATGTGGGTGTATGTGTGTTTATAGACAGATATGTATAGGATTTTATATTTGTGTTTAATTGTAGGCTTCACTAAGGTGGAGTGGAGGGAGGGAGGGAGGAAGAGAGGAAAATAAATAAAAGCTGCACCACAGAGAACAAAAGAAAACCTAGAAGGAAGCACAGAAAAATTGTGTTGCTTTGAAAACAATGTGTCAGATTTATCACATAGGTTCTCATGAAATGGAAATTTATTGTTTTATGTTGAATGCTCTTGTGTTCTATTGTATACATGGAAATGTTCTTTTTTTTTCTTTTCTCATTATGTCTTTGAATTTGAAATTCATAAAAATTTCAAAAAAAAAGTCTACATAAAGCACTTATTCAGCCTAAGACAGCTTATGAGGCTGTTAGGAAAGATCTGACCTCCCAGGGTGGTGGTATGTCCTGATTGAAGTGCAGATACCTCAGGGCAGATGCCTCTGAATCCACAAACAACAATGCCTGAGAGCAGGTGTATTGGAGGCAGTCACAGCTTCAGGAACGTGCAGGAACGTGCATAAGGAAAACTAATAACATAATTGATTATATCAATAACAAAAGTAACAAAAATCATATGATTATCTCAATAGATGCAGAAAAAGCTTTTGACCAAATACAGCATTCATTCCATTTGAAAGCATAGGCATATGTAGTAGGAAGGCCGAATTTATGATCTCAAAGAGAATCATATATATGTCTGAATGGTTTGAAACCGCAAGATATATGGAATTCTCTAAGTAGAAAGCATCAAAACATTTATTTAGGCCCCACAGTAACAGACCCACGAACCAGCCTCCCCATTCCAATATTGTGGTCATAAGCTTCCAAGCCCAATAAGCCTGCTTCACAAGAGCAACCAGGAGGCCACAGAAAAGCATGATGGCATTAAACCAAATTATATTCATGCTTCCCCTCTCCGGTAAGGGGATTACCCACTAGCCTCAAGTCCTTGCTCGCACTCCTGGGTCCATACACGGGTCGGCTCTGCTTCCACAGCTCCTGCTTCAGCTTTATCTTCAGCTTCAGCTGTAGCTGTCTCTTGGCTCGCCTCTCCTCCCAGCCGAGCCTCTGGCATCCTCAAGCCTCACCTGAATGACCAGAGGCAATTGGTTCCCGAGTTGGCCCCTCTTAAGTCATCAATCTACACCTACGCAGGTTTCACACCTGATAGGGCTTTGGGCCTGGGGCTTAGCACTTAGCAAGATTAAATGAAACAGCTGAATCACTCAAAGTAAACAAAAGCCAAACTCCTGAAGTGCTAAGGAGCCCATTTTGCCTTACCTACACAGCATAAGAGCACTTAGGTGGCACAGTAGATAGGATGCAGGCCCTGGAGTCAGGAGGACCTGAATTCAAATCTGGCTTCAGACATGACTAGCTATGTGACTCTGGGCAAGTCACTTAAACCCAATTACCTTGCCACAAACATAAAGCGAGCCCCAGAACATGAAGTTAGTGACCAAGCTCCCAGCTCCTAGCACAAAAAGCTTGGGACAGTGCCCCCTTTGTACCAGGAACAGAGTTCAACTTTAAAAGCCATGAAATAGGCCAAAAAAATGAGCAAGAAACAAAAAAGAACCTTGATCATCGAAAGCTACTATAGTGACAAAGAAGATCAAAACACAAACTCAGAAGAAGACAACAATGTCAAAATGCCTACATGCAAAACCACAAAGGGGAATATTGATTGGTCTCTAGCCCAAAAATCCTTCCTGAAAAAGGATTTTTTAAATCAAAAAAGGGAGATAGAAGAAAAATTGGGAAAAGAAATGAGATGCGCACAGGAGACAGTCAACAACTTGGAACAGGAAGGACAAAAATCACCTGAAGAAAATAATTCCTTAAAAAATACAATTGAAAAAAAAATACAATTGGCCAAATGGGGAGAAAAAATCCACTGAAGAAAACAACTTCTTAAAAAGTAGAATTGACCAAATGGAAAAGGAGGTAATTGAAAGGTAATTGAAAAAAATAATTCCTTAGAAATTAGAATTAGGCAAATGGAAGCTAATGACTGACTCTATGAGACATCAAGAATCAGTCAAAATCGAAAGAATGAAAAAATAAAATAGAATGTAAAATACCTCATTGGAAAAACAACTGATCTGGAAAATAGACCCAGGAAAGATAATTTAAGAACCATTGGAGAGGAGAGGATTCTGGGATGATGGTGGAGTAGGTTAGAAAATTCCAAGCTCTCAAGATTTTCTCCCACAAAAGAGTTAAAATAGAATTTTAGGGTAAATAAAGTATGAGTTGAGACAGAGAAGAACAGAGGCACAACCATGGTCTTCCTGGGACAATTTGAGATCTGAAGAAAAATCCCAGGAATAAGTTTGGTCTCCTGAAGAGTAAACACCTCCATCTTAGGTTCCATTTTAACAACAAGCGGCAAGTCCTGGGGTTAGTTGATTTGAGAGGCCACCTCAGCCCCAGCCACAGAAACTTTTATCCCTAGGATAGTGAGGGGAGTTGGGCATTTGAGCTCAGGAAGATTGAGGGAACCTCTGCTGAGGAGGAACACCACACCCAGCTGTGCTGTGAAGAGCAGTAGGGGCAAGAAGGAACCAGCACAGGCCAGGTGAGTGCAGAAGCAGTGGGGCAGAAAGCTCCTGGCTGTGGGCACTCACAGGAGGTTGGAGGTTTGGCCTTGGTTCCAGGCTAGAGGGGAGAACTGAAGATCTGGGGCAAGACACACCATTTCCCATACCCCAGGGCTAGAGGTGATTACAAAAATCAAGCTATTACCACTAAAAATGCACAGGCAAAAGAGAAATAATGCAACCATAGAAACCTATTATGGGAATAGAGCAGACCAGGGTCCATCTTCAGAGGAAGATATTGAAGTAATGAAATCTCTAAAGAGTAATGTCAAATGGTCACCTGCCCAAAAAAGAATTCATAAAGATCTTTAAAAAGACTTTAAAAATAAAATGACAGAGATGGAGAAAAAGCTTTAAAAAAAAAGAATAATCCAAGAAAAACAAGAAGATTATGAAAGGAAAGTTAACCAATTAGAAAAGGAGATCCAGAACCTTAAGGAGGAAAATGCCACCTTGAAAATTAGAATGGGGCACAGTGAAGGCACTGAAATTATAAGAGATCAAGAAATAATTAAACAAAACATGAAGAAAAAATAGAAGAGAAAATGAAACATCTTAAAAGAAAAACAACAGATGTGGAGAATAGATCAAGAAAAGAAAATATTAAAATAATTGGACTAACTGAAAGTTATGATCAAAAAAAGAATATTGATACAATAGTACAAGAAATAATTAAAGAAAATTGTCCTGAAGCATTAGAACAATGGGACGTAGAAATAGAAAAAATCCATCATCACCACTTAAAAGAGATCCTATGAGGAAAACTCATAGGAATATCATAGTTAAATTCCAAAACCTCAAGGATAAAATATTAAAAGCATCAAGATTAAAACAATTTAAATATGAGGGTTCCACAATCGGAATTACACAAGACCTAGCATCAGAGAAGTTAAAGGACCACAGGTCTTGAAACACAACATATTGAAGAGCAAAAGACCTGGGGTTCCGGCCAAAGATATCATACCTTGCAAAGTTAAGTACTATTTTGAATGAAAAAAATGGACATTTGATAAACTTTCAGATTTCAAGACTTTGTAAAAAAAAAAATCCCTAACTTAATAGAAGATTCGACATGAAAGAACCAAGAGAAACATAAGGTATATACCAAAGACATAAGGGATCCATGAGGACAGACTGTTTACCTCTTATATAATGTAAAATGTATGTCTAAGATACTTATTAATAACTGGCAGGCTCATAAGAAAGATTGGGGTAAGCCTGACAATGATATGAATTTTTAAAAGTAAAACCATTTAGAAACAACTAAAAAGAGTAACTATTTTATGCAAATGAGGTGCAAAAGGAAGAAAGGATACAGAGGAATTAGATGGAGGAGGAGAGCTGGTAGTTTTGGTAACCTACTTTCATCAGGAATGGGTTTTAGAGGGAAAAATACATATATATTTAGAAGAGTATAAAAATCTTCTAAATTTAGAATAAATAAAATGGTAGGGGCATAGAGAGGGGGGAAAGGACAAGGGAGGGATCTTTAGAGGGAAGAATGAGGGATTGGTAAAAGGGGGTATAGAAAGGTGTGTAGATTAAAGGGAATGGGAGGAGAAGGGAGGGATCCTTGGAGGGGGGAAGGCAAGTAATAGGAGAGCAAGGTAGCAGGTAGAAATAAAATAGAGCAGGCAGGAGGGATAGGAAATAAGAGATATGTACAAACATAAAAACAAAGATCAGTAGTAGAGTATATTTGGGAAAGCATATGTCTATATAAGCATTTATATATGTATAAGTGTATGTATATATCTGTATGGGTATGTATATATCAAGAAACATATCTAAACTATATTGTAGCCTTCTGGGGGTAGGGGGAGGGGAAAAAAGAACAAAGTTAAAAAGTGCACAGCAGAGACCAAAAGAAAACACAGGGAATCAAAGAAAAGGTGGACAATTCTCAAGATAAGGTATATTATTTATCATACAGGCTTTCTTGAAATGAAAATTTATTGTTACATATTTTGAACCCTCTCTTATGTTCTGCTATACACTTGACTTTTTTTCTTTCTTACTTTGTATTTAAGTTTATGAAATGTTTTTGTTTCTTTTCTTTATTCTGTATTTGTATTCTGGTAAAATAAATTAAAAAAGAAGAAAAAAAGGACCATTGGACTGCCTGAAAGCATGATCAAAAAAAGAACCTGGACAGTATTTTTCAAGAAATTATGAAGGAAAACTGCCCTGATATCCTAGAACCAGAGGGTAAAATAGTCTTTGAAAGAATCCGCCAACCACCTCCTGAAAGAGATCCTAAATTGCAAACTACAAGGAACATTGAAGCCAAATTCCAGAATTATCAGGTTAAGGAAAAAATACTGCAAGCAGCCAGAAAGAAACAATTGAAATATCAAGGAGCCATAGTCAGGATTACACAGAACTCAGCGGCTTCTACATTAAAGGATCAGAGGGCCTGAAACATGTTATTTATTCCAGAAGGCAAAGGAGCTTGAATTACAACCAAGAATCAACTACCAAGCAAAATTAAGTATAATCTTTCAGGGGGAAAGACAGATATTTAATGAAACAGAGGACTTTCAAATTTTCCTGATGAAAAGACCAGAGCTGAACAGAATATTTGATCTTCAAAGGCAAGATTCAAGAGAAGCATAAAAAGAGAAACAGGAAAGAAAAAAAAATGTTACTCAATAAAGTTAAACTGTTTACATCCCTACACAAGTAGATGATATGTATAACTCTTTAGGATTGCACCTTTATTAGGGAAGTTAGAAGGAGTATACACAGACAGAGGGTATGTGTATAAGTTAACTAGGATGCGATATTAAAAAAAAATAAGGGGTGAAAAAAAGGATTGTACCAGGAGGAGGAAGGGGCAGAATAGGGTAAATTACATCAGATGAAGAGGAGCAAAAGACCTATTACAGTAGAAGGAAAGAAGGGGCATATGGGAACATTGTTTGAACCTTACTTTCATCGGATTCAGCTCAAAAAGGGAATGATATACACACTCAGTTTGCTACAGAAATTTATACTACCCTACAGGGAAGTAGAAGGGCAAAAAAGAAAGAAAAGGGGAAGGGGTCTAATAGAAGACTGGACAGATAGCAGGAGCTGGTGGTCAGAAGTAAAACACTGGTGAAGAGAGCTGGGTGGAAGGAGAGAGAAAAATATTGTTGATGAGAATAACCTATTCTCTTAAATAACTGACTGTAACACATCGAATTAAATTTTTTTACTTCTTTTGTATTATTCCCCCAAAAGACAACTAGAGTTTCATTATTATTGGTGAACTGGCAAACTACTTTTGTTTTTTTGTAATAGTATTCTGCTTTTTCTAATTGTATGTAAAGACAATTTTTTT
>CM053622.1:512387267-512400680 GCA_028646595.1 Phalanger gymnotis
TATTTCACATTGTCTTCCATTTTTTCATTCCTTTGGTTCTGCTTTATAATATCTTGATTTCTCATCAAGTCACTAGTTTCCACTTGCTCCAATCTAATTTTTAAGGTGATATTTTCTTCAGTGGTCTTTTGGACCTCCTTTTCCCTTTGGCTAATTCTGCCTTTCAAGGCATTTTTCTCCTCATTGGCTTTTTGGAGCTCTTTTGCCATTTGAGTTAGTCTATTTTTTAAGGTGTTGTTTTCTTCAGTATATTTTTCAGTACTTTTTTGGTATCCTTTAGCAAGTCATTGACTTGTTTTTCATGGTTTTCTTGCATCATTCTCATTTCTCTTCCCAATTTTTCCTCTACTTGTCTAACTTGCTTTTCCAACTCCTTTTTGAGCTCTTCCATGGCCAGATACCAGTTCATGTTTTTCTTAGAGGGTTTTGATGTAGGCTCTTTGACTTAGTTGACTTCTTCTGGCTGTATGTTTCGGTCTTCTTTGTCACTAGAGAAAGATTCCAAAGTCTGAGACTGAATCTGGGTGTATTTTTGCTGCCTGGCCATGTTCCCAGCCAACTACTTGACCCTTGAGTTTTTCATCAGGGTATGACTGCTTGTAGAGTAGAGAGTACTTTGTCCCAAGCTTGATGGGTTGCACTATTGTTTTCAGAGCTGTTTCTACACAGCCAGCTCTGCCACACCAGCATTCCTCCTCCCCCAAGAACCACCAACCGGGACCTGACTCAGATCTTAAGCAGGCTCAGCACTCCTGCTCTGATCTGCCACTTAATTCCTCCCACCAGGTGGGCCTGGGGCTGGAAGCAACTGCAGCTGTAGTTCTGTCCTCAGAGCTGCACCACCTCTGCTGCCCCCTGGGGCAGTGGCCGAACTGCAAACTCCTTTCACTCTGTCCCCTGCAGCTTTTCCCACTAACCTTCCCTGTTGTCTTTGGTGTTTGTGGGTTGAGAAGCCTGGTGACTGCCACAACTCATTGATTCAGGGCATTAGGGCCTGTTCTGCCTGGCTCCTGGTCTGGTTGGTCCAGGCGCAGCCCATGCTGGGCTCTGCTCCTCTCTGCTCCCAACTCCATGGAATAGACCTTACCCAGCAACCATCCAGGCTGTCCTGGGCTGGAGCCCTGCTTATCTCTGCTATTTTGTGGGTTCTGCCACTCTAGAATTTGTTCAGAGCCATTTTTATAGGTTTTTGGAGGGACCTGGGCGGGTAGCTCACACAAGTTCTTGCTTTCCAGCTGCCATCTTGGCTCTGTAGTTACCACTTCTTAATCCCACCCAAATCTTCTCATTGTCTTTTTTTGCATATAAGTATCAATCTCACCCCCATCAAGGCACAGATTCATTAGGAATCTAGCCACTCTATTAGTGTTATGATAAACCCCACTATTTAGACTGAAAGGATTTTGAGTGCTTGAATTCTTTCTAGGCAGACCCCCACCCCCCATACCCTGACATTTCAAGGAATTGTCTGATTCCTTCAAGCCCTTCTCCAGTCAAGACTGAAAGGTACATAAGCCTTCCCTCTCTCTCTTTCTATACTCCTGTCATAATTGATAGTTGGGGCTGCTCTCCAAGTACCTCAGAAGGTTTGGAGGTGCTTTTCGAGCCTGATACTCTAAGGCCCCACTCAGGTCAGACGGTTACGAGGCTGTCTTGGACCCAAGCACACCTTCCACTGCATACGGGATGCCATTTCAGGAATCATATGCCTAATTCTCTAGATTCTCTAGAACACTAGGGAATTGGGAAAACTGCAGGGGCTTTTTGGTTTCCTGAAGCTTATAGGCAAAAATAGGCCAATCTTTTCTTTTTCAATTCCCAAAAATTCACCCCTGGGTTGTCTTGTAAAGAATTGGAAAAAGTTTGTTTTCTCTTGAGACTTCAAAAAGAAACAGCTTTTGTTCTTTTCAACACAGCTTGGATACCCTTACAGCTAGATTTATGCTACCATAGAGAAGGGAAATGGATGGAAATATCATATATCCTAGCCTTCATGGCTCTCACACAAGAACCCACTCTGCAGAAAAAGTGTAAGATGATTATAGCTAGGTTTACCCCACAAAAGGGGATGGGAAGCAACTCGATATCTTAGATGATCCTCAGGGCTTCAGCCCCTAGGTTATCTACACCACCCCTTTCCCTCTCCTGCCTCCTCCCCTCCCCCACTCTGTTCACCTTCCCTGGCCCTTTCTTCTTATCCCTTCCTCCCTGGCCCCTCCCTTCCTGGCCCCTCCCCTCCTAGCTCCCTCATTCCTCTTCTCTTCTCCCCCACCCCTCCCTGCTGCCCCCACCCCTTCCCCATCGGGGCATTTATTTGACATCATCTATCTCTGCTACTGCCATGATGACATGAAGCTCCACTGAGATACCATTAGCTTCTATTGGCTAAAATAAGAGTAATTCTTACTCAATAAATATTATCCACAAAATAAATATTTCCTGGCTGTGGACTGAGATGGAAAGCTATCTTAATTTGACTGAAATTACTTCCACCTAAGGTATTCAATTAGTATTTTTATATATTGAATTCAATTAAAGAATCCTGGTTAAGTAGAATCATTCATTAAGGATGATTTGTCTCATTTAAACACAGCCCCTTGTGTCCACAGTAGTTAACCATTTGTTAATCAAGACAAATTGAAAAAGATGCCCCACTGTAACAACAATGCTTCTTGCTGCTACCATGGCTGTGTAAGGCCAATAACACCAGCACATACGAGGGGTGGTAGCACAGGTTCTTTTGATCTGCTTTTCTAAGGAAAGGAACTTTAAGGGGTTAACAATTTCACTTTAATCAAACATACATATACCATTCACTTAGTTCAGGGGGAAAAGCCAGCACTCTGAACTTCAGAGCAAATACAAACAGAAATTACAAACAGAGAAAATATAAACAGAGCAAATAACACAAATCAACAGACAGGCTTCTAGCTGTCTGACCAAAGCTATACATACATAGTTACCAGAGAGAGAAGCAACAACATTTGGGTTTTCAAAGCTGGAGGGCTCCTTAATGGCTATGCAGAGTCTCCATACCAACCCTCTTCCAATGAGTGAGCCTCAAACAAAATGGTAACCTCAGAGTATATATACACTTCTTCAGGGTGAGAATACTTTACACCTCTCCAGGGTTCATACCTCTTGAGGGTTTCACACCTTTCATGACCTAACTAGCAAAAGGGTGTGGGCCTTCCTACAAACAAAGGCAAGACTCAATCAAAGGCACTTGACTGCCTTAGTGCTGAGAAGAACTCCAAAACAAAAGACAACAAAAAGTCCCATTTTGCTTGCCATTATACCTGCCAATGACAAAAAAAAAAAAATCCCTGTTAAATTAGGCTTTTCCTTTGTGTTGAAATTATTATCTAATGGAGTAAAACATTCCAGTCTCCATCAGAATGAAACTTTTGTTCAATGGCAATTACTTGATTTCAGCCTCAATGTGCTCATCCTTTTTAATAAAAAAAAAAAATCCCTTAGTAAAACTAGACAGATTTAAAACTCGACAGATTTGCTCTTTCCCAGTGAATACTAAACCAACATTTTCACACAATGGAAACTGTCACTCAGTCTGCCTGTGGAGTTCAAAATCCAAACCCACTCTAAATTGGAACTTATTTACTAGTTCCTGAAGATATGTTACTGAGATTTCCTAGAACATACAACCAAATGAGTATTGAATTACTTCAACTGGCATAAAGTCTAGTCACAGAAAAATCTCAATCAAGTAGGTATATCCCTCCAGCAAACAACATAGTTTGGGTTTGAGGGTGTCCCTGGGGGATTCAAGGGTGCAAAGCAGAAAACAGCTGTATTGAGAGAGTCACATAACATTAAATGGAAGATGATAAGAGGTTAGGTCTTTAAAAATGCAATGTACTATCTTTTACATTTTATGTTTCACCAATTTGTCTAATTTCTTTCTTTCACTGAGGACGTTTTGTCTTGAATTTTCCTGGGATTCTCAGAAAACAAAACTACATTGGGGCTTTTTAGTGTAATACACCTAATCAATTGAAATTTTTCTTTGACAAGACTTGAGGCCAATTGAAGCAATTGCAAAATAATTAGATTTTCTTCTCTAGAAAATCAAACACAATCTTCAGGAACTGGAAAATAATTTCAAATTTATGTAGGGGATTTGGAACTCCACAAGCAGACTGAAATACAGTTTTAAAGGATAAGAACAATTTTCCGTGTGAAAATGATGGTGTAGTATTCACTGACCTTGCTGGTTCCTTCTGTGTGGTACAATGTGATATCAGAATTTCCTCTTGAGTAAACCTTCCTGAGAAATTGGCAGGAGGTCCAATGTTAGTTTTGCATTGACTTCTCTTATTTCTTCATATTGTGTCTGAGATACCACAAATTTGAGTTGCTTATACCATATGATAATTTTTTAATTAGAAGGTCATTTTGACAAATTTGTCTTTACATTCTTCTGTAAGTTACCACGTTCTTAATTTTTCTCTTTCTTGTTTGACTTTGCTGAAGTATATACATCCAAGGAAGAATTGCCTTACACAGGGAAAGTTTTCCCAACATCATATGTGCCCTTCCCGAAAGTCATTGATTTTTAGATGATGGTTTATGCTCCAAGAGTTCTAACAATTCTCAAGGGAGATTGTTCCATCTGGTGCATTTTGGGTATAATCAACATTCATGCAGATAAGACTTCTTATCAGAACATTTTTTGAGGAGTCAGAGGAGGACTCCATTTCAGCTGAGAGCTGAATGTTTTGGGGCTTTCCTAGACCAACACAAGATGGATGTGTTGTGGTTTCATGATATGTTGTGATGGAACCATCTCAAAAAATTCAGAGTCAAACCACCTCTAATCCAAGTATAGACATTTATTGAGATTGACGCCTTTCGTGAAGCCGGCTAAGTTCTAAGAGGAACCAGCAACTTCAGAGAAAGCAAGATGGATTTTTATAGGGTAAAGATGCAATTGCGTAAAAGAAATTATGAATATTAAAAAGGCAGGAGGGGTTTGTTAAAGGATTAATTAATAGGGGAGGGGTCCTAACCACAGTGGAACTATGCATGCAATTATCCACAATGCATACAAAAAAAACCATTGGGGGTATGTATGTATGTATGTTAATGATATTATAATAAGCTCTCTACGTCATAAGTTCACCTAAAGGACAGCTTTTGCTATTACTGTGCAGATGCCTACTTAGGGAAAGTCGCTTCTATTGTTTTGGGGTCCACATCTTGCTTGGGTATCCTGATGCTGCTGCTTTCTGATTGGCTGAGTATTGAGGTCCTGTCTGAGACTAGATGAATGTGGTTGTGGTTGAGTCCAGGGGCACACCTGCTGTTTCTGTGGGAAATATGAAGAATGGGTCTGGGGAAAGTGGCTAGCTAGAGGCAGTTGCTGAGATCCCATCACATGGACATGCCTGCCATTTCTGTGAGAAATTCGAGTTCATGGACACACCTATTGTTCTAGTGAGCAGTGAGGCACATATGAAGAAGTTAGGATATTGAGTGAGGGGTGAGTGGCTAGGAAGGGGTAGTGGGTTTGCTGTTCAGTGGGGCCTATAAGGAAGATAGAATATTGGGGCTGGGTCAGTTTTATTAGCATTCCATCAGATGCATATACTCATTCTCATATATAAAAGTGACAAGACAATGATTATAGTAATCTACTGTTTGATAAACTCAAAGACTCCAGTTTCTGGGATAAGAACTCACTATTTAGCAAAAACAGTTGGGAAAACTGGAAAATAGTATGGTAGAAACTAGGCATAGACTAACATCTTATACCATATGGTAAGACAAGGCCAAAATGGGTACATGATTTAGACATAAAGAGTGATAAGCAAATTAGGAGAGTAAAGAATAATTTACCTGTCAGTCCTATGGAGAAGGGAAGAATTTATAACTAAACAAAAGAAAGAGAACATTACGAAATGCAAAATGGATAATTTTGATTACATTAAATTAAAAAGGTTTTGCTGAAGAAGTTGTGGTATATGAATGTAATAGAACACTACTGCGCTATGAGAAATGATGAGCAGGCAGACTTCAGAAAAACCTGGAAAGACTTACATGAACTGATGGGAAGTGAAGTGAGCAGAACCAGGAGAACATGTTACACCATCACAGGAACATTGTGTGATGACCCATTAGCCCTTCTCACCAATACAATGATCTAGGATAATTCCAAAAGACTCAAGATGGAAAATGCTATCCACAGACAGAGAAAGAAAATATCGAGTTTAAATGCAGATTGAAGCATACTATTTTCTCTTTTTTTTGTTTTTTCTTTCTCGTGGTTTTCCCCTTTTGTTCTGAGTCTTCTTCAAAACATGACTAATGTGGAAATATGTTTAATATAATTGTACATGTATAGCCTACATCAGATTGGTTGCCATCTTGGAGGAGGGGGGAGGGAAAAGAGGGAGAAAAAAATTTGTAACTTAAAATCTTGTAAAACTGAATGTTGAAAACTATCTTTGCATGTAAATGGAAAAAAATACTATTAAGTGGAGGGAAAATAAAAGTGACAAGAGCAGACTGTGTATGTTGAATACTGGAATGACATGAGATGCATAGAAATAATGGTGCATTTCATATCTATTGTTGGTCTTTGTTCCTTTCAAGCATTACCAATTCTTCATGACCCATTTAGGGTTTTCCTTGCAAAGATACTGGAGTTCCTTGCCATTTTCTACTCAACTCATTTTACAAGAAGAAAACTGAGACAAAAAGAGTTCAGGGATTTGCCCAGGGTCCAAGAGCTAATAATTGTTTGATGTTGAACTTGAAGTCATGAAGATGAGTCTTCTTGATTCCAAAACAAGTGCTCTCTTTACAAGTTGGCTAGATGCCTTTCATATGTATAAACTCAATTAGTTCTCATCTTTCATTTAAAATTGCATGACACTTTTTTCATGGAGTCTTTTGTTTTGTTTTGAATAAATCACAGACTTCAAAACGAGCCTACACTGTGTGGTGCAGGAATTGCACCTATTCCATTGTGATTTTTCTGTATTAGACTTTGTAACAATTAAAGTATTTGAAAAAAAGTCAGTTGATCACATCTCCTCCAAGAATTTCAGTCACATATCTTCAGAACAGGAGGAAAAAGATGCAATTTCCAGAGTGCATTTCGAGGTCCACAGACAGAGTGGGTGACAATTTCCATGGGAGAGGAATCACTCCCTGTGTGAAAATATGGATTTGGTATTGCCTAGAACTTCAAAATTCTTCTACTTCAGACCATCTAATATCAGAATGCCCTCTTAGGTAGACCCTCATGAAAACTCAGCAGGAATTCCCATGTTGGTTTGGCACTGACTTCTCTTTTTTCCTTGTATAGTGTCTAGAGCTTTGATGGGTTCCAGTTGCTTATGCCATGTGACAAGTTTTTAGTGAGAAGGTTATTTGGACAAATTCATCTTTCCCTTCTTCTACAACTTACTACTTTCTTAATTTTCTGTCTCTCACTCAACTCTACATCATCCAAGAAAGAATACCCTTATACCGGAAAAGTTTTCCCAACATTATATGTGCCCTTCCTTAGAGTCACTGCTTTTTCGAGATGGTTATTCATGCTCCAACAACAATTCTGGCAATTCTTAGATGAAAGGGTTCCATGTGGTACATTTTAGGTATAATCAACATTCGTCCCAGTAAGGCTTCTTCTTAGAACATTTCTTTGGGGTTCAGAAGAGAGCACCATTTCACCCGAGAGCTTAATTTATTGAAACTTTGGCTGGCCTTTCTCAACCAATAAGACAGATACAAATAATCATTCTCAAATAAGAGGGACAAGAGCAGCCCATTTACTTTGACTACTAGGATGACACCATTGTTGTTTCTAATTCTTTTCCCACTAGATCACAACTTCTCTGTCTTTGAGAATTCTGGAAAAAAGTGGGGAAAGAAGAAAGATGAAACGCATAGAAATGGTGGAGCACTTTGTGTCTCTTCTTGTTGTTTCACTCATTTTACAGATAAGGAAACTGAGACAAAAAGAGTTGGGGTACTTGCCTGTGTTCAAACAGCTAGTAATTACCCAAAATCAAATTTGAAGTCATGGAGATGAATCTTCCTGATTCCAAACTCAGTGCTCTATTAGTCTATTTAACTAGTCACCTAGCTGCCTTTCATGTCTATAGACCCAAGAATCATTGATTATTGGATCATTGTTTGTGCTCTAACAAGTGTTCTGACAATTCTCGGGCAAGTCTGTTCCACGTGGTACAATATAGGTATATCTCCCTTCATGCAGATAAAGCTTCTCCTTAGAACAATTTTTGAGGGCTCAGAGAAGAGATCCATTTCAGCTGAGAGCTGAATTAACTGAAGCTTTGACTGGCCTTCCTTGACCAAGAAGATGGATACACATACCTATTCTCACATTTAGGTATGACGTGAGCAGCCTATTTACATTGAATACTGTAATGACAGGGTGGTTGCCTCCAACTCTCTTCCCTCTAAGTCTAATCCTCTCTACTTTTGAAAATTTTGGAAAAATTGGAGAAAGAAGAGAGATAAGATGCACAGAAAGGTGAGCACATTTCATATCCACTGTTGTTGTTATTCACTCATTTCAGTTCTGAATGAGTCTTCATGACGCACTTGGAAAATTCCTGGTAGGGATGTTGGAGTGGTTTGCCATTTCCTTCCCAACTCATCTTACAAATGAGGAAACTGAGACAAAAAGAGTTCAGGGACTTGCCTATGGTCATGCAGCTAGTAATTGCCTGATGTTGAAATTGAAGTCATGGAGATGAGTCTTCCTGATTCCAAAGTGAATGCTATTTGCCAGTCAGCTAGCTGACCTTCATGTTTATAGATCTGAGAATCATTGATTATTAGGTCATTGTTCATGTCCAACAAGAGTCCTGATAATTCTAAGGCAAGAGTTTTCTAGGTGGTACATTTGAGGTATATCTCCATTCATGTAGGGAAAGTTTCCTCTTAGAACAAGGGTGGTGAACCTGTGGCCTTGAGGCCACATGTGGCCCACAGGTCCTCAAGTGTGGCCAAATCCATTGGATTCAGTCAAAGAGCCACACTTGATGACCTAGAGGGCTACATGTGACCTCAAGGCCACAGGTTCCCCATCCCTGTTAAGACAACCCTGTTTGGTTGGAGGAGGGATCCATTTCAGCAGAGCTGAATGTTTCGGGAGTTTGGCGGGTCTTCCTTGACCAACAAGATGGATGTAAGTAGTCATGCTCACGTTTAGGAATGATAATGGAGCCTATTTAGATGGAATACTGGAATGACAGGACTGTTGCTGGTCTAAGCCTCTCTACCTTTGATAGTTCTGGAAAAAGTGGTGAGAGATGAGATGCAGAGAAACAGCTGCCTACTTCATGTGTACTGTTTCTGTTCATTAGTTTCTTTTCTGATCCACCCTTCATGACCCCTTTTAGCGTTTTCTTGGCAAAGATTCTTAAGTGGTTTGCCATTTCGTTCTCCAGCTCATTTTACAGATGAGAAAACTGAGGGGAAATGGGTTCAGAGACTGGCCTAGCGTCAAACAGCTACTAATTTTCTTAGGTTGGATTTGTAGTTAGGAAGATGAGTCTTGCTTGATGGATTCTAAGCCGCATGTTCTGTCGACTACCCTCCTGGCTGGTTATTAGATGATAGTTCACACTCCAAGGAGAGTTCTGACAATTCCCAAGTGAGTGGTCCATGCCGTGCGTTTTAGGAGTTTTGCATAGTTTTCTTTTTTATGAAACGATATAATAAATTTAACGTGTTACTTTCAAAGCTGTCCTGCTTGTGTTTGCCTCTGAACTTACACAGTTTTACTTCTTTTCTTTTGGGGGGGGGGGGTGGAATGTGAAGCTGAATTACAAGGCCCACCCAAAATATCTGATAAAGACCGTAAAGGCCAAATGACTCCCGCCCCCCATTCAATCCCTTCACCCTCCCAAAGAGCAAAAATACACTTCTCCTCCCCCCGCATCCCCATCGCGCTTAGAGACCTCTCACTAAGCAGTCCTTCTTATCCTTCTTTCCTCCCTATCCTTATCTTTCTTTTCCAGTCACTTTTTACGCCTTCCATTTTTCTACTTGGTTTTCTTTCTGGACCTTTTCTATTTTCTCTGTTCCCTTCCCCACTCTTCTCTCCTCCCCTTCCCCGTCTTCTCAGCCCCTCCCTCCACCCAAGTCGTTTCCTCTCCCTCTCCTCCTCATCTTTCCCCTCCCCCTCCCCGCCTTCCCGACTTGGGTGGGGGGGAGGGGAAAGGAAGGGAACCAGATCCCTCCCCTTGAAGTCGCCCGAGCCTCGTCCCCGGAAGTGGTAATGCTCCAGGAGACATTGCCGGAAGTGGCTGAGGCCGGGAGCCCGCCGCTCTGGAGGCGGCGGCAGTTGTGGGGCTGTGCTAGTGGGCCCCGGACGACGGTGCGCCGAGGGCCGGAGGAGGAGGTAGAGGAGGAGGAGGGGGCGGTGGCCCCGGGCGAGCGAAGCCTGGGCCCTGCCCATGGAGAGCGGCGGGGCGAGCCGTGGCTGGTGAAGCTGGACGCTCATGGAGCCTCCGGAGGAGCCGCTCCGACCTGTGATCTACACCATGGAGAATAAGCCCATCGTCACCTGTGAGTGACCCCGGCCCGCGGCCTACCCCGGCCGGGTGCGGGCTGAGGAGACTGTGACCACGGCTGCGGCTACTGTGGGATAGCGCCCTGGGCGGGGGGGGGGGGGGCATTCCCGGAAGTTGTCTTCTTTCGCCTAGTCCCCACGAATCTGCACCCTGGTCTGCGGCTTTGGTCGGGGGGCTGGGAGGGAACAGGGGTCTCCTGACACTCTTGACCTAACCTGGCTCTCTCCTGGGACCGTTCGCCAGCTGCAGCCACAGGTCGGAATTTGCATGTGTTCCTGGGATCCAGAGAGTGCACTCTTGGGTACCCCCGCTTTCATTCCTGGGGTGTGGGCCTAATTTGGGTCTACAAGGAGGGGAGTTGGACGTCTAGAGATGTTTTTGAAAGAAGATTGTGTGAGCCTTGGTCTAGGTCACCCACCCTGTTTTCTCAGGTGCTTGTTAAAGAGAGTCCTTAGGGAAATAAAATGTACTATTACTCTCCGTGCCCAGGTGCATTTAACAACTTTTTGAAGGAGCCCTCGTTTTGTAGAGGGTATAAAAAGACTTCCCCAGAGATTGTGTCTAAGAGGCAGCTGACCCACGGTTAAAAATAGAAGAGAAAGAATGAGAATTATTGTGGAGCTAAATTCACCTCATCAGTTTGTAAACATCGCTTTTCTGCACGCCAAAAGAAAACCAAGCTTTCCTTGCTCACTACACTTATTTCCATAGGAGGCCTGTAATGATTTTCCAAAAAGTAAAGGAAGTTTTGAGTTCACTATATCAGGAAAACTCTTTATAGTGGTATAGGGAGAGAATGGAGGCATAGAAGTAAGGGGTACAATTTATTTGGGATTAGTGGTTGCATTTTATTTAGAATAAAACTCATGCATAGGAGTAGATTTAAATGCTTTAATAAAAAACACTAGAGCTTTTATAGCTGTGCTAGACAGTATTCTTAATGAATGTCTCATACATCCCTCTAAGATCCTTCTCTCTCCTTCCCTTGTTGCGGTCTTTTCTTTTTAATGTAATTTCTATGCTGTGTGTGAGTGTATGTGTGCAATTGTGTTCAGGCTTTATCCATGGATGCCAGTTCCCTTTGTTCTTTCGTGATTATATGCTCTTCATCTTATGCACTTCTCTGATATGATAATTATTTCCTTTCTTCACCAATATAGTCCCCTGTCCCTCCCATTTTTGTTTTCTAAGACTGCCAATGTAGAACAGAGCTTTTTTTTTTTAACTTAACCCTCCACACACACCCTCACACCCACCACCTAGGTATAATCCTTGATTCTTCACTGTTTTCATCCCTATCATATCTGTTGCCAGGATTTCACTTTTGCAACATATCTCCAATAAGCCCCCTTCTTTCTGACACTGCTACTACTCTAGGTTAGGCCCTTATCACCTCACTCCTAGACTATTGGCATAGCCTGCTCTTGGGGTTTGCCTCTCTGCTTCAGTCCATCCTCCATTCTCCTACCAAAGCGATTTTCCTAAAGCACAGATCTGACTGTGTCACCCTGCCATACTTAATAAACTCCAGTGACACCCTATAGCCTCCAGGATCAAATACAGAATTCTCTGGTATTCAGAGCTCTTCGTTACCTAGCCCCCTCCCATTCCAGTTTTCCTACACCTGACTTCCTGCCACGTACTCTTTGATCCAGTGACACTGGCCTCCATGCTGTTCCATGAACAAGACATCCAACAACATCTCTTGGCCCCTGACCCACATGTCTGGAATACTCTTGCCCCCTCATCTCCGGCTTGCTTCCCTGGCTTCCTTTAAGTCGCAACTAAAGCAAAAGGAAGCCTTTCCCAACTCTCTTAATTTTAGTGCCTTTTCTCTATTCCTATGTATCCTGTGGAGAGATTGTAGCATATATTTATTTACTTATTGTCTTCCCCATTAGATGGTGAGCTCCTTGAGGGCTGTCATTTGTCCTTGTTTGTATCTCCTTTAGCTTAGCCCTGTGCTTGGTGCTTTGTAGGTAATTAATAAATGTTTTATTGACCTCATAACTCATTAAGTCTATTTGGCTCATTCTAATTTTCTGTTCCTTGGCTGTTTTTTTATTGTTTGTAGGTATTTATTTTCCTCACCATTTTTTTTTTATCATTAGCTATTCTATTTTATATCTCTTGTGTCAGTTCTTCTTTGTAATCATTGTGGCTAGGACATCTTTTTTCTTTGAGGCTTTACCTGGACTTGTGGGTTTACTGTGTTTCTCAGGGTTTATTCCCTGGTTATCTCTCAGACGTAGATATTTTCTCATTGTGTTCAGTTTTCCTTGTTTTTCTCATCTCTTCAGCCTAAGTGGCCCAAGGTGGGTGGGAAAGCAGGAGAGGTGTGCAGAATATTCTGGGGTCAGGCTTTGCAACTAATGACTTGGGCTGGGCCGACCAGGTCTTAAATATGGTAGCCAAGACTATGTTTTTCCTTCAAAGGAGTCTTGGAGTGCTTCAGTGCTGGGCACTGCTTTAAGACTGACTCTCATCACAGGGCTCTAGGACCTCCCCTTGTATTAGGTTCTTCCTGGGTCTTACCCAGTTGCCCTTAAGCTCTGGGGCTCTTCTAGTACCACAGGCTTGTAGATCCCCTGGGCCAGTTTTTGCCAAGGGGTGTTCTCCTGCCACTAGGTTCAGGGCTGCTGCTCATTTAGGACACTACCTAGAACTCTCCAGAGCTGCTTCTTAAAACTAGGCTTCTATAGTCATAAACTTTGGGGGTGCCTCTGGCTTGGCATTGCCTAGGTCCTTTTTTCCATCACTAGATTGGAGCTGATGGTTGGTGCCTTCTGGGGCTGGCCTGTGTACTCTTGCTTTCCATCTATCTGTCTCTTTTAGT
>CM053622.1:512400780-512413390 GCA_028646595.1 Phalanger gymnotis
ATTTTTGCCATGTAAAACATTTCCAGTTTAATTTCTTACTTTGGAATTTAATGAGTGGATATACTGTACTATTCTCATTACTTTTAGGTGACTTTGCTTTAATTTACTGAGCAATTAAGTTCTGCCAAATCACTCAGAAGTTCATAGTGGTTAGTAAAACCAAATTCTTAAAATGAAATATGCCTTTTTTCCTCAAAAGTCTTTTCCTCACCTTTTTCCGAGACAGTTCCTCCTTTGCAAATTGGAGAGAAAACTTAAGAGAACAATCCTTGTAGGATGGGATCTTTACTAGGCTGGGCTGCTGGAAATCTCTCTCATCCCTTAATTTGATATTTTTAGATATCATCCCTTCATATTCAGCTCACCCTGTGCGCGCGCTCTCTCTCTCTCCCTCTCTCCATATATATATGTATGTATATATATGCATATATATATATGTACACACACATCTATATGTATGTATGTATATTCCCTTCAGCTACCCTAATACTGAGGTCTCATGAATCATACACATCATCTTTCCATGTATGAATGTAAACAAAAAAGTTCAGCTTTAGTAAGTCCCTTGTGATTTCTCTTTCTTGTTTACCTTCTCATGCTTCTCTTGATTCTTGTGTTTGAAAGTCAAATTTTCTTTTCAGCTCTGGTCTTTTCACTGAGAAAGCTTGAGAAAGTCCTCTATTTTATTGAAAGTCCATATTGTGCCTTGGAACATGATACTCAGTTTTGCCAGGTAGGTGGTTCTTGGTTTTAATGCTAGCTCCATTGACCTCTGGAATATCATATTCCAAGCCCTTCAATCCCTTAATGTAGAAGCTGCTAAATCTCCTATTATTCTGATTGTGTTTCCACAATACTCAAATTGTTTGTTTCTGGCTGCTTGCAATATTTTCTCCTTGATCTGGGAACTCTGGAATTTGGTGACTATTCCTAGGAGTTTTCTTTTTGGGATCTTTTTGAGGAGACAATCGGTGGATTCTTTCAATTTCTGATTTATCCTCTGGCTCTAGAATATCAGGGCAGTTCTTGATAATTTCTTGAAAGATGATATCTAGGCTCTTTTTTTGACCATGGCTTTCAGGTAGTCCAATAATTTTTAAATGATCTCTCCTGGATCTATTTTCCAGGTCAGTAGTTTTTCCAATGAGATATTTCACATTGTCTTCCACTTTTTCGTTCCTTTGGTTCTGTTTTATAATGTCTTGATTTCTCATCAAGTCACTAGCTTTCCACTTGCTGCAGTCTAATTAGCTTTAAATGCTTTTTTCCCCTCCACTCTTCTGAGAAAAACTTTGAAACTGGCTTCAGTACATTTAAGCAATAAGCACTTTTTCTCCCTGATAATAATTCAGATATCAGCACAGACTCATAGAAAAGACAGAACAAACATTTCCATTGCCAGCAATCACAAATCCATTTGAGTGCCTTCAATCTAGATTAAAGGATCCTTTAAAAAAAAAAAAAGCTTTAGCCAGTTCATTTTCCCTTAGAATTTTTGCATTTCTTTTTTCTATTGGGTGAGATATAAATGCTGGCTTTTCCTGATACTCAGGTTTTTTATACATTCTGTTTTTCATTTTGAGGTACCTCCAGCATTCCCCTGATTGGACATTTGGTATTGACCTTAGCTGTATGGTGGAGAATCTTTCTTCAAAACTCAGTGATTCACAGGAACTTGATTTCAGTTCTGTCCCTCCAACATGGAACCTGGTTGTTTTTTCTGGGTATAGAGGCATTTTAATCACTGTTTCTTATTCCTGGAAAAAAGTTCTAGCCTCTCATCTGCTTCACAGAATCCCTTTATTCCTTTAAGATGTATCTCAAGGACATTTTAAAGAAAGCCCTTCCTGATCCCTGCACCTGCTAGTGTCCTCCCTCACAAACTACTGTGTTTAATTACTTTGTATATATTTGTATTTATTAACTGTACATTTACAATGTATATGTAATGTTACATAGATAAATATAAAATATGTACTTGTCTGCCATTAAAATGTAAACTCCTTGTGAGTAGGGTTTGCTTGCTTCTTTAGACTTTTATTCCATGTGTGTATAATAGAATATTATTGTTCAACAGGAAAAAAGTGAGTACAAGAAATTCAGAGAAACATGGGAAGATTTGTACAAACTGATGAGACAGAAATAAATAGAACTAAAAGAAAAACACATACATGGGCTACAACATGTAAAAAAATCATTAAAAGGAAATCAAACAGTAATTGAAAAACCAGTAATGGTCCCAGAAAAAGTTATGGAAACATACCTCCTCTTGGCAGAAGTAAGGCTTTCTAGGGCTAAATATGAAATACATCATCAGATGAATTCACTGTATCTCATGTTTGGGACTACTAAGGAGGGGTCAAATGGAAGTGACAATAAGTACGTATAGAGATATATGCAGCATAAAGATAACATAAATACAAATCCATACAAGGTAATCTGGAGGGAGGAACTCCAACTGTGAGGAGGAGTTGGAAATCATGCAGAAAATGATGCTTTATTGTGAACAGAGGGACTATGAGGAGGCTCTAAGGAGGGAGTGAATTCCTGGTATGAGGCATGGCCAGAAGAAAGGCATAGAAAAGTGTGAAATGGAATATCTTGAGTGAGGAACAAAGGGAAGGGCCAGTTTGACTGAATTTCAGAGTATAGGTGGGGGAATATTGTTTAAGGAGGCTGGAAAGATATTGGAGACAGGTGTAGGGCTTTAAAAGTATGTAGGAGTTTTTATTTTATCCTGGAGGCAAAAAAAGTTGTGTGGGAGAGTCACATGGTCAGATCTGAGCTTAAGGAAAATTACTTTTGCAACAGTGTAAAGCATTGATTGGAGTTGGGAGAAAATTGAGGCAGGGAGACCAGTTAGGAGTTGCAGTTATCTAGGTAAGAGGTGAAAAGGAGGCCTGAAGCAAGGTAATAGCTTTGTGGAGAGGTTTGATTGAAAGATGTTCTGAAGATAGAAATAGCAAGTTTGGCCAACTGACAAGGAAGAGTGAAATAGTGTGAAGGTTGTGAACTTGGGAAACTAGAAAGATAGTGATGCCTTTGACAAAAACAGTGAAGTTTGAAAGAGGGGAGGATTGCAGGAAGGGGCAGTAGTAGATAATGTGTTCAGTTTTAGATAAGTTGAATTTAAGATGTCTTTGGGATCCAGTTTGAAATGTCCAGTGAACAACTGGTGATGGAGGACCGAAGCTCAGGGCTGAATAAATCTCCATGAGTCACCTGCTTAGAGATGATAATCCTGCTAGGGCTAGAAGGCCCCTTAGAAGAAATAGCTGAGGTAGGATCTGAACTAGCTCTTTCTGACTCCAAGTTCAGGGCCCCTCTCCACTTCACCAAGCTACTTCCTTGGATTTGACAGGCTAGTGGCTGTGGCAGAGACTCTCCAGTTCCTCAGGTGGCAGCAGTGGTTCTGGCTCTCCCATCCTCTGGCCTGTCCCCCACACTCACAATATTCAGCTCTGCTCACCAGAGCCAGAAAGTCATTTCTCACCTCATCTTTGACACCTCCCTTCACCTTGCCTTCCCTCCCCCCGCCCCCCCTCCACCTTAGCCTACTCTGCTGCTTGACACTCCTTACCTCCAGCACCTCCCACCCTACCCCGCCCCTGCCCCAGGCAATGACAGCACCTCTGGCCTCCCTTTAGCAAATCTTAGACTACTGCTGATAGGCCTCTAATCCCAGAGTGACTAGCTTCCTCTTCTTGGAAATTCACTGGCTTTGTTACCCTGGAAGTATGATGGGCACCTTCAGCCCCTTTTTCTGATGAGCTGACTCCTCCCAGATCCCCATTTTAAGGAAAATGCGCAGGCTAGCCATGTACACTTCTTTTCTGGGTCCCATTCCTGACTCTCCAGACTTTGTCTACCATTCCTCTGAGCAGGTACTTCTCTCTACCCTCCCATTCCTTTTCACCTTCCTTTAGTTTGTTTTCTCCCATTAGAAAGTAAGCTCCTTGAGGGCAGGGACTGCTTTTTTTTTCCTCTTTGCTGTCACAGAAAGTGCTGCTCTAAATGTTTTTATTCTTATCTATGGCTTCTTTGGGTATAATAAGCGCAATACTGGAGTGTCTGGTTCAAAGGATATGGACATTTTAGTTACTACATTTGCATAATTCCAAATTGCTTTCCAAACTGGTTGTACCACTTCACACTTTCTCCAACAGTGTGCCTATCCTTCCACAACCCCTCCAACATTGAGTGTTGCCATTTTTTGTCATCTTTGTCAATTTGTAGATTATTAGGTGAAGAGTTTGGAATACTTTGATTTGCCTCTCTTATTAGTGATTTGGGACTTTTTTTTGCCTATGGTGGGAATACTTCAGAGTTCTTTTGGGAACAGTTTGTTCATATCCTTTGATCATTTATCCATTGGGGAATAGCTAGTAGTCATATGTATATTTATTTACGTTTATTTATCTTGGATGCTAGTCCCTTATTAGAGAATTTTGATACAAAATTACAAAAATAGTCCCTTTTGACCCTTCTTGTCCTAGATTCATTAATGTTGTCTCTCTAGGAGCTTTTCACTTTCAAGTTCCCTCTTCTACTGTAAACACAGTATTATGTTCCTTCAGCTACTTTAATCTTTTTTTTTTTTAAGGTGGCCCTCTTCCCACTGGCTCTTTTCACCTCACCCCTGATCCCCTCTTTTTGTTTGATATTCTCCCTTCCTCCCCTCCCCTTCCCTTAGTTTTTTAATTTCATGTGTGCGTGTCCCTTTTCCGAAAGGATTTCTCTCACTCTTTTTATTATCCATCTTCTTTTTCTGTTTACTCTAGACTCTCATTTTTTTGATTGATGTCTTCTATAATTATCTAGTCTCTGTTTTCTCTGTATTCTTCATGCTATCAAAGCTTCCAAGGTATCCATTCCTTCTAGTTCCTCTTTCTAGGTGCTTTGTGTAGCTACCTTGTAGGGCTCACCTCATGGATTCCTTTCATTGTACCTCATTTCTGGAGCAATGCCTATTAATAATAACAACTAAAATTTATGTAATACTATGTGCCAGGTACTGTGCTAAGTGCTACAGCCCTGGGAGAGAGGTGCTATTACCCTTTTTTAAAGATGAAACTGAGGTTAAGTGATTTGCCTATGGTCACAGAACTAGTAAGTGTCTGAAGTCAGAGTTGAACTCCTGTCTTCCTCACTCCAGGACCACTACTCTATCCACAGGGCCACCTAGCATTGCTCCTTGGAGGACCCCTCTACCACATCTCTGATTGTGCAGGAGGTAGTGATGTATTAATAGGCTTTGGCTTTGCTTCTTACTGAGCAGTCTTGATATATCATTATTAGTTTCAGTGTGTGAAACAGTGTCTGGGTTGTATTCACTGGAAACTACACTGTCCTTTCTCCTTGCTTAACTTGCTAAAAATATATTTCCTACCTGTTGGGGGTAGGGTGGGGGGCGGAGAAGATCTATCTATGCTTTTACTTAGTGGGTTCTTGGTTTTTTTAAAGCATAAGCGGATGTTGTGCTTTGTTTGGTTTTGATATGATTAACGGTATCAATTTTTTTTTTTACCCCTTGTAACGCCAACGTTACTAGCAGCCGCTGTGGAGGTGTAAGATCAACAACACCAGCACACAGGAGGGCTGCTAGCACAGGTTCTTTGATCTGTGTGGTTTTTTTTTTTAAGAAAAGCAATTTTAAGGGTTTACAATCTCACTTTAATTAAGTATACATACGTCATTCACTTAGTTCAGGGGAAGAGTCAGCACTGAACTTCAAAGAAAATATAAACAGAAATTACAAGCAGAAAGTATATAAGCAGAGCAAATAACACAAGTCAGCAGACAGGGCTTCTGTCTGTCCATAGGAATACATGCATAACTACCAGAGAGATAAGCACCAACGCCTGGATTTTCAAAGCTGGGGAGGCTCCTTAATGGCTACCCAGAGTCTTGTCTGGCCAAATCACAGCAACACTCTTCCAATGAGTGAGCCCCCAAAGCAAAATTCTTACCGTAGAGTATATTTACACTTCTTTAGGGTTAGAAGGTGTCAAAACCATGTGACTCAAAATCATGTGACTTAGGCTTTCTTGTAACTTATGCAGGTCATCAAAGACTCTTGATTCAGTTAAAGGCAAGGCTCAATCAAAGGCACTTGATTGCCTTAGTGCTGAGAAGCACTCCAAAAGAAAAAACAGCAAAAAGTCCCACTTTGCTTGCCATTATACCTCTTCATGATTCCCTTCCCCCCTCTCTGATCTGGTGACATCAGCCTCCTTGCTGTTCCACAAACAGGACACTTTATCTAGTTTTGGGCATTTTCTCTGACTGTCCCCTATGCCTGGAATGATCTTCCCCATCTCTGCCTCCTAGCTGATCTGGCTTTCTTCAAGCCCCAACTAAAACATCATGTTTTACAGGAAGCCTTTCCTAGTCTCTTTTAATTTTAATACCTTTCCTCTGTTGATTATTTCCTATTTATTCTGTAGATAGCTTGTTTGTGTATATTTATTTGCTTATTGCCTCCCTCATTAGATTGTGAGCTCCCTGGGGGCAAGGACTATATTTTACCTCTTTTTGTATCCCTGGTGCTTAGACACATTGCCTGGCACATAGCAAGTGCTTAATAAATGCTTATCTACTGACAGTAAAGGTGTTGAATGAAAAGAGGATAAGCTGGATTGTTTTTGGAAATTGCAAAACTCCTTTAATGGAACCCAAGTTTTCTATGAAAACAAAATTCTAGCTTTTAAAATACATTCTACATAAAATACATTGTTATTTTAATGAGACAAGGAATTGAAGAGGTTTTGAAAAATTAAAAATGAAGACCCATAAAGAGCAGTAGGGAAACACGTGGTTGGAGCTGGTTACAACATATAACCATTGAGGAATTCTTAAGAACAGGAATTGAGGTAGGTCAGTCATATGGGTGAGGTGATAGAGCCAAAGTGCTCCATTGCTATGTTCGATCGTGATTTAAGGAGAAATTGAAGAAAGCCTTCAGCGTGTTGTTTACCCCTCATGGCAAACTTATGGGAGGATATGGAAAAGAGTGACAGAAAATGTTTGTTGATGGGTACTTCAAAATGAGTGAAATTGCAGATCAAAAAAGTACTGAGGATATTTTTGTGTATGAATTTTTCTTAACACCTTGCAGTAATTTTGTGATTTTTCCACTAGTATCTGTATCATAGAGGTTGTAAACTAACCATGTATTCAAAAAGAAAAATTTTAAGATTGAAATTCAATTTGCACCTCACTCTACTTTTCGTCTGTTATTATGTCTGGTTTTGTCTTCAAAGAACAAGGATAAGCTCATCACTTCTAAGCCTTGATTGACACTATCTCCCTCAGCCTCCTCTCGCCTCTGATTGGAGGACTGGAGGGCAGAGTACCAAATTCCTCCCAATGCCTTCCTATATAGAGGGCCGAAACTGGACTATGCTCACTCCACTTCTCATCTGCAGCTCTGCCTGGTCTCAACTCCAAAGCAGATATCCTTTGGTGTCCTTGTCCCCTCCCCCTTTCCTGCCTCCTTTTGTGTGTTGTCTCCTCCTTTAGATTATAAGATCCTTGAGGTCAAAGACTTTCTTTTTATTAATTTTATCTCCAGTGCTTAGCACAATAACTGGCATGTAATAGGTGCTTTATAAATGTTGATTAAATTAGAAATTCACCTAATGGCACAGAAACTGGTCCTTTATGTATAGAATCATAGAATCTGTAGCTGAAAGGGACCTCAGACCATCTGGTCCAATTTTTTCATTGTATAGATATAGAAACTGAGGCCTAGGGTGATAGCGCAATTTGGCAGCATTTGAAATTGCGTCCTTTGACTTCAGAGCCTGTATTCATGTGTATTCGTGTTTAAAATTTAAATTTCCCCCCCCTTTTTTTTTTTTTTGCAAGTTTAACATAAAGGAAAAGGAAGAGAACAAGCATTTATTTAAGCACCTGCTATGTGCCAGGCACTTTGCTAAATGTTTTGCAAATAGTATCTCAGCAATAATCAAATGTTTTCACATGCAAAAAAGAAGAAAAAAGGAAATCGTGAATCTAGTACATATAGCTGGACTTTTTTTTTTAAAGTATATACTTAATCTAACACAGTGGTTCCAGTACTGTCCTGGTGTCTTTATGTCCCCTTCTAAACTTCTTTCTATTTAAAAAAAAAAAAATTTCTTTGACGATCTTTTATTTTTTCCTATGTCTAGCTCCATTCTCTCCTATTTTCCTCACAAAAACAAGCTTTCCCTTGTAACAAAAGTAGTTAGGCATAGCAAATTTCCTTATTCTGCTTCTCTAGTCTATCACCTCTCTCCTTATAGGTAGGAGCCTCTACATTTACCTTAACTCCATCCTTGAAGGCAGTTGGGTTCTGAAGAGATACTTGTCCCTTTTTCCCCAGTAGAATGTGAGCACTTCAGATTGTTCAAATATATCTACTCTTCTAGGTTTTGCTTGTCTCTAGTATTTACATTTCAAAGATTTTCCCTAGCTCTGGTCTTTAATCAGCAATGCTTTAAAATCCCTTTTTATAATCCCTCTAGGATTATACTGTTTTTCAAGCTAAGTTATTCTTAGTTCTAAGCCTTTTATCCTTGGCTCCAACTTTTTTATTTTGCCTTTTAAAACATCATATTCTAAAATTTCCCATCTTTTTGAATAGTCATAGCCTTATTTTAATGTAAACCAGACACTTGAACTCTTTCTTTCTGGATTTTGGCAGCTTTTGCTACAAAACCTGTTGTTTCATAGTTTTCCAATTTCACTATCAGCAGTTCAACTCCAGGTGAACTAGCCCTGCCTTCCTTGTATTAAGCCAACCTATTCATAGTAATAATATTTTGAATATATTTCTGTAGCCTCTTTGGTAATGTGCTACTCAAAGTTTTTTGGCTTTGTTTTTTGTACCAATATTAATTAATGGTATTGGTTTATAATTTGCTTTATTGCTCTTTGGTTTGGGTATCAGGACCATACTCGTCTTATAGAAGACATGTGGTAAGGTACATTCTAGTCTTAATAAATATATTTTCAATTGACTTCAAATGTCTCGCCTTCTCTAAATATGCTACCTTTCATTAATCTTGAAGGCAAATAACAGAATCACTGGCGCACTTCAAAATCAGCATGTCCCAGACCTAGTCTATATCTAACCTGCCCTTCCTTCTGACTTCACTATTTCTAACTGTGGCACCTATTCTCCCATATTCATCTTCATGGGAGTCTTTGTCTCTTTCCCTAACCTTTCCATTCAGCTACCAGACTACTGATTTCACTCCAATCTTTCAAATTCAGTCCCTTCTCTCTTCCTACTTTGACTGCCCTAGTACAAAAACTTATTACGCTCTGGGACCATTGCAGTAGCAATGGGCTTCCCTGTTTCTCTTCTCCCACCTCCAAACCATTTTTATTATCTCTGTAAAAAAATAATCTCTTCTTATGCATAGATATGATTATATCATTCCCATGCTCAGAAAGTAGCTCTCTTGCTAGCAAATAAAGTTTAAACCATTATAGCTGATTTGCCCCTTCTCTACCTCCCCCATGTAACTTCTCTACCTCCCACCTCCCCAAGAATTGATTGGCCCAGGAGTGTAAGGTTCCAGCTGTCTAGCAATTGGTCCTGCTTTCCAGTGGCATCAAGCCATATTGCTATGGCTTCTTTTTCATCTAAGGGTAGAAAAGGCACACCTGTCCATCCTTCCAGACATATCCCAAGACTAAATGAGCAACCACATTGTGCCCTGCTAGCCAGGTGCTTTTCCATATGGAGACAAGGTGGAATAGCATATACCTCATGAGAGTTGATTTCTTGTCGAGTATCCTTTCTGTATTAATAAATCATATGGTAAAGCAAACCTCTTTTTGTTAACTGCTGGATATTGTCTCATTTTGTTCCAATGTTGGCCCTGCACTATTAGGAGATGGGTAGGTTTGAGTCAGGCATTCAAGGCTTTCCACAGTGTATCACAATCCTGCCTTTATTAGCTAATTTCTTAGTGCTTCCCTTCTTGTATGTTATACTATAGCCAAATTGAAATACTCTCAGGTCATCTTTGTCTTTGCTTAAATTGCTTCTTCCCCCTTATTACCTATTAAGTGTCTGCCCACCTCAAATGCCACCTCTTCCAAGAAACTTTTATTCATTCCCCTCTCTTTGATAGTAGCTTTCCCTTTATACTCTTTAGATCTCATAGCACTTTGTTTTGTAATATATTTCTGTGATACTACATTTTGAAGCTGTCCATGTCGGCTCTTGTACCAAAATGTGAACGACCGGTAGCACTCTCACCTAAATTTTGTTTCTGAACCACTGCCTAGTAACACCGAAGGCAAATAACAGGATCACTGGTTGAGTAAGGGTTGTTTTACTTACTGTAAACGTTAGGACCTCATCATTTCCTCTTTTAATCTACTTTGCCTTTGATCCCTATTGGCAACACTTACTTAGGCTTCCTCTCCTCAGTTATTGCCCCATTGTGCTAATGCCCCCCTTCCTCTATCTTGTTGATGTCAGGCTTCTACCTTCTTATTCTACAGTCCCTCATATTCTACACCAGGGCTCTCCTACCATAGGTTTTTGTTGAAACGATAGACAATGTATTTTGATTTGCCATTTTAGTGAGAGCTCTGTGGTAGCTCAGCTTCATTTACTAAAGCATTTATGTAAATTTCTATGCTTGTAGGCTGGCTACATAAATCGAACTTCGGGGATGTGACTGGGGGCCTGCATTGTGGACAGCCCTGTTCTACACCTTTTATCAGGACCAGACTCTTCCTGACTTCCAAGGTGCTAATACCCTAATCACACAAACCAATCTAATGTGAAAAGATTAGCATTCTTTAGGACTGCCTCTCCAGGTACTAGGCTATATGTGTAAGCTTAATTTCAAGGACCTTTTTGAAACAATTCCACATAATTCAGGCCACTGTGGAAAAGGCATGTCCAAACTGAAATTCTTCTATAGTTTCTCCAAATTCTTCTAGAATTAGGTCTGTTGACTTACATAGTTCAGTGCCTTTCTCACTATATTCTTTTTTTTTCCTGTCGACTTGGAAGCAGATATGGAAGGGATTCCTAACCTCTTTAGGCCTAGAGTGAGTAGCAAAGTTTCATGCACATTAAAGATAAAAAAACAACTTAAATGAGGTTCTGTCTTGACATATTTCCAGTCTTTCCCTTAAGAAAAAAGGGGGAGAGAGAGATTGAGAGATTGATTAGTGGAAAGTACAGAGATAGAAGTGTATAGCTTCAAATTTTTGTGTATTTTTATGTGTGGTATAGTGGAAAGCTCTTAGCTTGTATTATCTTTGACGTGACTAGCTTTGCCTGTCTTTTTTCCTTATTCTATAAGAGCAGGGCATTGGACTAGTTATCTCTAATTTCTTTCCTGGGTTTGACTTTCTATGGTTTTATCAATATTGTTAGGCAGATGAGATATAGAATTAGCCTGAATCTGCCAGATAGGATTCTGTACCCTACTGTACTATATTAGCATAGTTAAGTAGAACTTACAAGTGTTAGTGTGGAATTTTTAGTCCAAAAGAATCTTATTTTGATACTACTAATGTTACTGCAGCATGTCTTAATATAAAACCGTTAAAGATAATCTTATGTAATAGAATCATAGGATTTCTAAGTTGGAAAGAGCCCAGGCTCTGTTTAAAGCACAGCTCCCTTTTGCAACATCCCCAAGAAGTGGTTATCCAACCTCTACTTGAAGATTTTTTAAGTAAAATCTACTGCCTGTATGAAGGCAGCCCATTCCACTGAAAATTATAATTGTTTATTAATTTTCCTTTGTACTAAACTGAAATTGAAGGGCTTCTAGTTATTCCTTCCAGTACCAAAGAAAATGTGCTTAATTCCATTTCCTTTTGGCAAACTAATTATTCATTAAGTTAGATTTATACAGAAATTCTGGAATGGTTTAATAATAGTAAAACATTTAACATGATAAATCCATAGTACAGATGATATCTATGTGATGATACATGATTTGGTAAAATACAACACCTATTTATGGTGAGAATAACAAAAAATATAGATAGTGTATTTTTCTTAGTACAAAATGCACAAGCCAGTGCTATACATAATGATGAAACCTTAGAACCTCCATAACTTGAAATAGATCAAGGCTGCCTGCTCAGAACATTCTTTTGCAACATTATCCTAGGGGAAAAAAGGCTGGATTTAAGCCTAATTCTTCCCTTACTTTGAGCTCAGCACTAAATCCATCCTACCGTCTTGCCTCTAGCCCACAAAAATAATCCGCATTTCTTCTTTTTTTTTTTTGACTCAAAGGCCAGAATACAAATAGAGAAAAGAGAAAAGAAACAAAAACATCATAAAGGTTTTTTTAATTTAATTTATTTAATATATTTAGTTTTCAGCATTGATTTTCACAAGAGTTTGAATTACAAATTTTCTCCCCATTTCTACCCTCCTGCCCATTCCAAGATGGCTTATGTTCTGGTTGCCCCCTTCCCCAGTCAGCACTCCCATTTGTCACCCCACTCCCCTCCCATCCTCCTTTCTCTTCTTCTCTTGTAGGGCAAGATAAATTTCTATGCCCCATTGCCTGTGTATCTTATTTCCTAGTTGCATGCAAAAACTTTTTTGTTGTTGTTGTTTTTGAACATC
>CM053622.1:512413890-512451403 GCA_028646595.1 Phalanger gymnotis
TTCCCACTAACCTTCTCCGTTGTCTTTGGTGTTTGTGGGTTGAGAAGTCTAGTAACTGCCACAGCTCACTGATTCAGGGCGCTAGGGCCCATTCCGCCCAGCTCCTGGTATGGTTGGTCCTGCCGCCGCCCACACTGAGCTCCTCTCCCCTCCGCTCCATGCACGATAGACCTCATCCAGTGACCATCCAGGCTGTCCTGGGCTGGATACCTGCTTCCCTCTGCTATTTTGTGGGTTCTGCAGTTCTAGAATTTGTTCAGAGCCATTTTTTTATAGGTTTTTGGAGGGACCTGGCGGGGAGCTCACACAAGTCCCTGCTTTCCAGCCACCATCTTCCATAAAGTTAAATATTGGAATTTAAATACAAAGTAAGAAAGAAAAAAAAAGCATGTCATGTGCACAGCAGGACAGAGGAGAGGATTCAAAATATGTAAGAATCAATTTTCATTTCAAGAAAGTATGTATCATAAATAATACACATTGTGTTGAGAACTGTTTTTCTTTTCTTTGCTTCCTTGTAAGTTTTCTTTTGTACTCTGCTGTGCACTTTTTTATTCTATTCTTTTTTTTCCCTTCATCTACTCCCCCCAGAAGGCTACAATTAAGTTTGGATATGTTTCTTGATAGCTGTAGATATATACATACACATACATATATAGACATACTTTCCTGAACAAATTCTACTCCTGGTCTTTGTTTTTATGCTTGTGTGTATGCCTTCTGCCTCATCTACTTTACTTCTACTCACTCTTGCGCTCCTTTTACTTGCTAACCCCCTCCGAGGATTCCTCCCCTGTCCTCCCATTCCCATAAATCTAAATACCCTTCAATATCCCCCTTTTACCTATTCCCTTACCCTTCCCTCTGAAAATTCCTCCCTTATCCTCTCTCCCCTACCATGCCCCTATCGTTTTATTTCTTCTGAATTTAGAAGACTTTTATACTCTTCTAAATATATATATGTATTGTTCCCTCTTAAACCCATTCCCAATGAAAGTAGGTTACCAGAACTACGAGCCCTCCTCCCCCATCTAATTCCTCTGTAAGGATTCTACCTCTTGGACGTCATTTGTATAAAATAATTACTCCTTTTAGCTTTTCCTAAATGGTTTTACTTTTTAACAAAGTCTTAAACTTGATCAAATGTGCATTTTTTTTCATTCAGGATAATGCTTAACTTTGCAGGGTATGATATTTTTAGCCAGAGCCCCGGTTCTTTTGCTCTTTGATATGTAGTGTTCAAGACCTGTGGTCCTTTGATATCTCTGCTGTTAGATCTTGTGTGATTCTAATTGTGGCACCATCATATTTAAATTGTTTTAATCTTGATGCTTTTAATATTTTATCCTTGAGCTGGGGGTTTTCGAATTTGACTGATATTCCTATGAGTTTTCCTCATAGGGTTTCTTTTAAGTTTCTTTTTCCCCACCTTGTTCTAATGCTTCAGGATAATTTTCTTTAATTATTTCTTGCATTATTGTAAGAAGATTCTATTTTTGATTGTAACTTTCAATTAGTCCAATCATTTTTCTGTTTTTTCTTCTTGCTCTATTCTCTAAGTCTGTTGTTTTTCTTATACGATGTTTCATTTTCTCTTCTATTTTTTATTATTAATATTTTGTTTAATTAGTTCTTGATCTCTTAGGATTTTGCTTTGCCCCATTCTAATTTTCAAGGTGTCTTTTTCTTAAGATTCTGGATCTCCTTTTCTAATTGGTTGACTTTCATAATCTTATTGTTTTTCTTGGATTACTCTTTATTTTTTTTTTAAGTTTTTCCTCCATCTCTGTCATTTGATTTTTAAAGTTTTTTTTTTTTTTTTAAGATCTTCTATAAATTCTTTTTTGGGTAGATGACCTACCATTCGATGTTACTCTTTAGGGGTTTCATTACTTCAATATCCTCCGAAGATGAACCCCTGTCTACTCTATTTCCATGATAGGTTTCTGTGGTTGGATTCTTTCTCTTTTGCCTATCCATTTTTAGTGGTAATAGCTTAATTTTTCTAATCACTTCTAGCCCTGGAGTATGGGAAATGGTGCCTCTTGTCCCAAATCTTCTGTTCTCCCCTCTAGCCTGGAACCAAAGCCAAACCTCCAACCTCCTGTAAGTGCCCACAGCCAGGGGCTTTTTGCCCCACTGCTTCTGCACTCACCAGGGGCATCTTTGTTCTTTCTTGCTCCCACCGCTCTTCACAGCACAGATGGGTCTGGCATTCATCCTTAGCAGAGGTTCCCTCAATCTTCGCATGCTCAAACTCTCAACTCCTCTCACTATCCCCAGGGGTCAAAGTTCCTCTGACTGGGGCTGAGGCAATCTCTCAAACCAACTAACCCCAAGGCTTGCTGTTTGTTGTTAAAGTGCAACTAAACTTTACCCTGAGATTTTTCTTCTGATCTTCTCAAATTATCCCTGGAAGATCCCAGTTGTGCCCCTATTCCTATTTATTTTTACTCACACTTTGTTCGCCCTAAGGTGCTTATTTTAACTCATTTGTGGGAGAAAATCTTGAGAGCTTGGAATTTTCTGACCCACTCTGCCATCTTCCATAATAATCTGCATTCCTATCCAGTAATGATGGGGGAGAGTGATAAATCATTTAAAAATAATGACTAAATATGTCAGCTACCTGGAAATTAATGTTAAAAGATAAAGAACTTACATAAATTATTACTTTTTTTTACATAAATAAAGCACTTTTCGCCACTGGGCATAAGCCAGCTCTTCCCACTGTGTCCTACTTCTTTCTGGGTTAAGGCTATCTCTACCAAATTACAATCAGCATAACTGATATGTGGCAGCATGGAGTAGTAGATAGCTACCTCAGTTCTGAGTCAGGAAGGTCTGGGTTCAAATCCTGTATCTGATTTATATGAGTTTTACAAACATGGGTTTAATCTCTCAGTTCCCCAAGGCAACGTTAAGGTTATTGCAGAGTAATTGCTGGTTTACATTGATAGAGGGAGTCTCTTCTTAGGAACCATGTGTCTGGGTAGCTTAAACCGTTTTTTCTCTCTGATTCACTAAAATGTGGCACTCTGAATTGTTTTCTTTTCCTGGAAGACCATGACTTATTCAAGCTATGTTTTCTAGGTCAGCTTGTTTTGACTGTAGGAAAATCGTTTGTTCCAATTTTGATGATTTTGATTTTATCATCTGTTGTATTGGATTTTTGAGTTCCATTTCATTTTTGTTCTTCAGAATGTCTACTTTTTTGCCTGTCTTCCATCTTTCATTCTTGGCCACAATCTTTTGAATTTTTCATTAAGAGATCTAATTTCATTCATCTTTACCTTTAATTCCTGTATTAGGCTTTACATCTAGTCTTGAGGTTCCGGTGGCCATTACGTTCTGGGACACTAATTATCCCATAGCTAAAACTAATTTTCTGGTAAACTAATTGTAGTTATTGAAATATTATTTTCTTCTAAATATGTCCCTTGCCATTCTATTATTCCATGGCATTTCTTTATTATATTAGAAACTTATATTTGTGTGTTTGTTTTCTTTCTCTTTTCTATGGGGGCTTTCCTCATTGGGATATAGTTTTCTCTTACCTTCTTCCACCATGTACTTGTTATGGTTTATTTTGCATATTTCTGGCTATTTGGAAATGATGAAGATGAGCTGGATTTGTGTGCAGTCTCAAACTATTTTTTATGACATCCCCCAATTTATATTTTTTTTACTTTGGGTATTTGATAGTTGTTGTTTCTTTAGCTATTCCCAATTATTTAGATTATCTGTTTTGTTGCCATATAATATGGTATATGAGTTTCTGATTTTTTTCTTTCAGTGACCCTTTTACTATGTGTGTCTTGCAGGTTAATAGTAAGCTACCTTTTATTCCTTACTTGCATCCAATTCTAGATCAACTTGCTCTAAGATTCTTCTGCTTAGTCACTTTGCACGCCAAAGACCTGTTCCATTTCTGGATTTTTTTTTAAACAAGAATAAATTGAAATTTCTTAAGTCATTAAAGAACCAGCTTTTCCTAACATATACCCAGTTTTGCAAGATAGGTAATTTGGGGTACAGGCCAATTTTTCTTAGCTTTTCAGTAAAGTCAGTTCTACTATAGCCTGATGTGCAGTTCTAGAAGACTGTGTTAAAGCAAAATTGCACAATAAAAATGAGAGTTTATGGGGGAAATGGGAGTAGGGGCATAATACTCAAAAACTCTGTCCATGACACACACAGAAAAGATAGGAACCTAATAAGTAGCAGCACAGATTCATACATGTTAAATGGTTAAGAAATACATAAATACTCCAATAAATAGTGGCCACATCATAACTTGGAGCTGCTGCTCAGCCTGTGCCCTTGGCTACACGAGCCTCAGCTCTGAGCTTGAGTTTAGAGACCTTGGCAGAAAGGGATGTTTCTGAACAGCCCTTGTCTGATAGTTCCTACTGTACCAGAAGAGAGACAATAAATATCACATGTTAGAAGGATGGCAGCTTGTGAATTATTGTGAAGTGGTACAGTTTTCTGAGATGGTTTTTTTTTTCCTGTTTGTCAGGGAAGAAATTGCTCAGAAGTGAACTCAAAATTTGCATTATGCTGAGAATTTTTCCTAATATATCAATTGAGTTGGAACAGATTTGTACTTTTGAAACACTTTAACATTCCAACCCTTTCTTTCATTTCAATTAATTGACAAGTACTTATTGAATGCATTTTATGTGTCAGGCACTGGGATTACAAAAGCAAAAATGAAACAGTTCCTGCCTTCAGGGAGCTGACATTGACACACACACACACTCACACCCCCTAGGTGTAGGGATCTGCCTGTGCAGAAGAATGGAGATATGATGGAATGTTATGTTGAGAAGAGCAAGCAGACCAGTTTACCTAAAATTAAGTATATTTGGGAGAGGAAAATATGTTTTAATATATACTTAAGTATATTTTATTTTATATCTTATCATATTTTAGGTTAGAGGCAATAAGGAGCTCCATAAGCTTCTTGAACAGAGGAGACACTTGACAATTCTCATGATTGTATTGTTGAATCCTTTTTTTAGCTATCTGATTTCTGTCCTTTTAGGTGCTAGTCATTTCTTATTTCTTATTTTTATTGTTATTCTAAACCACTCTGGAAATTGTTACGATAGGATCGACATCCTCTTTAGACTTTGATTGTTATTTCCATCTTGTTGTTTTCTTCTAGAGCTAGATATCTCTTCTATTGGGTTTTCATTTTTTCTTCCTATTTTACCCTCTGGTTCTAGAATATTAGGGCAATTTTCCTTGATAATTTCTTGAAAGATGATATCTAGACTTTTTTTTTAATCATGGCATTCAGGTCATTTGTTTTTCCAATGAGATATTTAACATTTTCTTCTATTTTTTTTCTTCTTTTGATTTTGTTGTATTTTTTTTCTCATGGACTCATTAGTTCCCACTCACCCATTTCTGATCTTTAAGGAATTATTTTCTTCAGTGAGCTTTTGTACCTCCTTTTTCATTTGGCCAGTTCTGTGTTTTAAAGAATTCTTTTCTTCAGTGAAATTCTGTACTTCTTTTTAAGAAATTCTCTTCAGTGGGTTTTTGTGCCCCCTTTACCAAGCTATTAACTCTTTTTTCATGATTTTCTTAGATCCTTTTCATTTTTTTCCCCCAATTTTTCTTCTGCCTTGCTTAATTGATTTTTAAACTTTTTTTAGAACTCTTCCAGGAATTCTTTTGTGGCCTCAGACCAATTCACATTTTTCTTTGAGGTTTTGCATGTAGCTGTTTGATATTGTCTTCTTTTGAGTTTTTTTTTTCTTCCCTGTCACCATAGTAACTTGATGTTCAGGTTCTTTTGTTGTTGTTTGCTCATTTTTCCAGCCTATTTCTTGATTTTGAACTTTATGTTAAAGTTGGGCTCTTCTCCTAGGGGTGGAGAGGACACTGTCCTAAGCTTCAGGTTTTTTTGTGTAGCTCTTTTCAGAGCTAGTTCCAGGGAGTGTGGGAGGGGAGTCAATAAGTTTTCAGTTCTTCCAGGTTGGTATGATCTAAGGAGAGGTGTGTTTGCTGATTACTCTCTTGTTCTACGTTCTGGTATTTGAGAGACTACAAGCATTCTCTTCCACCTTGGAACTATAACTGGGGTCCCTGTTCCCCTGCAGCTGCAAGGTCTGGTGTGCTAGTAGTCCTCCTTGCCCTGGGACTATGACCTGGATCCATGTGACAATACAACAAGATCCTGTACACAGTGTCAGTAAAAGAACCCCTGTAATCTCCTTCTGATCAGTTGTCTGAGCCCCTTACCAACTTTGGACTGAGAGCTCTAGAAGCTGCTGCTGTGGATTCAGTTGCCTCCAAAGCCTGCTGCTGGTTTACCAGGGCTCAGCCTGCATGAGACTATACTCCACTCTTACTCCAGTGAGTCAGACCTTTCCTGCCAAACTTCTTAGTTGTTTTGGGATGGAAAATTGTTTCACCCTGTCCTTTTATTGATTCTGCTGCTTCAGAATTCTTTTTGAGGTACTTTTAAATTTGTTTGGAGGGAAATTTGGGAGAGCTTGTGAGAGTCCCTCCCTTTTCTCCACTATCTAACTTTTTCTTTAAGTGTATGGGTGGGATGAGTAGTTGAGATTCACCATGTTGGGAAATGACCATTGTGTGAAAAACAAGAGGCATTGGTAAAACTTTTAAAAATTCAAAGAAACAGTCTACCTGTCTAATTTTATTTTCCGGTACGCTAATGCCCAGGTGGCTGAGCCAGGTTTGTCTAGTCACTGTTCGTGTAATGTCTTGTTCATTCATCTTCAGTAATCTTTGTTCATTATGTGACCCTTAACTGGGATACTCTCTTCCTTTTGGTCAGCTCAAATTTTTATCCCTCTTTGAAAGCCCAGTTCAAGTCTAGCCTCCTCAGTAAAGCTTACTTTGATCATTTAGAGCTCTTCCTTCTCTGAATTCCTACAGCAGTAATCTTTTACTTTTGACTAAAAATTATTTATGCCTTTGGCACCTTCACCTAGGTTTGCACAGTATGTAGAATGCTGGGCCTGGAGTCAGGTAGACAAGTTCAATTAAATCTCAGAAACTTAATAGCTGTGTGACCCTGGGCAAGTCATTTAACCTCTCTTTGCCTCAGACCCATCTATAAAATGAGGATAATAATAGCACCTCTGCCTCTGGGCTTGTGAGGATAACATAATATTTGTAAAACTCTTTGCAAACCTTAAATGAAAGCATAGCATTATGAAAATACTATCTATTATTATTTGGGGAGGAGCAAAATAGGTACTTAATAAATGTTTGTCGACTTGATTTTTGTCTAAAAATTATTTGTGCCTCCTGCCTAAGCGTGGTGCTCTGTAAGACTATGTCAGTGCGGTACAAACTATAACAGGTCAAAGACTTATTGAACTTGGTAAGAGACCCAAGAGACTATCCATTCCAGCCCTGTTATTTTACGATAAAGGAATGAAGGCTCTGTAAACAGACTTGTTCACTTTTTTAATAAAAGACATCACAGACTTGAACTCCACAGAGAAAAAGCCATACCAGGTACCTTTTTGTGCACTCTAGACTTTCGTAACTTAATCTTTTAAGGGATAATTGAGAAGATTGGAAATAATTATAATCAAAATTTATTTGCATGCTCATTGAGTAAGTCATCATAGAAGGAATTTAAACAAAATCTACCCCCAGAGAGCTATATGTTAAGATGAGAGGTGAAATATATATACATATACACACATACATACAGAGGAGGAGAGAGGAAGGTATACAGTAACTATACAAACAAGTATATGTCATTGAGGCAAATCAAATTGCTAGTTTCTGTCTGGATATTAATGGAGAAAGGATAGATAGGACTTGTATTAAAACTTAAAAGCCTGTTGGGTTGTGATTTGGTTAATAGTATATTTTTACATGTCCAGGGGCTGAAGGAAGGGTTCATAGGATCATAAATTTAGAGCTAAAAGGGAGCTCAAAGGTCATTTTATAGATGAGGGAGCTGAGATTTAGGTTGAAGGGACTTACCTAAAGTCACGCAGCTACTGCATGGCAGAGCCAAAATCGGAAGGTGAAGTCCTCTAACTCTGACTCTAACACTTGATACTATTCAGTGTCACTTCTCAGGTTTATGGGTAAGAGAAGTGTGTAAATGGAAGAGGTTAAAGAAGATTTGTTAGAATCAAGTGGAGGATTCAAGATGTGGTATAGTAAAAGATGACACTAGTTAAGCAGGTTGGGAAAAGGCTGATGGAGGATCTTAAAACCAGCATTCAAGATTTTTCATTTACTTAGAGGGCAGTGACTAGTCGTTGGAATTGTCCCCATGGTGCATGATAACTAGGTACAATGTACGGAATAGAGATTAATCATAATCATTCATATGCTTATATAGTGCAGTAAAGCACATCACATATATTGACTTTGTTCTCCAGCACTTTAAGGTTTGTGGAGCACTCTCCTTACACAGCCCAGCAAGGACACACAGCCCAGCAAAAGGACAGAAGTGTAAATGTTTTTATCTCCATTTTACAGATGAGAAAACTTAAGGCTCAAAGAGGTTGAAAGACTTGAACAGGAACTTCTGATGCCCAGTCCAGTGTTCTTTCTGTTAGATCACCTTGATAAGGTACAAAGTAGTCAATAATTTTAAAAAGAAGGTTTGGGGAGGAAGAAAGGAGAAAATTGGATGGTGGATTGAAAGTAGTAACTCATAAATTGATCGGATGATGAAAGAAACAGAAGACAACTGGACATGTTGGGGACTCTAGGATCAGTATAATGATAGTATTCTTCCTCTTGTTTTCCCCCTTTCTTAAATGGGAAACTTGATGAGGTTCAAAATTTTAAAAAAGATGAACACTTAAGTCGTTCTCCATAGTGAGATAATGTGTGATAGGTTAGAGGGGCTTGCTTCTTCGTTTTGGCATTTGTGAAACTTTAAAATAACTTCTTTATTATCTCAGTATTACTAATTTTTCTCTTTATTGCTAGCATTTATAATTCATTTTAATAAGTAGTTACAGAATAGCTCTTAAATTTATAAACAATTATGAGAACTAAATTTTTGTCTTAGTTGATGGAGCACATACAAAGTATGACAAAAAACCTTTGGCCTATCAAGAATCATAATTCAATGGGTTTGTCCATATCCAATCCCCATTTTGGTCAGATTTGTTCATTATTAATTAGTCTCTTTGGTCAGACAGAGCTGCTAAGATTTGTTTTGCTTCCACAAGTTATTTGATTTACAATCTACCTTTTCCTTTTTAAACTTGGGCTTCTTAAGATTTTACTACTACTTGACCAGTAATAACTTACATTTCTATATTGCTACCTTATATACATTAGCTCATTTGATGTATGCAAAATGCTTTGCAAATTTCAAGTTTATTGATTATGATAATTAACATTGATACCGCTCTTACTATGTGCCAGGCACTGTATGAAGCACTTTACAATTATTATCTGATTTGATCCTCATAACAACTCTTGGAGGTAGGTGCTAATATTATCTTCATCTTACAGATAAGGAAACTGGGACAAACAGAAGTTAAATGACTTGCCCAGTGTTACGTATATAGTACATGTCTGAGGCCACATTTGATGCCAGATCGAGTGCCCTATCTATTGTGTCACCTAGTTGCACTCTGTGAACGATTAAATTTTTTGAGACACAATCTTATTTACTATAGAAATAATTTTGTAGTATGAGAGGTTTTTGTAGTCTTCCTCTTTTCATACAGTCTTCAGTCTTTCTCCTTAAGCAGATTTTAAAAACTGGATTCCTTATTGACTAAATATAAATAATTGACATGACTTTCTTCAGTTAATTTAACTAAAGTAAGCATTGTTTAAAAGGGTCCTGATAATCCTAGTAATAACCAAAGAATTCATCACCAGGTAGCTTATTTGTTTATTTCCTTTCTCACCTACTGTCCTCCAATCCACAACAGAAAGAAAAACACAAGTGTTCTATTGGTTAAAATAAATCGAGTATAAATTGACCTTTGTTTAAAAAAAGGTGGGGGGAGGGTGCCTCAGTTCTAGGCAGGTTGTTAGCTTTTGCTCGTGTATCTAAATTAAACTCAATTTGTGGAGGGTCCCCGAACACCTTCTTGAATTGTCCTGTTTTTCAGAAACAGTAGAGCTGTGTCAAGGATAAAGTCCCACCACCACCACCCCCAACTCCCAGCTGACATAACTTACTAGTATATCCCTAAGAATTGATCGAGCTACAAGACAACTCGCCAGTCAGTCTCCACCAGAGTGATAAACTGTGCAGCTGGGACCCTTATAGATAAGCAGATGATCAAATCTTCATAGCATAGTAGTTCCCAAGGGGAAACATGCTTTTGTCATCTTTCTTACTCATGCTCTCCTTCCCTTTGTCCTCCTTTCTTCTCCCTTTCAAGAGAGAACTAGTCCTTCTTCCCTTCTCCCATGCTACTCCCATTTGGGAGGGGATTGCCCTCCACTCCTCCCATGAGACCACCCCCCCTTTTTTTGTAATCCATAAATATTCAAGACTATATTACAGATTCCTTTCTTAGTATAAGGACTTCCCACATGCATGTGCCTTTCTCTTGTAATAAATCAAGTTACTACCCATATCATCTGGAGTCATGACTTTTGGCTAAGGAACTCCAAAACTCAATTCTTACTGGGTCTTTCACGGTATTAATAGCCCCCTTTTATAATTAGAGTGAATTTTAAAATAACTGTATGAGTTTTGCCTCCTCGTTTTGTACTTTAGACTTTTAAAAATTAATGGATTTTTGGTGCTTAGGAGGTTCAAGTTATTTTTGGAAACTCTACGTAGTGAATATTGTTAATTAAATTGTAGTGCGTGATGACACTTCTGATTCTAATAGTTATTGTGAAGGGCTTATGAGCAAAAACCGTTATGAAGGATGCTCTGAAGTCTTGTGTAGATAAATTTAATGAAGATTTTGTGTAGATGGCAAAGTAGGTATGTAAATCACTAATTTGTTATATTCTGTCACCTTTTTTCAGCATTAATAAAATCTGAGGGTTTTTCCCTCCACACGTTTGGTATCTTTTCCTTCCTTCAAACACTCAACACCATCATAGTTGTGTTCCCTGAAGCTCAGATATCTTTTATGTTTGCTTGGTCTGATCTGGCTGTTTTTTCTTCTCTTTGTTGCTTTTAATGGTATTTCTAATTCCTTAATAAGAGCATATGATGTCAGCATCTAAGTTTGGTGGATCTGTTGTTCTTGATAGTAGAAATAGTTTCAAAACTCTTTTTAGATTATTCGTGTTACAAAGGCATAAGATTTGTTTAGGATTTATCTTTGACCTTTTTCGTTCATCGTTAACTGTGCTTTCTAATAGGTTTTTCACAATCCTTACCTATTCCCAGATTTGCATTAAAAACATGGAGTGTCAAATTTTATGTTGATTTAATTTGGAAGGTCTTGGTAGAATATTTCTACCTCTTTATTAACTTCTGCCAGTGATGTTGGTACATAATGTGCAGTTATGTTCATGATGGTCAATTTTCAAATAATGACTTTTAAGTATTGCAATACAAGATGAAAATCCTTTGATAAAGTTTTTTATTGCCTTTGGATGTAAGACTTATCTTTCTTTGCCTCTCCAAGGGATACTCATGAACCATCTTTCCATTTAGCTAGCACTTACCTCTTTCTCCTGGTTTTGTTTATAGCAAGAATGTCAAGATTGATCTCATTGGGCTCCCGCATAAGTATATGTTGGGAAAGGATCTTGCCTTTAGAATACTAAGAGTCAAGTTAAAGTTTATAGATTATCTAAAAATCATGTGATTTTTTTTCTAGTTCTTTTTTTAGTCACTTCCCTACTGTTGCTGCAGAAGTAGAAGACAACCACATAGGACTGTCATTTTTTAATTCTTATTTATTTCATGGATTGCCATGACCAAAGAATTCATCACCAAATAGCTAGCTCACTAGTGATTTTAAAATGACCTTAGTCTGTTGTTAGGACCATCCTTGAACCCTTCCAGCTTTTTTTTCTTCTTAAAAAAATTTATTTCCTTTTTTTTTATGAGGTAATTGGGGTTAAGTGACTTGCCCAGTGTCACACAGCTAGTAAGTGTCAAGTGTCTGAAGCCAAATTTGACTCAGGTCCTCCTGACTCCAGGGCCAGTGCTCTGTCCACTGCGCTGCCTAGCTGCCCTTTTATTTTATTTTCAAATGAAGATCTGCCTTTTTTTCCCTCCACTCTTCCTTCCCCAATTAGGAAAGGAAGTGGGGGGGACCCTCTTTTAAACATGTATAATCAAATAAAACAACTTACTGTTGGCCATGTCCAAAAATCACCTGCCTTATCAAGAGGTAGGCAGTAGTGTATCATCATGAGTCCTTTGGAATTGTGGTTGGTCGTTGTGTTCATCAGAATTCCCGAATCTTTCAGAGTTGTTTGTCATTATGATATTGTTGTTACTGTATTACTGGTTCTGCTCATCTCACTCTAGATCAGTTCATCCCAGCTTACTCTAGATCAAGTCTTCCCAGCTTTCTCTAAAACTCTCCCCTGTCATTTATTAGATAGTAATAGTATTCCATCACATTGATTTACCATAACTTTTTCAGCCATGACACCTCAGTTTCCAAAGCTTTACCATGAGGAAGAGCTGCTATGAATATTTTTGTACATAACATTCCTTTTCTTTCTTTGATCTCTTTGGAGATATAGACATAGTAAATACATCACTGAGTTAAAAGTTATGCAAAATTTAATAGCTTTTTTGGCATAGTTCCAAATTGCTTTTCACAATGGCTGGCCCAGCGTACAGCTCCACCAACAGAATATTAATGTACCTGTTTTCCCCCACCCTGTCCGGCATTAGTCATTGTCCTTTTTTGTCAGCTTTGCCAATCTGATGAGTGTGCTTGTAATCAGTTCCTTTAATTTACTTTTCTCTTAGTGATTTAGAACATTTTTTCATATGAAGCCCTTCCGACTTAATAGAACATATCAGATGGCATTATTAGAAAACAGTCAAGTTTTTTTGCAAGCAATATTCTGTAGAGAACAACATCTTTACTATTTCACAACTGACTAAAAGGTATAAACATATAATATATGTATATAAGCTATAAGATCCTACTGTGTTTATTGTAAAGAAAAGAAATACAAAAACATAGCCTTTGATTGCCTGAGCAGGTTTTAGCAACAACTAACCGACTCCCATGTGTAGCCTATGTGGATGGATCCTATTGGTGGGCTGTTTGGTGAACTACACTAAGTAATAATATAGGTAACAATCACACCAACTGCTACCTTTCAACCTGCTATTTGATTCATCTTATAAATTGTTATCCCAATTTGCAAGGCCATAACATATCATATTCTGATATTTCCTCATAAGTTTAATAGCTATCCAGTCTTTCTCATTAATTTACTTTGAGACCCCACTCTTGTTTATTAATTAAGCCAGAAAAACTAATTTTCTCCTAAGCTTTTATTCACCTCTTTATGTCCAAACCCTTCGCTCATAAGCTTAAATAAACATTAGGATAAACTAGTGATGCAGTTTATTAATAATATAACAAACAATACAAAGACATCTAAATATTTCAGTGATGTGTTGAGGTGAATAAGATCATAGCCACGATCACTGAAACATCAACTCCAGCTGATGTCTTCTTAATCCTGCAAATACCTGGAAACACCTCTAGCAGCATAATAATTAAAGCTTCTTCTTAGGAATTTGTTTCTTGCAAGACAACAGTTAACTGTCAGTAAAAAAAAAAAAATCTCTTAGACCGGCAGGCACCAGTCATTTATTAAGTGCTATTTGTCAGGCACTGTGCTAAGTATTAGGGATTTAGATGTCTGTGTGGAACTATGGTAAAGTTCAGAGAGTTAAAAGTGAAGCCTAGAAGAATATGATGCACAGCCACTTAAGGCCTGTCCCTAAACTGTAGGCCCCAGATAGAACTCACCTTGCAAGAACAAGATTGGCATAGCACATGTTCCAGGGTCAGAAGGCAGCTAAATCAGGGTGAAGTCTGCAGAGTCAGAAACACAGCCATGGGTGGAAAGTCTAAGTATTTTCTGTACCTCAAGCAGTTCCTCTCAGGAAAGAAGTTCTTTAGTCTTTAATCTAGTTCATAGTCTGTTTCAAGAAAAGTGGTTTTCTTAAGATACCTCTGTGATCAAGCAATCTCTGTGGCTATGACAGTTAACATCCTCTCCAGAATGACAGTCAAATGCTAACCCTTTTCAGACTTAAAGTTTAATTCCTTGGGATTATATTCCCTCTTAAAAATTCATTGAACAGTACAAAATTAGAAAGAACACACTTGGCCCCAGAGATGTGAGAAGACATCTCTGCATTTTTTTTTTTTTGCAGAAGTGGGGGTCCACAAGTGTGGAATATTGCAATTCACAGATTTCTTTTTCATTGTATTTGAATTTTTTCCTTTTCATAGGGTTGTTTGGTGGCTTTTTGTTTTGTTTTAAATTCTTTGTTATAGGTATACCTCTTAAGTATCCATAAGCTTTGTGGGAAAGGTCTGTTGAAACAGGTGTAACAGTTTATTTTAAAATTAATCACATTGCAATCTTTTATTTTTACCTTGCATATGTTTTCCAAAGTCTCCCTCCTTAATTCAGAACAATTTTAAACAATGGGTTGATACTTTGCCCTTTGGTTTACAGACATACCTCTGTAGTCTCAGTTTATACTTGGCAAGAGTCATTTGCAGTTCAGCTACTCTAAACATAAACCTAAATGTTAAATATAATGTAGTTTTAAATTGAAGTAGTGTATGGGAATGTTTAGCTATCCTGCAGTCTGATTTAAATATAATTCCAAGACTAAAGATAAATTAGTATTTTTTTATTAAGATTTTTTATTTTTAGTTTGCATCACTCAGTTCTGCATGATTTTGAGTTCCAAATTTTCTTCCCCCCTACCCCTCCTCCCTCCCTAAGACAGCATGGAGTCCGATATATCTCCTACATATAACTTTGCATTGCACTTATTTACACAATAGTCAAGTTGTAAAGAAGAATTATGACCAGTGGAATGAATCATGAGAAAGAAGAAACAAAACCAAAAAAAAAAAAAACAAAAGAAAGAAAAAGGAGAGCAAACAGTTTGCTTCAGTCTGCATTCAGACTCCATAGTTCTTTCTCTGGATATGTATAGCTCTCTCCATCATGAGTCCTTTGGAGTTGTCTTTGAACTTTGTATTGCTGGGAAGAGCAAACTCTATCAAGGTTAGTCATCACAGAATCCATGTATCTGTGGTTGTGTATAATGTTCTCCTAGTTTTGCTCCACTCACTCAGCATTATCTCATGTAAGTTTTTCCAGGTTATTATGAAGTCCATATCTTCTTCATTTCTTGTAGCACAATATATTCCATTACATTCATATACTACAACTTGTTTAGCCATTCCCCAATTGATGGGCATCCCCTCGATTTCCAATTCTTTGCTACTACAAAAAGAGCCTCTATAAATATTTTTGTACACGTGGGTCCTTTTCCTACTTGTGTGATCTCTTTGGGATACAACCCTAGAAGTGGTATTGCTGGGTCAAAGAGTATGAACATTTTTATAGCCCTTTGGGGTAAAATTGCTCTCCAGAATGGCTAGATCAGTTCACAACTCCACCAGCAATGTAACAGTGTTCCAATTTTCCCACATCCTCTCCAGCATTAGACAAATTAGTATCTCAAATCCATTGTGGTACTTTGGAAACTGTGCAGAACTTGAAGTCGAAGGACCAGATTTTAAATCCTGACCCTGCCATTTGTTCTGTGACCCTGGGAAAATCACTTAACCTCTACGAGCCTCAGATTCCTTATCTATAAAATGAAGGGGTTTGATTAGATGACTTACGAATTTCTTTTGAGGCCTAGAGCTATAATCCGTTTTGATCAAGTTATATTTAGATTATAACTTCAGAGCTAAAAGAGAGAGTAATGGTAACTTAGCCCAACCACACATTCTGCAGACAACACAACTGAAGTCCAGGAGGGGCAGCTTGCCCAAAGTCAAATGTAGTAAGTGGAGGAACCAGAATTTGAGCTCAGATCCTTTGGCTCCAAGTTCAACAATTTTTCCCACTCTACCATATTGAATTTAAAAGAAAATCTATCTTTAGCCTTGGAATTCCATTTAATATTTTTAATATTGAATTACATATTTTAATTCTTTTATTCTGAACTGAAACACCAAATAAAGCAAACATTTCCATATACATAGAGCAAAAAAAAAGATTATACATGAAACTGAATACTACGTATAGCTTACTCTTCTTTTTAAGTATGGGAATCATATTTAAATATTGGTAGTAGAGGCAGAGCTAAGATTTGAATCTAAGTCCATTGACTCCATATCCAGTTGTCTTTCTGCTATATAAAGTTTGTTATGAATTAACTAGTTTAGAAATTTCAAGCCAATCCTATGGGGATTGATTCTTTTTGCTTAGGTACTATACTAGCAATTCTGACAGCTTTCATCAGATCCTTTTTCTTCTCTTTTCATTTAGAGTTAAGAGATAGAAAGCTGAGAAAAGGACTGAAACCACTTCCTTAATGACTAACTTACCCTACTCAATCACCTGCCCCACCTTTCTTTTTTAATGCTTCTATTTGCAGTGACTACTTTTATTATTTTTTTTTAATTAAGGACCGTGGTTCTACATGGATTAGGGCATCTGGTTCTTAAAAGTTGTATTTTCTCTGGATATTTTAAAACACACCCTAGAGCAATTTTCTGAACTACTTAAACTAATACATACCTTTCTACCTGATGATGACGATTTTGCACTGTTAATCACAATATTAAGTATGAAGGAGCTGACCTTCTTTGAGACCTTTTTGATAGTCTTAAAGTTAGAAATACAGCCTTGAAGATGTTACTCTACATTTAATCGTGGAGGAATCACCCCTTCTATTAAAAGGATACTAGCCTAGAAGGCTGTATTTTCTTAGCATAAATCTTAGATGATAAAATATTTAGAACCTTTATTTATGGGTCAGTTGTCGAAACAACTACTTCTTAAGTAAGATTTAAATATTGATGATATTAAGGTATTAGATAACTAATCCTAAGCAAATGTGGATTTTATTTTTGTGATATGTTTTACTGAACTTTACAATGTTTTTAAAAAAAAAGTTGGTTCAATAACCTAGAGCCCATATTTTCTCCATATTTTGACAAGCCATAACTGGATTTCTCTCTGTTACCTTTGTAGGTGCTGGAGATCAAAATTTATTTTCTTCTGTCTATCCAACACTATCTCAACAGCTTCCAAGAGAACCTATGGAATGGAGAAGGTATTTTTTATGCCCCTCTCGAAGGAATTAGAGGGTACATGAGGGAAAGAGTCCTTTTTTTTTCAAGTTCCTAATGTAATGTGAAAAGAAAGTCAAGTTTTCAAAATCTATTATAATGAGACAGCTAACTCAAAGTATTAAGCACTTAATTGCATTTTTGCTTTAAAAATGTCTTGCTTAAATTGATGAGTCAATAAAGAAAGTAAACAGGGTAACTAGAGGGTAGTATAATACAAATAGAGACTGAAGTGTACACTTCAGATTCTTAATGGTTAGATAAGCATGTTCTGAAAATAAGTCAACAAACATTTATGAAGCATTTACCGTCTGCAAAAAAAAAAAAAAGATAGTTCCTGTCCTTTGGAAGATTACATTCTAACGAAGGAAGGAAGCAGAGCTGGGAGAGGAGTCAAGAATGGCTAGCTTGGGCTGCTCCCCAAACTGGAGGCCCTAGGAGGAACCGACCAATGTGGGAAAGGGACCATAAGGACATCATTCCAGGGTGAGAAGGCCCCAGGGAGTGAGGAAAGTTTTAAGATGAGAAGGGAGATGAGCCAGGATGGTGGCCTAGAGGTCAGAAGCAGGACCTGAGGCATTTTCTTCAGTTAGATATTACCTTTATGCAAATCCCTGTTGAAAGTTAAAGATGTGTAGTGTGTTTTACATTATTTTTGTTTGTATAGTTTTACAAATATGTTACTTATATTGATCTCCTTTGTTTTTACATAAATGAAAATGCTTTTATTTATTGGTCAGGGCCTGTACTAAGTGCTGGGGATACAAAACTAAAAAGCAAATTAGTACCTGCTCTCAGGCAGTTAACATAATAGCGGAGGCAACACACTGGGCTAGGAAGGCACAGAGCTGGTAAGTGGAACATTAGGGCAATTAATTGACATGCCTTTCCAGAAGAAATATTGATGTAGACTTGATTACATTCCTAGAACAAGTGGTGGGGCCAGGGAGGTAGGATAGACAGATTTCAGGGGTGAAGGAACATGCTGAAACCAGGGCGTGGCTAGATGTAATGAAGTCACCAATGAGGATAGCAAGGCAGGATTATGGTTCTTCTGGTCCCTCTCCCTGCCCAATTCGTCTCCCCACTTCTGTCTCCACTCAGCTGCCAAAGTGATTTTTCTGAAGCACAAGTCTGATCACTTCCCCACTCAGTATATTCCAGTGACTCCTTACAACCTCTAAGATCATTTATAAAAATCTCTAGCTTTTAAAGCTCTTTACCACCTGACCTCTTCTTATCTCTCCAGTCTTGTCATTACTTAACTCCTCTCCCCATATTCTACAATGTGGTAATACTGGTCTCCTTGCACAGTACACTCTGCCTCCCAATTCCTTGCATTTACACTAGTTTTCTTCCATGCCTACAATGTGTCTACCTTTCCAGTCTTAAACCTTATTCCTCCACATGTGCATTTCAATCCAGTGACCCCAGCCTCCTGGCTATTCCATGAACAACATACTCTATCTCTTGGCTCCAGGCATTTTCTCTGACTGTTCCCCATGCCTGAAATGCTCTCTGTCCTGCTGATCTCCTTGGCTTCCTTTAAGTCTCAATTAAAATCCTGTCTGTTACTGAAAGTCTTTCCCAACCCCTCTTAATTCAAGTGCCTTCCTACTTACCTAATATATAACTTGCTTTGTTTATACTTGTTTGCATGTAGTCTACTCTGTTAGATTATAAGCTCCTTGAGGTCAGGGATTGCTTCTTTTTCTATTCCAGCACTTAGCAGAATGCCTGGCATATAATAGGTACTTAATAAATATTTATTGATATTGATGTTCTTCCTACTCCTCTCCAGCTTTTAGCTTCTTAGGCCTCTTTCAAATCTTTGCTCAAATCCTGCTATCTGCGAGATAGTTTTCCTGGTTCCCTCTCCAATGCTAGTGACTTCTCTCTGAGATTACCACCAATTTACCCTGTGTATGTCTTGTTTGTACATCATTTTTTGCATGCTCTCTCCACCATTAGCATGTGAGCTCCTTACAGGCAGGCATTCTTTTTGTCTTTCTTTGTATTCTAGCACTTAGCACAGTGCCTGGCGCAGAGTGAGCCCTTAATTAATACTTGCTACTGATTGACTCTAAAATGCTTTTTAAAATACACATAATTTTTTGGCTTTTAAACTTCAATATGCATTTTTGAGAAGTCTCATAAAATGGCAACTTATTCTTTGATATGTTAGTGAAGTTGGTTTCTTTTTATTGCATATCCATGTAATGAAAAGATAATTGGACTCGTCAGAAGACTTGGGTCCTAAGCCTGGATCCCATTCTTATTTAACTAATAGTTGGATGACATAGACAACTAACTTAACCTTTCCTGAGCCTTTATTTCCCCATTCGTAAAATCATCTTGATAATTATACTGCTTATTTCACAGGCTTATGGTGAGTAACGCCTTAGGTGTCCCTCAATCAGTACATTGGACTATACATGCTTTCTTATCCTGTATGCTCCTTGTCCATTCATTGACACGTGTATTGATCATCCTCATAAAGATTTCAGTAAAATGAGAAAAGTATACAAATCAGTAATTATCATTGTTCACGGGGTCATAGATTTAGAGCTGGAAGCACCATTAGATATAACCTAGTGTGAACTCTTTATTTGAGCCTCACAGAAATTATGACTTGTCCAAGGTCATACAGGTGGTAAGTTGCAGAGATAGGATTTGAACCCAGGTCCTCTAACTCTTAAATCCATTTTTCTCTCCACTGTTACACACTCCTCTCTTTTTTTGAAGTAATAATTGTACCCCTGCTTTTTTTCCATTTTAAAACATCTTCCTTTCCCTACTATATCTTACAAAGCAATCCTTTGGTACTTTCAAGATTTACCTCAAAAACATATCTTCAACTTGAACTTGGTCTGATCCAGTTATCCTTCTACTCATCCTCTTGAGTATGACTTCTTCTTGCTCATATAGCCCATTGGGGATGGAAGTGTTAGGGTCAAGTCTGATCTTTCCTCTGTCATTTATGATAATAGTAGATCAATAGAGCAACATTCACAGATTTTTCCTATGTTATTTTCCTACCAGTTTCATTTATGGGTGTTCTTGGGATGATGTGACCCAGTTGGGTCTCATTCCAGCCTTTCTGTAAACTTCTCTTTACTTGTGCTACTTTTCCCTGTTTGTGAAGGGATGTTGTTTGTGATATTCTCTTTAGTGTACAGACTTACAGATAAGTTTACATTCTAAACAAATGTTGCCCTTGGCTTGAACAAGTATTTCTAGCTCAGGCTGTCCAGGCCCTTTGGGGCCTCCTCGTCGGAGAGATTGCTTTCTGCCAATTAAGCTTTTGTGAGAAATATTAGTAATGAAGGTCCATATCTTTGCCTTTTTCCCTTCTCCCATTTTTCAGTGTTGTTAGCTCTTTTGAATAGATCATTTTGAAGTTATCGTAGTTGGTCACATCTTTTTCCTTTTTTCTGTCTAGTTCATTGACTTCAGTTGCCAGTTATTTCCTGTCTCTTCAGGCATAGTCAGTTTAAGTTTTTGAGGTAATATTTACCATGTGCATGGCCTTCTGATTCTCTCTTAGACAATAGTAGTCTATACGAGTGTGTTTATATGTTTAAAATAATAAACATAAGCAATATTTATTTCAGTGAAGTGTTTGATTTGAGCATACTATTAGTTTTAGATTACAATGTGCACAATTTTAGAATTGCTTCAGCTTTTTAAAAAACATAATTACTCTTTTCTTCTCTGCATCCTCTTTAGTCATAATTTGTATAGTAATTTATTGTCATTTTTGCAACTTGTTTATAGGTCCTATGGCCGTGCTCCAAAGATGATTCACTTAGAATCTAATTTTATTCAATTCAAAGAGGAGCTGCTGCCGAAAGAAGGAAACAAAGCCCTTCTTACTTTCCCCTTCCTTCATATTTATTGGACAGAATGTTGTGTAAGTATTCCTCCAAAAGGATAAATGGGAAATGGATTAAGGAGCCTCTTACTCTGCTCTCGATTTGATCATTAGAATACTTAGAATTTTTTCCACATTCGTGTTCACAATTTCTTTTCATTGTCATTGCTTCCTTCATTCTTTTATTAAAATTAATTTTATTAATATATTTTGCTTTAATATACCCTTTCCCATTGCATCTTTTCCTCCCTTCCTTGCAATACTGTGTAATTAAGAATAAAAAAGATCTCTCTTCATTCTTCAACTTCATTTATAAAGAACTGTTTATAAGTTAATTTATATTGTACATTCATGATTTGTTTCACAGAAAACATTGAATTCCATAGATTTTGCTATTTGAATAAGAAGAAAATTATGTACAGTGACAGCCTTTTGATCCTTTACCTAATAAAACCACTGTTCCTGTCCCAGTACATACATTATACGCATGATTTAAATTATTTGTTAAATTGCCGTTAGCTGATATTATTGTTTGACTACTTGATCAAAGCACTACAGAAGACTCATGTCCCCTGTGCTTGGCTCTGATAATAAAAGATTGCAAAGACACAGTCTCCGTCGTATGTTGTACGATTTGTCAACATTGTATTTTCCTGAAGATTGCTTCTTTGAAAAATAAGACACATTTTGCATCTTATTAAGGCAACAAAGACTGAAAAGAAGTCTGAAGCCAGGGCAAGTGTTCTGACTGTGGCCAGTTGTGGTCTTCATTCTAGTTATTGTTATCAACTCAGGGAAGGCTCTTGATGCTATTCTACAGTATAAAAATGAGAGTGAAATTCATAGACTGAATAAATTGCAAAAATGTACATTTGATATATGTTTGGATATTTACTTAATCTTGTCAGCTTTGGGGAATTTTGATTATTCCTATGCCTTCTCATATTTTGAAGCATTGTATTGGTTGCTTCTAATTTTGTCTAATATTTTAATTGTTAGGATCTTTGAAATCAAACTCTTTCAAATTGCTCTGAACTCTTAATTTCTCTGGCCAATCAAAAAGCAGTTTTTTCATAAACTTACAGTATGTAGGATTCTCGGAAACCCTAACCCTATGGAAAAATATCTCTAGTTGCTATGTATGCAGTATGTATTCCCACTGTGATTTTATTCCTTTAAAAAAAACTTATTTCCAGTGGGAGAGCTAGTTTTGGGTTAAGGACAATTTGTAGTACAGCAAGAAGCAACTTAAAAGCTAATTGCTGAAAATTGTGATAACTGATTCTTGGGCACAAATTGTGAGGTTTAGATCAGTTATGCTTTCAAGATCAATATGAGATAAACATTATTTGGGGGTCACTGAAGGAATAATGAAATTATTGTAGTTAGCAGATAGCGAAGGTGTTAACAGGTGAGCAACATTTACTCAGACTATTAAAATTTACAAAAAGTTCCTTTTGTACCTAAATTTTAAATGAACTATTATCTTTTTTGTTTACAAATGTATTTGGAATCACGTATTTGGAAAGGCATCATAATGAAGTGGATAGAAGGATTACCTGAGAATCAGGAAGACCTGGGTACAGGTCCTATCTCTCACATAAACAAACCCTGGGCACTTCACTTGTAAGTGTTGCTTCAAGGCACACTTAGAAACAAGTGCTGATCTGCATTGGTAGAGGAACTTTCGTCACTGGGAGCACATTCCATCAATGACATAATAGCTCTGAACTCTGTTTCCTTTTCAAAAAAGGTAGAGGAATTAAAGTCATTTATAAACAAAGCAACAAAATCAAAACATGACCATTCATGCTCTCTCAGTTGTGGTGATAGAAAAGTAGGGAAGAAAGGAGAGAGAAAGTATTACATTATGGTAGTATAGGATAGATGAAGAAGGCTGGAGATTTTTCAGTATGAGGGTAGAAGCTCCAAAATTTTAGCAAATGTTTGGATCTAATCTTTGAATCATTTTTTTCCCACTTTGTTATTGCTATATCTTATGGATTTCTAGCTTTAAAGACAGCTTTTAAGTAACAGCTTTAAAGAACACTAAAGGGGGACAGGAATTTCTAATCTTACTCTTGGTTTTCTTCCCTTATTGGGCCGAGATCAGGTAACAGAATAGTTTGCCTTCACCACATGAGAGATATATCAGAATTGATCTGTTCAAAGAACTACCATGGGATTATATCAGAGTTAGGAGAACTGCCAAGAAACAGTTCTATGGCGACAGATTCTCTTTTTGTCATTGGTTTTCAGACACATCAGTACATTTCGAAAAATTTCATCTGGTTTTGAAGAAAAAGTAGTTATTTGCCTTTAATGGAAATATTTGTAGAAATATTTTATTGAAAGCATTGCCTAGTAGATAAGAGTGCCTTTTGAGGAGTCAGGAAACCTGAGTTCAGGTCTGACATAAACTTGCTTTTTGACTCCTGGACAGGTAGAGTGTCTCTAGGTAAGAGTTACCTAGAGATAACTCTTTAATCTTAGAACTTTTTGATTGTGTCCCCTTTCAGTAAAACGTTTTTCATCACTCTAGTATGTATGTGTATTTATACATTTTATATGTATACTACTATATCAATATATTATACATATTGTAAAATACATAAAATTTAAAATAGATGAAATAAAAATGTTTTTAAAATTATTTTGTTGGTACAAAAACACTTTTTGCGCTAAGTAAAATTACATTTTTTTGGTAAGAGCAGTGGGATTGAATATGCTTTATTAGTTTTGCAAATTTTAGGCTAGCACTTGTGGTAAGAGAGTAATTTGCAGTTTTGGTTCTTGGGTTTTTTGATACTTGGTTTTTCTTTTTTCCCTGTAAAACTTTAAATTTTCACTTCCAAGTATTTAGAACCCCCCAGAGTTTTGAAATTGTTCAAGTTGCTTGAGCTTATTTGAAACGAACAAATCTTTAGTGTCTAGAAAGATGTCTGTGTGTCTAAAGCTTGTGATGGCTGTAATGGAACAATCTGATGGTGTTTTCTGTTTTTGCTGAAGTGGTTTGCAAATAGAATATACATTTGCTTCTAAGCTTTTTGATGGGTTTTAGGGAAGTCTAAAGAATAGGGTTATAAATCTGAGTTAGCTCTGTCTTGCCTATTTGAGCTGCAATCCCTCTGGCTGCTGTATCTGTGCTATATCTGACCTTTTGCTTGTTGCTGCAGTTTGTTTCTTTAGCTTTTGTTCAGCTTGCCTGGAGCACTCATGGTAGGGGATAAGAAGTATTTCTCCTCTTCTGTGACTATGGGTAGGCCACTGCTTTGTCATTGCTCATGAGGTGCTAGTCTGCCCTGAGGATGAGGTCTTAGAATGATGCCAGGTACCAGGAAATTGGGATCTATTCACTTTGAGCCCCTGGGGCTGGGTGTAGCTAGGTGTGAGGGAAGGGTGTACCCAATTTTACCTCTTCCTACCCCACAAAGCCCCAGAAGGTACTCTCTTTCTGGAGAAGCAGGATTTGTATTGTTTAATAGTGGGGGTGGGAGAGGAAGGCTCCAGGGCCCACTGGGACTGACTGTTGTCCTGATCCAAGAGGAGGCATCCAAGGCTGACTATATAAAATAGTTTGTGCGTGGAATAGATGTATTGCGAAGGAACTAAGGCTGGATAGGTAACAAATATTGGCTGTTGACTCCATTGTAGTTCATACTGGCACAGGCAGGAAGAGGGGAAGTTGGGGCAGAGTGGAGAATAATTGCCTGCCTACCTACCTTCTCGGGAAGGAGCATATGGTGTAACTCAGAGTAGGGGCAATCAGGAGGAAGGAGAGCAGCAGACATAGGTACTGGTGGTTGGAAAAATGCTCAGTTGGCTGGGTGGCTCTCCTCTGTTTGAATATTTTTTTTTAGCACACCCTAATAGATTGTCTTGTGTGTACCCATTTTGGAGACCAAAGCTTTTTAGGCACTATAAATTTCATAATGGTTGCTGATTTGCATTGATTACAAGGAATTTCCTCACTGTGAGAGTTCTTTATAGTGATGAAATGACAAGTCTGGACAATGTGCAGGTCTTTAAAAAGTGACTTTCTCTATTGCCATTGGATAATACATATTCTGGCTTATGGCCTATGATGAAAATGCATACTGTTAAGATAACTTCCACTTTTTTTTAATAAAAAGAAATATCATTACTACAGTTCAATATGCCTATTTTAAGTTTATTTATTCCCAGTAATTAAAGTGATCATTTAAAGTTACCTTGACAGTGACTTATGATTTTTTTTTTAGGATACTGAAGTATATAAAGCTACATTAAAAGATGACATCACCAAGTGGCAGAATATCCTGAAAGCTCACAGCTCTGTGGATTGGTTAATAGTGGTAGTTGAAAGTGATGCCAAGAAAAAAAACAAAACCAACATCCTTCCACGCACATCCATTGTAGACAAAATAAGAAATGATTTTTGTAATAAACAAAGTGACAGGTAAGAATGTAACTTTAACTACTTTCACTAACACCCAAACAATTTTCGGGCAACTAATTTGTTTTTACTGAATTTGATATCCTAATCTCTTTTGTAATAAAGTATTAACACTTTGCAGGCCCATCTCATATGGAATGTTCTTTAACTTGACTGGGCCTCAGTTTACTCACCTATAAAATAAAGCAATTGGACTAAATGGCTCCTGAGGTACTTTCTGGCTCTAAATCTATGATCTTCTCTTCCTCTTCAAAGTCTGCCTATTCTTTAAAGCCCAGCTAAAATCCCTGAAGTAGTTATTCACAATCCTTTGTCTAAATCCTGTAGTTTTTATATATGGTCAGCACTACAGGGGTGAGTACTTGATTGAATGTTCATATATTTATGATCATCCCCCCGTAAGTATTTTGTCTTTAGGAACAGAGATTACATTTTTACTCTTTTTTTTTTTAACAAAATCATTCACAGTCCTGGGCAAATAGTTGGTGCTTAGTAAATATTTGATTTTTATTTATGCATTTTGATTAGAAACAAAATTAAACTTGTACCTGGTTAACCTCTTTATTAAAACTGTAGTGGTTTAAAGGTAAACGAAGCTGTGTAAGAATTTTTTTTTAAAATTTCCTATTAATACTCAGTCTCTGAAGGGATAGGGAGAAGAAGAGAGAGAAGTAAGGGAGGGAGAGGTGGAGGGGATGGGATTGGAATAAATGCACATTGGTGATTATGAGACAAGAGCTATAGAGTGATAGGCTGATATTGACAAGAAGGGCTGCCTTTTTCTCTTATTCCTTCCTCTTTATGTGGCCACACATGGATGAAAGTGGTACTGGGGCAGGGGTGGTGGTAGAAGTTGGGGGAGAGCATGGATAGTCAAGTGTGGAGGACTAGGTAGGTTAATTGCTTAACTCCAGCGTAAAAACTGCTGAAAGGGAAATGAAGCATGAACAGGAAGAGAAAGAGACTGAATGGAGGTCAATGAAGATAAAAAGTTTAAGAGGCATGAGACAATAGAACAGATGGAAGGACTATGATTTTTTATCAAAGGGAGGATATTTCAAAGCTCAAAATCAGACATGGCAATACTAACAGTAAAATCTAAAGGTATAACTCTCCCTGAGGATATCTAAGGTAGAAATGTAACTATGGAAGTTGGGGTGGTTAATGAACTGAGAGGCCAAGGTGCTTGAGGGGACAGCATTATGTGTGTATTGAAGTCATTAAGGAGGAAAGCAGTTGTTAGTGTTAAGAGAGGGTATCAATTAGTTAGGCACTGAACTACTGGAGAAAGGAAGGAACCCAATGAGGTGGTGATAGAATGGACTAGGAATTTAGATTTTATAGATAAGGAATCATTTGAAGGTTTTATAAAATAATTTCTATTCACACAACCGTCATCCACTCTAGTTCAGGCCCTTGTCACATTTTGCTTGAAGTGTATTGCAGCATCCTCCTAATTGGTCTCCCTACTTTAAGTCTTAACCTATTCCTGTTTAGCCTCCACATAGCCACCAAAGTGATTTTCTTAAACCATAGGTCTGACCATATCCCTTTACTACTCAGTAAACTCTAATGGCTCCTCTAGTATTTTTAAGCACTTTACCACCTGGCCCCTTCTGCCTCTCTATTCTGCTTACATGATTCATCTCCATGTATTCTGTGGTCCAGTTATATAGGCTTTGTTTCTGTTACTTATGCATGACATTCCACATACTCTCTCAGTACCTTTGCATTGGCTGTTCCCCAGGCTTGGAATGCAGTTCCTCTGTACTTTCACCTACTATAATCCCTGGGTAAGATTCACCTCATATTTACTATTCAAGATTCATTCAATGTGCCACTACCTACATGAAGGCTTTCTTGAGATTCCCACACAACTGTTAGTGATTTCCTGCCCAAAATTTCCTTATGTTTATTTTGTATATTCAAATACCATCTCTGTGATGTGTGTATACATAAATGTATATGCACATACATACATATTTATACTGTTTCCTCCAATAGGAATGTATAAGCCTTGAGAGCAAGGACAGTTTTAATTTTCATTTTTATATCTCCAACAGCTAACACATAGACTGGCTTTTATATGTTACTTGATTGATGACCAAAGCTGTTTTAAGACTAATTTAGTGTTTTTAGGATGAATTGGAAGAATTAAAATACAAGAAGCCTACATAAGACAGTGGTGTCAAGCTTGCTTCTGTGGAGGTGATCTGCAAAACTCTTCTTAGTGTCACTAAACCAGATTAAAAATGTAATTGGGAAAGTTAAGAAGATGAATAGAATTTTAGAAAAGTTAAATATAATAGACCTCGGGAGAAAGTTGATTGTGAATAGAAAAAACTACCTTTTCCTCAGTTATTCATGGCACCTTCACAAAAATTAACTACGTATGAGAGCATAAAAACCTCACAAACAAATACAGAAAATCAGAATATTGAATGCACCCTTCTTGGACTATGATGCAATAAAAATTTCATTCAATAAAGGGCCTTAGAAGCATAGATTAAAAAGTAATTGGAGAGGCAGGCAGGTGGCGCAGTGAGTAGAGCACCGGCCCTGGAGTCAGGAGGACCTGAGTTCAAATCCAGCCTCAGACACTTGACACATTTATTAGCTGTGTGACCTTGGGCAAGTCACTTAACCCCAATTGCCCTGCCTTCCCCCCACAAAAAAAAATTAATAATAATTGGAAACTAATATAATCCAGAAGAGTGAGGGGGGTCAAAGAACACAACATAGAAACATTCAGTAATTTTATTAAAGATGGCAATAGTGAGACAACATACCAAAATTTGAGGGATACAGCCAAAGTAGTACTTACAGGAAAATTTATATCTCTAAATGCTTATATCAATAAAGGAAGAAAAAAAAAAGAAAGAGCAGGTCAATGAATTGGATGTGCAGTTAAAAAAAAAAAGACTTTAAAAAGAACAAATTAAAAATCCAGTTAGATGCTAAAATAGAAAGCCTGAAAATCAAAGGAGAGATTAATAAAATAGAAAGTAAATAAACTATTGAATCAATAAATAAAACTTGAAACTGGTTTTATGGGGGGAGGAATGAAATAGATAAATCATTGTTTAATTTTAGTATAAAAAAGAAAGATAAAAACATTATGAATAACAAAAATGAAAAAGGTGACTTACTATGAGTGAAGAGGAAATAAAAGCAATTATCAGGAGCTATTTTGCCCAATTATGTGCCAATAAATCTGACAATCTAAGTGAAATGCATAGTTACAAACATATAAATTGCCCAGATTCATAGAAGAGGAAGTAGAATGCTTCAGTAACCCTATCTTAGAAAAAGAAATTGAACAAGCCGTAAATGAGCTCACTAAAAAAGATCACTAGGACCAGATGGATTTAGAAGTGAATTCTACCAAACACTTAAAGAACAATTAATTCCAATACCATGTAACTATTTGGGAAAATAGCCAAAGGAGTCCTGCCAATTTCCCTAATGAGTATTGATGCAAAAATTGTTTTTAAAGATAATAGCAAGGAGATTACAACAATATATCATAAGGATCCTACACTATGACCAGGTGGGATTTATACCAACAATGCAGGGTTAATTCAACATTAGGAAAACTTAACAGTATAATAGACCTTTTAAATAATAGAAACAAAAAAAAAATCATGATTATCTCAGTAGATAAAGAAAAACCTTTTTACAAAATACAAAACTCATTCCTGTTAAAAATACTAAAAAGGATAAGAATCAATGGAGCTTTCTTTAAAATGATAAGCAGTCTCTGTCTAAACCACCAGCAAGCATTATCTGTAAGGGGATAAGCCAGAAGTCTTCCCACTAAGATCAGGGGTGAAGCAAACGTGCCCGTTATCACCACTATTACTCAATATTGTACTACAAACACTTGCTATAGCAATAAGACAAGGAAAAAGAAATTAGAACAGGCAGTGTGGAAACAAAATATCACTTTTTGCATATGTTATAATGGTATAATCAACTAAAAAACTGATCCACACAATTAACAACTTTAGCAGAATTGCGAGATATAAAATAAACCCACAGAAATCATCAAGAGGAAGAAATATGAAGAGTCCATTTAAAATAACTGCAGATAATATAAAATACTTGTGAGTCTGCCCTGCCTACCAAGATAAACTCAGGAGCTATATGAACATGATTATTAAACACTTTTCACACACACAAAAAAATGCCATTTGAACAAGTAGAGAAATATTGTTCGTGAGTAATCCAAGCCAGTATAATAAAAATGACAGTTCTTCTTAAATTAATTTACTCATTTGATGCCATACCAAACTACCAAAGAATTATTTTATAGAGCTAGAAAAAAATAGTAACAAAATTCATCTGGAAGAACAAAAAGGGAATCAATGAAAAAAAATATGAAGGAAAGGAATCTAGTAGTACCGGATTTTAAATTAAATTACAAAGTGGTCATCATCAAAACAATCTGGTACTGGCTAAGAAATAGAGGGGGAAGGGCAGCTAGGTGGCGCAGTGAGTAGAGTACTAGCCCTGGAGTCAGGAGGACCTGAGTTCAAATCTGGCCTCACACACTTGACACATGTACCAGCCGTGTGACCTTGGGCAAGTCACTTAATCCCAATTGCCCTGCCCAAAAAAAGGAAATAAAGGGGGATTAGTAGAATAGGTTAGGTACACAATACACATTAGTAAATGACTATAGGAATCTAGCATTTGATAAATCTAAAAATGCAAGCTTTTGGAGCAAGAACTCACTATTTAACAAGAATTTCTGGGAAAACTAGAAAGCACTTTGGCAGAAACTAGGTATAGACCAACATCTCACACCATAAACCAAGATAAAGTCCAAATGGATAAATGATTTAGACATAAAGCATGATGTCATAAGTAAATTACAGGAGCATGGAAAATTTTTCTTGTTAGATTTATGGATAAGGGAAAAATTTATAACCAAACGAGAGATGATCATGGGGAGAAAATTCATAATTTTGATTACATTAAATTTAAAAAGTATCAAAGCCAGTGCAGCCAAGATTAGAAGGACAGTAGGAAACTGGGGAAAATGTTTTACAGTAAGTTTCTCTGACAGAGGCCTCATTTCTCAAATATATAGGGAACTGAGTCAAATTTATAAAAAATAAGACCCTTTACCCACTTGATGAATGGTCAGAGGATATGAACAGGTAACTTTCAGAAAAAGAAATCAAAGCTATTTATAGCCCTATGAAAAAAATGCTCACTATTGATTAGAGAAATGCAAATTAACAGAACTCTGAGGTACCAGTTCACACTGTCAGATTAGCTAACATGATAGAAAAGGAAAATGATAAATGTTGGAGGGGATGTGAAAAAATTGGGACACATGCACTATTAGTAGAGTTGCAAACTGGTTGAACCATTTCAGAGAACAATTTGGAACCATGCCCACAGAGTTATGTACTGTGCATACCCTTTAACCTAGAAGTCCCACTGCTTGGTCTGTGTCCCAGAGGCATCAAAGAAAAACGAAAAGAAGCCTGTGTGTACAAAATTATTTATAGCAGCTCTTTTTTTGAGACAAAGAATTGGAAATTGAAGGGATACTCATCAATTGAGGAATGACTGAGCAAGTTGTGGTATGTGATTGTAATGAATGAAATACTATTGTGCTATAAGAAATGATGAACAAGCTGATTTCAGAAAAAACCTAGAAAGACTTACACAAACTGATGCAAAGTGAAGTGAGCAGAAACAATAGAACATTGTACACAGTAACAGCAATATTGATTGTATTGATGATTAGCTGCTCTGACCAATACAATGATCAACACAGTTCTGAAGGATTCATAATGAAAAATGTTATCCACCTCGACAGAAAGAACTGATAAAATCTGAGAGTAGATTGAAGCATAATTTTTTCACTTTCTTTATTTTTCTTGCTTTTCTTTTTGCAGTATTGCTAATATGGAAACGTTTTGCACGATTTCACATGTATAATCAGTATCACATTGCTACTTGCCTTAATGGGTGGGAGAGGGAGAGAATTTGCAACTCACAATTTTTTAAATGAGTTTTAAAAATAAATAGTAATACATTGTTAAAATAAGAAAAAACTGAGAAATGTTTAACAAAATAAATAAAAGTACAATATAATGTTAATCTGTAGTTTTCCAAGTCAATATCCACTCTACCCTTTCTATAGAACTCTCTTTCTTTAGGGGTTTGTCACCAGTGACTTAGAAATATTTTTCTGTTACAAAGGAATTTTATCCGTGTCATACAGATATAGGCTAGGCCTTATCACCTTAGATTTGGGGCTTTATCCTTTTTATATATTGAGGGGTCATTTAAAGATTTTAATATTATTGCTTATAAACTTAGAATAATTCAAGGAATTAACTTTTAATTTTTCAATTAAAATTAAATTTTATTTAAGAGGAAATAACCTCTTTTTAAAATTGTAAGTTAGGCATTAAAGTATCAAAATTTGTTTGTTGCTCTTTTATATCTATCAGTGGAGGGAAAGGTTATCGTTGGAAGCCTGAGCCAAGTTAGATTATCTCTTCCTATGTTGTTAACATTTTTTTCTGTAACATTCAAAAAAGTCAAATTGCCTAGAAAACGTAAATTCTGCTAAATTTAAGATGGAACAATTTTTAACATTATTGTTATTCTTTATCTAAAATGATTTCTTCATATGTTTGCAGGTGTGTGGTTCTCTCTGACCCATTGAAGGATTCTTCCCGTACTCAGGAATCCTGGAATGCCTTCCTGACCAAACTCAGGACTTTGCTTCTTATGTCTTTTACCAAAAACTTAGGCAAATTTGAAGATGATATGAGAACTTTGAGGGAGAAGAGGACTGAACCAGGATGGAGCTTTTGTGAATATTTCATGGTTCAGGTATTTGATAAAACACTGTATCAACTTTTTTTTGTTTGATTCCCCTGGAAATTATTACTTTTCCTAGTTATGCAGGCTCTTTCCAAAATACCATGTTGGTACCTACTATTAAGACATTCCAATTCTTTTAAAATATATCGTATCAACCATGATACCACTAAAATGTGGACAGTAGATTAAGAAATTATTAAGTTTCCTAGCAGATTAAGCCTGAAATAAATTAAAACCAATTTTCCATTTCTAATAATTAATCATATGTTGCTGCCTTGTGACTCACATGCAAGTATTTTATAAATATTTGCTGCTATTATCATCACTATTATGATTTTTATTTTTCTATCATTAGTACTTATTGAATTTAGTGTTAACGTAGTTGTTTTGGGTTTAAATCACATGGATCATGGCAAGGAGTGGCATGTAGTTCATTTTATTTTATTAACTTCAATTTACCTTTTTCTCTAAAAAAAAAAGATGTTTTAAGTATATATGCTGATTTAATCATAAAGGGGGTAGGGAGCTGTTATGTGGTAGATTGTAGTTTGGAAGGCATTCCTAGGGTCCTACAGTTTGAGATCTGGAAGAAACCTAGGATTATTTTAAAAGAATGAGAAGCCTTTTGCTCTCACTTGTGAAGAGAAAGATTATCTATGTTATTACCATGACATGATTGAAAAGGCAAATTTATTAGCTGAAATTGTTTTGCGTACACTTGGCTCTACTTACATTGAGTTACGTGGTAGCAACATATGGTTAATTATTAGAAATGAAAAGTTGCTTTTCATTAATTTTAGACTGATAGGAAAATTTTAATTTTCTTAATCTTCTGACCACATTTTAGTGGTACCAGTGTTGATATGGTATATTTTAAAAGAATTAGAATGTCTTAATAGTGGGTAACAGTGTGGTACTTTGGAAAGAGCATGTATAAGATTTAAACCAGATGACCTGGATCTGAATTCCAGCTCTGCCATTTACTTTTCTTGCGACCTCTCACAGGCACAAAGATAAGTCATATAAACTCTTTGAGCTTACCTCAGTGTCTGTCTTTCATAAAATGAAAGAGTTGGATTAGGTTACCTAGATTAACCTCTGAGGTGGTTGTCCCTAACAACTCTTAACGTCTGCTGTCCTTTGACTATGTTGCTTATTGCCCAGCCTTTCGAAGCTCTCTTAGATTGAGTTTCCTCTTCCACTTTTAAGCTTAATTAAATTTGCTAGTAGAACTCACTTTTTTAGGTTAATTGTTGCCTTTTGTTTTCATATCACCCTTCATTTATGACTATGTCTTTCCGTCAGTTCATGTTAGATGCAAGATAAAAATTTTTTAAATAGTCTAGCAAAATCATTTGAGAAATTAACATTGAGTTTAGTTATTTAAAGATACCTGATATTAATCTCATAATAATTATGCCCTATCAGACATAAATTATAAGTTTAAAAAATTAAAAGTAATAATTACATACTTCTCATGTTTAAATAACATCAGGGAGGCACGTTTTTATTGTGTCTTCTCTGTGGCCGTGCTTGATAATTACCATTTCAGTTATATTTTATTCTTTCTATTTATGTTGTAGTTCTTTGTGTATGTTGTTTCCTGGTTTTGCTTACTTCATTTTTACTTTATTTCTTATACCTTTCTCTGTTTCTCGTAATTCTTCATATTTATCGTTTTTCATGTCACAGTAATATTTCTTGACTCATATATCACTGTTTAGCCATTCCTCAATTAATAGACAGTTTATTTACATTTCTTTACTACCACATAAAGTGCCTCTGTGAACACTTGTTACATGTGAGATTTGTCTTTGGTTTCCTTGGAGGACATCTGTAGCAGTGGAATCTCTGGGTCATTTTCATCATTTTTGAGCATTAATCACAAATTACTTTCCAGAGCAGTTGGATCACTTCACATCTCTAGCAACAGTATTTCAATGTGCCTATCTTTTTCTGACATAAGACTATTTCCATCTTTTCAGATTTGAGTTGAGATAGACATAGAATTATTTGTTAGCATTTCTCAGTTATTAGGAACAGTCTTTCATTTTATTGTTAATAGTTTGTCATTCTTCTGATAACTGTGATATCCTTTGAAGACTCATCTATTGGGGAACAGCTTTTTGTCTTAAATATTAATGTTAAATATCCATATATCTCATACATCAAAACTTTATCAGAGATAAGTTATATAAAATTCTTTTTCCCATTTGGCAGTTTTCATTATCCTTTCTAAATTGTTTTGTTTTTTTCCCCCCCACAACAAAAATTCCTCAGTTTTCATGAAATCAAATACTTATTTTATCTTTTTTGACTGAACCCTTTTTGTGATTGCGAATTCTTGTCAGTGTTATTAAAGATACTAACAAATATTTTCTCATGGTGTGACTTTTTATATTTGAAAGATATCTATGGCTTCTCCTCTAAGGTTACATCATATTCTATATGTATGTATTGTGTGTGTGTGTGTGTGTGTGTGTGTGTGAACAACTAGGTGGTTCAGTGGATAGAGAGCCAAGCCTGGAGTCAGGAAGACTCCTCTGTCTGCATTCCATTCCAGTTTGGCCTCAGACATTCACTAGCTGTGTAACCCCGGGCAAGTCATTTAACCCTATTTGCCCCAGTTTCCTCATTTGAAAAAATGAGCTGGAAAAGGAATTGGCAAACCATTCCATTATCTTTGCCAGGAAAATCCCAAATGGTAACACAAAGAGTCAGACATGACTGAAAAACAACCAGGCAACAATATAAACACACATCCCTGTTTTCTTTCCCTTGGAGCAGGAACTATTTTTGCTTTTTCTTTGTATTTCCAGCAAATAGCATAGTGCCTAGCACATATTAAGAATGCAATAAATGTGTTTTGACTGATTGATTTAAATCTAGTATCCATTAAAAACTTCTTGTAGTATATGGTATGTAAGATGCTGGTCTAAACCTATTTTTCCCCAAATTACTTCCTGGTTTTCTAGTTTGTTTTTTTTTCAGGTATGGGGACAAAATACTTTATATCCCAGAGGCTGTTGAAAATTGTGTTATTAAGTTTACCTTCTGGAATATTGTGTTCCAAGCTCTCTACTCCTGTATTGTGATGGCTGCTAAATCTTGTGTGATCCCCCACTTCTGGCTGTGAAGTATTAGAATTCTTTCTGGTTGCTTGCATTATTTTTTTAATTGACCTGGAAACTGGATTTTGGACATGACATTCTTGGGAGTTTTCATTTCGGAGTTTCTTTTAGGAGTTGACTAGAGGATTCCTTTTATTTCTACTTTGCCTTTTGGTTCTAAGAAGTCTGGGCAGTTTTCTTTTTTGAATTTATTAAAATATGATATATAGACTCTTTTTGGTTATGGCTTTTAGATAGTCCAATGATTCTTAAATTTTTTCTTGGTCTGTTTTGCAGGTCAGTTATTTTTATTATGACATACCTTACATTTTCTTTTTTTTTCAACTCTTAAAAAAAAACTCTTGCTTTATCTCTTCCAAGAATATTAGTTGAATTTATGCCCAGGCTGTGTTTTCCTTTGAGTTTTTGCTTACAGCTATTTTGGAGACATTCTCTTCTTAAGTTTTATCACCAAAATAGCTCCTTATGGCTATTAGATCTTTATGGCTTTGTTTTTTTATTCTTCTAGCCTACTTCTTGACTTTGGACTTGATGTTTGTTTGGCCTGGGCCTTGCACACTTAAATTTTTGCCTATTCCTATTGCTGCTTTATTGGGGTGTAAAGTTTTGTTATTCCAGTATCTCAGGGGCACTGGGGACCTATTGTCAGTATTATCAGATTAATGTCATCCAATACAAAATCTGAATGCCTCCCATTTGAGTTCTGCAAGTTCCTGACCTTAGTTGGCTCAGTCCCTATCAACCACCTGGAAGCTCTGCTGGTTCAGAATGACAGAACTGCCGGTTCCCTGTTGGTTTTAGATTCCCTCCCTGGTTGTAGCTCTTCAGGCCTTATACTCAGTTAGAAATTGGAACTGAGGCCCTTCTCTGCTATTGGGCTCCAAGCCTCATTGGTGCTGCTTGCTTGTGAATTTGCTTCTCTCTCAGGACAGCCTAGGGCCTGTGACTAATCCTTATCCTGGAACATGGTACAGGTTCCCTTCTCATTCTGCCTTGGAACTGTGACTTAAATATGCATAGTGAGTGACAAAGCTGCCAATATAACCTATTCTTGGCACTCTTCATAAAGTCAAGGTGGCTTGGTATCAGTCTGAAACTTGCCATGGTGTGTAGGGTTCTTTGTGTGATGGAGTTTGTGTGGTGTACTTCTGGCCAGACACTGCCTCCACTGTCCAGACTTCTCTGTCTCCCTATATTGATGTAGGCTAAAAAAAGCCCCACCTTGACTTTTTCTTGGATTTTGCCATGAGGATTTGGTCTAGTACATTTTCTAAATCTGTTTGGAGGATTTGGGGGTATTAGGGTAGGGGAGAACTCTCTGGAGGCATGCTAGCCCAAACTGGCTTGCAAGAGCTCATTCTTAAATTTGCAGGTGTTAATACTTTTGGAAGTTAGCAAATGCTACAAATCAGGGCTTGACTTATTGTTTGTTGATTGCCTAGACTTAAGAAAGTGATGGAGAACATGTAACAATGCACAAGTGTCACTGTGTACTTCGTCATGTTTTTGTTCCCCTAGAGAGCAGGTCGTTCAACATTTACTAGCCCACCCCTGGAGCTTGCTGTATTTTTTGGTATATTTTTGAGTTTATTTTTCTTTGCCATTGAGTTTATTTTTTATTCTCCTTTAATCTAGTTTGGTCTACCTCCATTTTTCCTCTTTTTAAAAAAGTTTAATTTTATTGATATATTTTGTTGCACATTGAAAGAATGCCTCCCATTATCCTTCCTCATTCCCTTTCCCAGAGAACCATTTCCTACAACATATTTTTTTTTACACTTTATTTTTTTTATCTAATATATTTAGTTTTCAGCATTGATTTTCGCAAGAGTTTGAATTACAAATTTTCTCCCCATTTCTACCCTCCCCCCCACTCCAAAATGGTGTATATTCTGATTGCCCCATTCCCCAGTCAGCCCTCCCTTCTGTCACCCCACTC
>CM053622.1:512451903-512468216 GCA_028646595.1 Phalanger gymnotis
TGGTATTCCCTCCTCAGGTCAAATCTGATGAGAGCAAGATTCACTCATTTCCCCTCACCTGCCTTCTCTTCTCTTCCTACAGAACTTCTTTTTCTTGGCACTTTTATGTGAGATAATTTACCCCATTCTATCTCTCCCTTTCTCCCTCTCTCAATATAGTCCTCTCTTATCCCTTAATTTGGTTTTATTTCTTTTAGATATCATCCCTTCATCTTCAACTCACCCTGTGCCCTCTCTCTCTCTCTCTCTCTCTCTCTCTCTCTCTCTATATATATATATATATATATATATACACACATACATATATACATACACACAGACACACACACACATATATATATGCACACATACATATATATATATGCATATTCCCTTCAGCTACCCTAATACTGAGGTCTCATGAATCATACACATCATGTTTCCGTGTCCTACAACATTTTTAAAAAGGAAAAACAGGAAGAGAAGAAAGTTGGCAAAATTGATTAATACATTGAAATAAGTCTAAAAATATATGTATGCAATATACCATGCCTGTGGATCTCTTGCCTCTGAAAAGGAATTGGACTGGATTTTTTTTGTATTTTTTCTTTGGGGCCATGCTTTTTTATTTGTAATTTTACGCCATTCTTTTTTTTAATGATTTTTCTTTCCATTTATATTGTTGTAGTCTTTTGTGCATATTATTTTCTTTACTTTGCACAAATTTCCCTACTTCTCTGTATTCACACTTCTCTTTTTTAAAACAAGTACAAAGTAGTTTGATGACTGTTATTTAGTAGTAGAGTTTGAGGTCTAATACTGCCAGATCCCCTTCCTTCCCACTTTTTTCCTATTTCCCCTGAGATGTTTCACCTTTTATTTCTTGAGAACAATTCTATTATCTTTTTTAGCTCTACAAAAAACTCTTTGGTAGTTTGATTGGTATAGTACACTTACTCTTAAAACTTTAAAAACAATAAATATAAAAAATATAAAATCTTAATTTAGCCACTTCTCTTCTGACTTTAGATTTTATTGCTTGACAACGGAATAGAGTAGTCAGCAAACCAGAATAAATGTCCACGTGGATTCTAGCATATAAAAGGATGATTAGAAGGAATCTTATGGGATCAGTCATTTATCATGTGGGGAAATTTGTCGTTCCTAGTGGCCATAACTGTGTGGTGATACCTGGATAATAGTCTTTGCCATGGACAGACAAGTTTTCTGTAAATGATTGGTTTTGTCAGAAGTGATTTTATGTATAATACATAAAAATACCTCTGAATGTATGTTGTATATTTTTTCTTTTTACCTGTCTAAATAGGAAGAACTTGCCTTTGTCTTTGAGATGCTACAGCAGTTTGAAGATGCCTTGGTACAGTATGATGAATTGGATGCCCTATTCTCTCAATATGTTGTCAACTTTGGTGCAGGTGGTAAGTAGTGAATAATGATTCTCTACTGGAAAAACCAAGAATCAAAAATGCAATAATTATGCAAGTATGTATGGTAGATGAATTTTCATTTTCTTTTATTAGATCATAGAATCATAGTTATGAGTAAAAATCTGTGTGTGTATTTGTTTGTAAAGCAAAAGAGAAATTGTTTAATCATTCTTTCTGCCTTCTTGAATTATAATACAGTGTTTGAACTGTTTGACCACAGTTTGCACTCATAATCTTGGGGATGGCTCAGGCCAGGCTCCTGCAAAATTTTAGTGCTCCCAAAGCAGTCTAATCTAGGCTAAAGTCTGATTGCTGCACTCTTGGTTTGAGCTTTGCATGATCCATTTTGGGTCTGGGGAACATAGTGATAGATTTGGCTCTGGTAAAAACTGTAGTAGACTTCTGCTGGCCTTAGCTTCTTTCAGCTAGCTGAAAGGCTTTCTGTAGCTTTTAAGTGACAGAACTGTAGGCTCCCTCTTGGTCTGAACATCCTGCCCTGGAGACTGAGCTACAGATTAGTCTGGCAGCTGATTCCCAGGACCTGCCCAAGTATCAGAGTCACACAGCCGCTGCTTGCTTCTGTTCTGCCTGCCTGCTATGCTGCAAGTTTTTGCCCTTAGGTACAGTCCCCCTCCCAAGTCCACAGTGTAGTTCTGGGGTCAAAACAACAAAGCTCCTGGTTGCCTGTTCTCTACGTAATGTCAGGCCCTGTCCTTGCTGAATCTAGCACTGCTTCTTGGCCCTGGTACATAGCTACAGGCCCTAGTTGAGTCCCCTGACTAGAAGGTCCTGCACCTCACTTTCCTGGCTGGACTGTCCCCAGTACTCATGCCTCTATCTCTTCTTATGTTGACCTGGTCTAGAAAAATGATGTAGTTTTTTCTTGGATTTCGTGTTCATGTCAGTGTGCTACTCTTTGTTGTAAGAGTAGTGATGAGGCATAGCTGCCATACTACTTCCTCCTACTCTGCTGTCTTTGCTGTTACAGTAAGACAGATTAACTCATAGTTGGTTCCTTGTGTTTATTTAGATGGCGCAAACTGGCTGACTTTTTTCTGCCAATCAGTGAAGAGCTGGAATGGATTGATTCTCCGAAAGCCGATAGATATGGAAAAACGGGAGCTGATACAGAGTCAAGAAGCTACGCTTTTAGATCTTCGAAGTTACCTGTTTTCTCGACAATGTACATTGCTCATCTTTTTACAGAGACCATGGGAAGTATCTCAGCGTGCACTAGAACTCCTTCACAATTGCGTACAGGAGCTCAAGCTACTAGAAGTGAGTCTAATATTTTTTATTATAATATTTTCTTGATGAATAACGAACATTTCTGTACTCTAACATCCGTGGTATTAAACTGCTTATATTTACTGAAGACATATTGGTTCATAGGTATGAGTTTTCGATGGGAAATATGCTTTTTTGTTCATCTTTTGGTGTGGTCATATGTTTTCAAATGTCATTTCTTCCAAGATGGGAGTAATTTAGTTTATATAACTTAAAGCCAAGCTTTTCAATGGGTTTCCTTATATCAGGTATCCTTAACATGGGTCTGTGAATTTCTGTTTTGTTTTTTAAGTTATTTTAATAACTGTATTCCAATATAATTGATTTCCTTTGTAATCCTATGTATTTCCCTTTATGTATTTAAAAACATCATTCTGAGAAGGGGTCCATTGGCTTCATTGTACTGCCAAAGAAGTTGATGACACTTAAAAGGCTGTATATGTGTAATGTATTTCACCTGTTGTATGTTTTAATATTTCATTCTTGATTCTGCACTGTATTTAGCTTTTTTTAATCTATTAAATCTTTAGCCATTTTACTTATTTATTCTTGTGACCTACCCTTTCACCCCATTTCAGCTACACACAAAAATGATTGTCTTTACTTTCAGAATTGCTACTCCCTATTGTTCTTGTTCCTCTGAAACTACTGCCTCTGCTGTGACATGGGTCCCTCCTTCTCTTCAAATGGGCAGATCTTCACCCTACTGATAGTATAATTGGACCAAATGTTACTTCCAGCTTTAAGTTGGGAGAGATTATACCCTTGTTTTTGGTACCTCTGGCATTATCTTTTTATGTTGTTTTCCCAGCCCTGAATGTAATCATTGTAAACATTCTTCTAGATTATTTTTATTCATTTCTCTAAATAACTGATTCAATAAGGTGACTAGAATCAGTCAAGAAATTATTACACACAGTGACTTATAAGAAAGGGAGGGAAAGTAATAAAATGAAACTGAACAGTATATAAATATAAAGACCAAGCTTGACCTCCCCCTGCTCATCAGAGAAGAGATGAGAAATGTACCTCCTTCCTTTTGGAGAAGCAGGTAGCTGTGCATGTTGGAATGTTACATGCAGTCAGACACAGTCGCTGTATCCATTGTTTTTATAAAGTAACTTTTCTTCTTTAACCTTTGTTAGAAGTTTCTTTACTGTACTTGGAGTGAAGGAGATGTAAAAACAAATGGAATCAGTAAAACTAAAAAAGTTCCTTCTGGTTCTACAGACGTTATTGACTTCACTCATGATGTGTGTCGTGAGTTTGTATCTCTAAAATCATGTTAGTGATTTTATCTTTCAACCATAAGAAGATCCGCCCATTTCCATGGAAAGTTTATCACTAGCAATTGTCATTCAGTAGGTAGCATCTTTGACAAAAGTATCTCTAGAGGGAGCACCTCTTTTTTCTAAAGAATTTTGTAATAAAACTCTTGTTTTTTCTTAATACTGTCTCCTTTCATTTAAAAAGCATTAGAGATTTAGAATTGTAAGGGCCCTTAGACATCATGGAGACCCAGGCCCAGAACAGTTAAGTGACTTGGTCAGGAAGACTCATTATATAATAGAGCCGGGGTTTGAACCCGGACCTCTGGTGCTGTTCCCACTACATCACACTTCCTCCTACGTTAAATTGTGGAGTATTATTCATGATAAATACCTTTGTGAGTAATATTTCTTTACCTGTGAAAGAAATTGTATATGAAACCAGATTCCAATGTTTTACTTTTATATACTAATTTATTGTTTAATACCAGAGTAAATATTTTCATCTTATTGTCTTCAGTTGGATAATTTTGCTTTTCTGGTAAAGGTTAATTTCTTATTAGAATCTGTAACATCTGCCAGTATGTAAATAAAAAATCACAGTCATTCACTTATTTTAATTTATGCCTGTTGAGTTTTTTAGTCATATTATTTTGAGGAAATCCCAATCTCTGACTTCATCAACATTGCAACAGTTAGAATATATTCCATGTAATAGTGCTTCCTTCAGGTCTCAGCTGAATTTTCATCATCTGAAGGAAGCCTCTCTCGTCCTCCTTAATCCTAGTACCTTTCCTCTGAGATTATCTCCAATTCATCCTGTATAGATCTTTTTTTGTACATAATTGATTATAATATCAGCTAGCTGATAATATACAGACCTACAAAATTCACATTTAGATCCTCTACAGTTTGCAAGTTCCAGAAAACAGTTAAATAAAACATCATACAAGAGTAATTGAAACAGAGAGTACGCGTAGCCTTATACTTTAATATTTCCTTAGAAGTAGCTAATAGTAATTCCTTAAAAGAAATTATGTGTGCTTTAATTTTAATAAGTGGGTACCCATGTCATTCTTGGTTTTGATTTGATTTATGTTGCTATTTAAAGTTATTTTGTTGGTGGTTGTATATATAATTCTGGTTTACTCTCTGTATTACTGTAAACAAGTTTTCCCATGTTTCTTTAAATTCTTCCTAGCTGTCCTTTATAGCACTTACTTTTGCCATATGAAATAGTATTGTCTCTATACCATGGTCTGTTTCCAAGTTCTTGCTGTTAAAAATAGTATTGCTATGAATGTGTATATGTAGTTGAACTTATTTTTGTTGTCAGTAAATTCCATAGTAGTATTGCCTAAGACAAAGTATATAAACAATTTGGTAGCTTTTTTTGCATAATTCCAAATTATTTTGCAAAACAGTGAAACTAAATCACAGCTGCAGCGGGAATAGAGAGGCATCATTGTTTAGTAGAGTCAAGGGTCAGCCTTGGAGTCAAGACCTAGGCTAACATTTTCTTCTGACACATTCCTGTGTGACCAAGGCAAGTCATTTAATGTGTCCCCAAGCAAGTCAAACAAGACGGTGAAGGGAGTTTCTCAGTTGGAAGGTTTTTCCACCAATAAAATCAAGGTCTAGGCCCCACCCACCATTCACTCCATGACTATACATAATTTAAAACTATTTTTCATAGCTGTGAAAGGGTGTGAGCATTACCTTTTTTTTCATCTACACTTAAATATACCTTGGATTTTTTCTTTTTCTACAAACTGCCATCTGCTTTCTCTTCCACACTTCCCATACCCTCAGAATTGACTAGCATTCCAAGAATGAGTTTAAATGTTCAAAAATAAGGAATAATCTTCAAATTAAAAAACACGAGGTAGAAAAGTCCATTTATATGGGTTTTTTTCTGAAAAATTCAGATCCTGCTGGCTATTATTTATTGAACTCGTAGTCATTCTTTACTCCTCAACTTCTGCTCTTACATTTGGAGATTCCAACGTATTAATACTCCCTCTAAGACCCTATCTCATACCCTGTTCCTCAGTCTGCTCAGTTTCCATGACTTACTCATTCTCTGCACCTCAGCTACACACAAGACATAGTCATACTCTTGATCTTGCCAGTAACTCATTATCCATGTTCATGAACTCTAAAATTCCTTTATTCGAACACAGCCTATCATTCCTTCTTTCCCCTGTGCCTTTTAACACCCTAACTTCGTTCTTCCTCTTCACTATGCATTCCGTTTTCTCCAACTGTTAGCTTTTTTCCCAGGCTATCCTCTCTATACTAACTACACTCTTCTAACTTCCCTATCTCAACCTTTTGATGTATGAGTTCAATTCTACACAATCCTCTACTTTCAAATCTCTTTCCTCTTTGTCATGTCAGTGATCATGCCTTTCCTAACACAAACCTTGGAATATTCTTATCTACCACTTTTGCTCTTTTCATGTGCTGCAGAGTGGAACTGGAGAAAGCCGCAAAATTACATTCACTGGGTCTACTACATATTTATTTTATGTAATCATAACTGAGCCTTCACTGTAACAATCTTACATCTTCCTCATTTCTTCTCCCACCACTCACCATAACAGCTAGTTCCAGACCTTTCTGTCATCAAACCTCCCATGACACCCTCTCCCATCACCTTATTAGTTAAGTATCTCACGTCATACTTCCCTAGAAAAAGATTGAAGCCACTTGCCAAGAATTCCCTTTTCTTCTCTCTTCTTCTCAGATCATTCAGTGGTCTTACATTATTTGCTCTTTCACCCCTGCCTCTCATGAAAAGAAATAGCTCTTCTTGTCCAAGAAAAACCTCAGATGCATACATCCTTGATTTTACCCTATCTCTATCTTCTCTAATAGATTGCCTCCTCTTTTATCTTATCCTCAGCTTCTCCTTATTTACTGGCTTCTTCTCTTCTGCCTGCAAACATGCTGATGTCTTCTTATATCTTTTATCCCCTTCTCAGCTAAACTCCTTGAGAAAGCCATCTACAATCTATACCATACTCCATTATACAGCCTAGATTCTGACATCATTTGACTACAACAGTTCTCTCCAGATCAGTGATTTTTTAATCTTTTTTCTGTTCTCATTCTCCCTCACTTTCTTTTCAGCCTTTGGCACTGCTGATCACCTTCTTGTCCTGGGTATTTTCTCCTCTCTGGGTTTTTATGACACTGCTCTCCTGTTATTTCATGTAGGTTATACCCACTAACCAGGTGTCCCCAAAGGCTCTATCATGGAATTTCTTCCCTTCTACCTCTATACCGTTTCACTTGGTGATTTCGTTAGTTCACGTGGATTCAACTAATCTCTATGCAGAGAGATGATTCTCAAATATACATATGCAGTCGTAACATCTCCTGAACAAAAGGCCTATTGGCCATCTTGAAGTAGAAGTCCCATAAGTATCTCAAAATTCAATGTCCAATATAGAGCTCACTGTCTTTTTCCCAAGACCCTCTCCTCTTCCAAAATCCCCTATTACCATGGAGGGCACCGCCATCCTTCCGTTCAGGCTCCCATCCTGTCATCTTTGACTTTTCTTTCACATCCATTCACTGTATCCATTCTATTGCAAAGTCTTCCTACCTTCACATCTCTTGTATGTGAACATCAGTTTCTCTCCACTTACAGCCACCACAGCAGCTGCTCGTCACTGGATACCTCTGTTATTGCTGTAGAGTTCTAGTTGTTCTCTTCTCCTTCCAAATCCACCTTCCACTTAGGGCCAAAGTGATTTCCCTAATGCACAGGTTCTGACCATTTCATCTCTCTACTCTCTGAAATCCAAGGTCTCCCTCATTACCTCCCTGATCAAATATAAAATTCTCTGTTCGACATTTAAAGCCCTTTACAATTTTTCCCCTTCTTCTCTTTTCAGTTTTCCTGCACTTCATTCCCTGCTGTATTCTTTATGATCGAGCAACACCTACTTTCTTGCTTTTCCTTGTATATGACAGTCCATCTCCCATTTACATTCTTTTTCTTTTTTAAAATATATTTTTCCCCAAGTATATGTTAAAATAATTTTTAAAGTTTTTAATTCCAAATTCTAACCTTCCTTCCTTTCCCCCCTCCTTGAGATGGTAAGCAATCAGATGTAGGTTATACATATGTAATCATGTAAAACATTTCCATATTAATCATTTTGTACAAAAAGACTTGATTAAAAAAATGAGAGTGAAAAATAGCATGCTTCAGTCTGTATTCAGACAATATCAGTTCTTTCTCAGGAGGTAGACAGTATACTTCATCATTAGTCCTTTTATTATCTTGGATTATTGTATTATTGAGAATAGCTAAGTCATTCACAGTCCTTCATCATACAATACTGCTATTACTGTTCTGGTTCTGTTCACTTCACTTTGCATCAGTCCAGGTTTTTTTGAAATCATCCTACTTGTCATTTCTTATAGCACAATAATATTCCATCACAATCATATACCACAGCTTGTTTAGCCATTCCTCGATTGATGAGTTTCCCTTTGATTTCTAATTCTTAGCCATGACAAAAAAAAAAGTTACTATAAATATTTTTGTATAAATAGGTCCTTTTCCCTTTTTTCGGATATTTTTGGAATATAGACCTAGCAGTGGTATTGTTGCTTAGTCAAAGGGTATGAACAGTTTTATACCTCCGTGGGCATCGTTCCAAATTGCTCTCCAGAATGTTTGGATCCGTTCACAATTCCACCAGTAGTGCATTAATGTCCCAGTTTTCCCACATCCCCTCCAACCAGATAATTTTTCTTTTGTGTCATATTAACTAATCTTACAAAGACTGGTACTTCAGGCTCATTTTAACATGCCTTTCTCTAATCAGTAGTGATTTGGAGTATTTTTTCATGTGACTATAGGTAGCTTTGATTTCTTTGTCTAAAAATTGCCTTCGCATGTCCTTTGCCCATTTATCAATTGGGGAATGACTTGTATTTTTACAAATTTGACTCAGTTCTCTGTACATTTGAGAGATGAGGCCTTTATCAGAGACAAATTTTTCCCCAGTTTTCTATTTTGTAATGCTTTCTATATTTTCTTTGGTCCTAAATGCTTCCTTTATCCACAGATTTCACAAATAAATTATTCCATGCTCTCCTAATTTGCTTATCATATCACCTTTTATGTGTAAAGTTACCCCTTTTGATCTTATCTTGGTATAGGGTATGAGATGTTGGTCTATACCTAGTTTCTGCCATATTATATTCCAGTTTTTCCAGCAGTTTTTGTCAAATAATGAGTTTTTGTTCCAAAAGCTTGGATTTGGGGGTTTCTCCTGTACAAGATTACTATGATCATTTACTATAATGTAATTTGTACCTAATCTATTCACCACTCTGATTCTTAGCCAGTACCAGATTGTTTTGATAATTACCATTTTATAATTACATTCCTTTGCAATTGCTCTTCTCCCATTCCAGGAATGTTTTTTCTCCTCTCTCTGCCCCTTGCTTCCTTCAAGATTCAACTCAAATCCTGCCTCCTATAGGAGCTCTTTCCTTGTTCTCCCACTGTTTGGGCTTCCTTCTGAGATTACCTTCTCTGCATATCTTGTACATATGTAGTTGTTTGAAACCTTCCACCCGTATTAGAGTATGAGCTACGGAAGGGCACCAACCCTGGTTTTGCCTTATTTTGTGTTGGTACTTAGCACAACATATATTTCAACATAGAGGGCTAACAATGACTGAATATTTCCACAATTGTTTCTTAGATGGTAGTACTCTTTAATTGTAATGAACTTATGTGCTTTTTCAGGTTTCTGTTCCTCCTGGAGCTTTGGACTGCTGGGTCTTTTTGAGCTGTTTAGAGGTGTTGCAGAGAATAGAAGGTTGCTGTGATCGTGCACAAATTGATTCCAATATTTCCCACACTGTTGGCTTATGGAGTTATGCTACAGAAAAGGTAGACAAGATATAATGCATAATGTTTTGCATTTTCTCTGGATTCTGCCAGTATATGAAAAATAATAGGCAAACTACTTACGGTATTATTTGTCTGAAGTGACAATAAGTGTTTCTAATTATTTTACTGTAATGCTGTACAGCAGATACAGAAGTTGTCCACCATCTATTCATTCAATAGGTACTTTCTAAATATCTCCTATGTGTATGTCAGAGGCGTCAGTTCATAGTTGTGGGTAGCATGATTGGCTTGGAACCAGGAAGACATACATTCAGATTGCTTCTCTGACACCTACTCAGTGTGACTCAGGGCAAGTCACTTTACTTCTGGCAACTCTCTAGGATTTATCTTCCAAATTGAGGGGGGAAGTTCTCATTCTAGGAGTTTGCTAGGCAGATGAAATGACAGGTGCTTTGTATATTTTGAGTATGTGTATAAATGCTATGCTACAGACTTCCGGAGGTATAAAAAAAAGGTATAATACATGGCTTTTGATCTAGTTGGGAATGACAACCATACACACGAAAAGTTAAATGATAACATAAGACAGAAATGAGTGGTACAGACAAGTGATAGAGGAGTAAGCTAGAGAGGTAAGGAAACTGATGAAGGAAGTGAACTTTGAGCAGAGCTTTGGAAGATAGCTGGGTTTGTTGATAGAAAACATTTTGTGGCTAGGAGTGAGAAGAAACCCATTATGAAGATAGGTAGGCAGGGAGAAATGCAAGAGATGTTTTTAGAAGAATATGACTAGGCCAGTCTGTCTAGAAGGTTCTTTTTGGTCAATGGTATGAGATAAAAGTTGGGAAGATAGTCTGGGACCAGATTATAAAAGACCTGAAAATGTTACCCTAAGAAGTTTGGACTTTTTTTTTTTAATACAATGGGGAAGCCATTGAAGCTTTTAAAATAGGAAAATGATGTAATAAATATACAGTTGTCCCTCAGTATTCAGGAGGGTTAGGGGCATAGGACCCCTGAAAATATGGAAAACCATGAATAACTCTGGGCCCCACCCCAACTCTTTATTTTAAATAATTTTTATACTATAAAACAAGTGTAACAATACACTGCACTCATAAAAAAGTTTCTACGCAAGATAGATTAGTATCTTGCATACTATGCAGTCTTCTCAGCTTCTAAGTATAGCTGCAGCAACTGCTTCATGGATTTCCTCCTATGAAAAGTGAAAGAAAGAAAGATCACCGCAGGAGAAAATCACATGACAGTCTGGATGGTAGAGAACCAAAGAGGAGCCATTCCCAAAGAAAATCCGAAGCCTGTGGTTCTTTAGTACACTGAAACTTTTAACAGAATTTAACTCTGTGTAATAGATTTTTGTGTGTATACTTATGGTAGCAAACTATAAAATAGATTAGTAATGTGTGGTATTTATGCATTTATAACTTACTAAGTTTTTTAAATTTTCTTCACACATATGCACTGTCTGTGATTTTCCACAGTATGCTATAAATCTTCAAAATTTCCATTTAATTATCGATGGCCAACTCATGAATAACCAGAACTGCAAATGTGAAATCTATGAATGTCAAGAGATGACTAACTATAGTTTTTTAAGAAACAATAGACTGGTTGCAGTATACAGGATAGATAGAATCAAGGGGAAACTAATGTCGAGAATACCAGTTACTAGACCTTTATAAAGGTCTTTAAACTTTTTAGTAAGTTAACTATGAAGAGCCTCATATTAATGGATAATCATTTGGGGGGGATTGGTAGGTTAGTGGCAATACCTCCCTTTATAGTTTAAGGCCACTTTGTAAGACTTCCTTTGGTTTAGTAATATCTTTATTTACACGTTGATTCTGACATCTAAGAAGAAATGCTGGGTGTGGTATTTCAAACTCATAGGAAATAGAGTTCATTCCTCTTTCCCCATCTTAAATGTTCCAAAGTCAGAAATAGAGGACTATGTGCTATAGTATAAGATATAAAATAACTACTTAGCTTTTCCTGTGGCTTTCGAGTATTTAGTTAGCACTATCAAAACTTCAGCTTAGTGAGAATTTCATTTTATAAGGAACGGCTTAAAAAGAATTATATATCATTTTTCTGGCCAGTTAGAAAGATGGGGTTGTTGGGGAGGGGCAGATTTTTGGGGAATTACGTAGGTAAAATTCCTTATAAGTAGCTGGAATTGATAAAATTATTACCTTAGATGCTCTGTATGAAATTACATCTTGAAGAATGGTATCGTTGCTACAAAGGTGTTAGAATTATAAGACAGCCTTGCAGAAAGGTACTAAAGAAATAACTTGGCTTTCTGCCTATTTGCATAGTCTTATTGATATTCTGAGCAATTTTTTGTACTTTTCAGTTGTCTAAGAAGTCTTCAGAGGATGATATTTGGTGACTACAGAATTTATAGCATTATCCCTTTCATTTCCATCATTAGCCTTCCTTGCAGGACTCTGTTGCAGAATGATATAAGTATACTTCATAAATTATAACTAATTGAATATATTTTTACATTAAATGCTATACTTCAGTTTTAATAATATCTTGAAATATAAGTTTACAACGTGAGTTTTCCTCAACAGCTAAAATCCTTGGGATATCTCTGTGGACTTGTGTCAGAAAATGGACCCAATTCAGAAGATCTTAATAGGACAGTTGATCTCTTGGCAGGTTTGGGAGCAGAACGGCCAGAAACAGGTACTTTTGGAAATGCATCTGTAGAAGAGTACATTGAAAAGTTATAAAAATGATTAAGAGCCAGTCTTTAGACATAATCTGGTATGTTAAATTTAATTGCTGAAAGTGTACTTTGATGTAGTGCAAGAAATTTTTCTTTTCAGTTTACTACAAAGGTTTAAAAACTATTACATTATCATTACCATTATTATGAAAGAACTTAGAGTGATTTGTTTAGTTGTTTTAGAGCCACATCATCTGGTGTTTACATCCTGTATATAAATTTAAACTACTTAAGTGTTATTACTCTTTTTTTTCTGAAATATTGATAATCTATCTCTAATACATCATTAGACAACTCATATGATTATGTTGTAATCTAAGGGTTAGGTACCATTATTTCTTGGAGAGTGCTATGTCCTGTAGATGTTTTTTAGTAGCAAGTAATATATTCCTTTAGAGTCTCCTTCTCACAATATAATAAAAGGTACCCAGAAACCTAGAATTGCCTTTGATATGGTACTTAATTCTCAGAAATAGCAACTTATTTCCCTTAATTGTAATTTAGTAAACCATGCCATCCTGGCCAGCTTTCAAGTCAGGAAGACAACAGAGATTAAATCCTATATGATGTATATTTGTAACTGTGGGCCAGTTATTTAACTTCTTAGTGCCCTAGGCAATTCTCTCAGTCTGCTAATTACAGATAAGTTGCAGATTTGCATTTGGTGCAAGGAATTTCTACACACACAATTCCTACAGTGATGAAACCACAGATCATCATAACCCCACATTCCTTTCATTCTCTCCCTTATCCCCCCCCCCCTCCACGTCCACTTACCCAAAGCTACCTCAAATCTTTTAGAAAGGAAAAGATATTATTTTAATAGGATCTGGTCAAATACTATTAACAACAACAGTCAAATACTTAAGTTTTATATTTTGGTTTGATAATCAGTAAACGTGTTAGATATCATCAAATATAGCTAATAGCTAAAGTATCTGTTAACAGATTATCTAATGACAGGATGAAATTTTGCCCTGATTGGGAAAGCATGTGTTTATAATTGTCCCCTATACTTAGCTGCTTTTTAAATACTAGAGTTATTATAATACTGCCAACCATCCTGAATCAGATCATGTTACTGTATTGCTGGAAATATAGCACCATGTGAATGACTTAGATTATAGCTTTAGTATTTTAATTGGAAGTATCAGTAATACTATACTTCAGTTTTCAGTGTTGCTAAAATATTCATTGAAATTATTATAGTATCACTAAGTTATCTGATTAAAGTTGATGCCTTAATTTAGCTCCTAGTTTTAAGGCTATCTGAAACCTGGAGAATTTTAAGTTTCATTTCCTCATTGCTTGGTTTGAGGGTAAACATAGATGCAGATGGACATAAATATTGAAGATGAGTAAGTGGTCACTTTTTTTTGTTTAAGCCAAAACTGCACAGAGTCCATATAAGAAACTCAAGGAGGCCTTGTCATCAGTAGAAGCTTTTGAGAAACATTACTTAGTAAGTATTATATCTGTGTAACTCTATGTGATGGAGAGAAGTAATCTCTCAGAGCACTAATATGTACATAGGGAGGTGTGTGACATGCCATTTGAATTGTAGGTGACTAAGTGATCAAAGAGCTGCTTCATGTTGACTGTGCTGGTCTTGGTGCCCCAGCTGTGGAGAAGACACATGAATTGTTCATATGTCTTTTCATAAGTATCCAGGATGCCATGATTTCCCCAGAGAGACACAACTCTAAACATTTTTGATTTCATTAAATATATTTGCCCGTTGCATAGATTGATAATAGTGTGAATAGATGCTATATGATTTTGCATACTAAGATGAAATAATTTGGCCCTAATAAAAATTATTTATTATAAATTAATGAAAAAAACTCTGACATTTTTGCTGGCATTTCTTGCAGTGATGTTACCTAAAGAAGAGACTTAGTCTAGTTAAGAATATAGGCCAACTTTTAGCATAGCTAACTTTTTCAGAATATTTTATATGAGTAATCCATATAGCTATGAGAATATGATCTCTCTTTTACTGTTTTGAATTTTTCTCTTAAATTAAAAAAGTCTGATTAAATTATGAGTAAAGTCATTTGCATCAAATAGCAAGAAAACACTGAAATCATATTTAGTTTTGTTTCTTTGGCAACTCAACAGTTTACATAAAAATGTAAATTTTTTTCTTATTCCTATTGAGCAGTGACAACTATAAAAGAAAATCACTCAAAGTCCCATTACACAAGAGTAGTACAACTTAAAGGAGTAGATATATAGAAACCTTTAAATAAATGTGAAATACTTATATGTAAAATAGCAAAACAATTTAAATAATTGTGGGATTTTTTTTTTCCCTTTTACACAGGATCTATCTCATGCTACCATTGAAATGTATACAAGTATTGGAAGAATTCGATCAGCCAAGCTCGTTGGAAAAGATTTGGCAGAGTTTTATATGTAATTCATTTTTATCCTTTTTTTTTCATTTTTGACAGTACTTGGACATGTACAATCACACTTAATGTTGTATAAATATATTTGTAAATTTATTTACAATTTAATATTTCTTAACAACAACACACTAGGGGAAATAAAAGTCCTGTTAAAAATTGGGGTCTTACACTTGGTAATCCAAAATATCCTGTGCAAATGAAATTGATGCATGTTATAAATAAATGGTCAGTTTTCAAGTCAGGAAGACTACAGGGTTTAGGTGTGGAAAGGTTACAGGCTTAAGATGCAAAAAATTTAACATAAGGCTTAGTATGGAAATAATTTAACAATCTTTTTTTTTTTTAAAAAAAGCAAGTTTTATTAACTTATTCACTTAATGTTCTTTGAAGAAAGGGGATTGCTGTAATAAACCATAAAATCTCCTTTTTTTTTTCTCACTGCTGTTTTTACCACAGAACAGGAATTAGGGTAGTTTATGTCATTCTCTGGTCCTCATAACCTTAAGCAACCTTAACTTTGAGGTTCTTACTTAGGAAAAAAAAGTGAAGAACAAATGAATCATGATCACTTATAATTCTGGTTCCTATAAAGTCCTGGTTAGAAGGAAAAAATATGTCAAGACTGGGAGGCTTATATATTTCTGAAAAAGCAGGAGATAAGAATGTTATTTCAGGTTTGGGGTCTAAGTACTTTTGATTCTTGAGCAGAAGAACCAGGCTAGTACTATAGCTTTCCTTCAGAGTTTATAAGTATGTTGAGCCACCAGTGAAGAGGAACTAGGAGGAGAGGAAAAGAAAGGAATATGTGCAAAGCAACAGGGCAAAGAAATTAGAAAGTGAGTTGACTCTCCCAGTCATATTGCAAGTAATTTTATTTTCGCTTATTTTTTAACATTTACCTTTTTCTGTTGATACCCTTTGGTTTTATATAGCTACCATTTCCAGATATGAATATATCTCCCTCCCTTCCATACCTAGTGATCCAGCCTTTTTACCTGGAATGATTTATTTATTTTTTTATGTATTAGTGATTTTATTTAATATTTTAATTTTCAACATTGATTTCCACAAGATTTTGAGTTAGAAATTTTCTCCCCATTTCTACCCTCCCCCCCATTTCCAAGATGGCATGTATTCTGATTGCCTCGTTCCCCAGTCAGGCCTCCCCTCTTTCACCCCACTCCCCACCCCATCCCCTTTCCCCTTACTTTCTTGTAGGGCAAGATAGATTTCTATGCCCCATTCCCTATATATCTTGTTTCCCAGCTGCAC
>CM053622.1:512468716-512513096 GCA_028646595.1 Phalanger gymnotis
TTTCAGGTAGTGCAATAATTTTTAAATTATCTCTCCTAGATCTATTCTCCAGGTCCGTGGTTTTTCCAGTGAGATATTTCACGTTGTCTTCCATTTTTTCATTCCTTTGGTTCTGTTTTATAATATCTTGATTTCTCATAAAGTCACTAGCTTCTACTTGCTCCAATCTAATTTTTAAGGTAACATTTTCTTCAGTGGTCTTTTGGACCTCCTTTTCCATTTGGCTAATTCTGCCTTTCAGGGCATTCTTCTCCTCATTGGCTTTTTGGAGCTCTTTTGCTATTGAGTTAGTCTGTTTTTTAAGGCGTTACTTTCTTCAGTATTTTTTGGGGTCTCCTTTAGCAAGTCACTGACTTGTTTTTCATGGTTTTCTTGCATCACTCTCAATTCTCTTCCCAATTTTTCCTCTACTTCTCTTACTTGCTTTTCCAAGTGCTTTTTGAGCTCTTCCATGGCCTGAGCCCAATTCATGTTTTTCTTGGAGGCTTTTGATGTAGGCTCTTTGACTTTGTTGACTTCTTCTGGCTGTGTTTTGGTCTTTTTTGTCACCAAAAAAGGAATCTGGAGTTTGAGTTTGAGTCTTGAGTTCATTTTCACTGCCTGGCCATGTTCCCAGCCAACTTCTTGACAATTGAGCTTTTTGTCAGGATATGACTACTTGTAGAGTAGAGAGTACTTTGTCCCAAGCTTTAGGGTCCAAGCACTGCTGTTTTCAGAGCTACTTCTACTCTGCCATCACCCCAGGCTCTGTCACCGCAGCACTCCTCCTCTCCCAAGAACTGCCAACCAGGACTGTAATACAGATCCAAGCAGGGCACAGCAAGGGAATCTGCCTTTGTGCCCACAAGACGTTCCTTGTACTCCCACTTTGATCCACTACTAGATTCCTCCCACCATGTGAGTCAAGGACATGGGAAGCAGCTGACGCTGGTGCTCTGGAAGCAGCCTCAGGAGCTTCCTGGTGCTGCTGCCACCACCACCGCTGTACCGCTTCCTCCACCCCCAGAGCTGGTGGCCAGACTGCTCTAAACTCAATCTCACAGTTTCCCCCTAACCTGCTCTTTGTTGTTTGTAGGTTGAGGAGTCTGGTAACTGCCACAGCTCACTGTTTCGTGACCCACGGCCTGTTCTAGCTGGCTGACTCAGGGTCTGGTCTGTCCCAGAGTGTCCCACTCTGGGCTGCCCTCCGCTCTCAGCACCGTGCAATAGACCCTTCCCAGCAAACATCCAGGCTCTCCTGGGCTGGATATCTGTTTCCCTCTGCTATTTTGTGGGTTCTGCACCTCTAGAATTTGTTCAGAGCCATTTTTTACAGGTGTTTGGAGGGATTTGTGGGTGGGGAGTCCCTGCTTTGCAGCTGCCATCTTGGCTCTGCCCCCCAATCCAGCCATTTTAACAAAGATTAAAAAAGAGCAAAGCAGCATTCAGCAAAATAACCAATATATCATCCATTTCTGACAACGTATGCAATGCTTCACATGTGTAGTCTTCCACTTTTGCAAAAAAGAGAGTGATTACTTGCTTTTATTTAACCCCGTGTTTGAATGTTTCCTGCTTTCCTTTCACAGAGTCCTCCTCTGACTTTATGGGGTAGACGTGACTCTGGATTCTCAAAGGTTTTACCAGAGGAGGGTTAACTGACAAGTTTTGTTAAGCTAGAAAGGTTTCAGCTGTGGTCCTGAGATAGACTCAGTTTGGTGTCCGTGGTCCAGCTAAGTACAAAGAAGCTCATCACCCCTAGCTGATTGATTATTTTGTCATGGCAATGCATGAAACAAGCAAAAAAAATTCAAATGGCTCTCAGTCTTATGCATTTCTATCCCACTTCCATGGTGACCATGGTAGAATGGATGAAAAGAAGGCAAAGGATGCTGGCTGCTAAGAATCTCATGGTTTCTAGACAGTCTATAAACATTTACGTTCTCAGTGAACACTCTAAAGGGAATTTTTTTTGTCCAGTGATCACCATATTCATTATTCAAAAAAATTGAAATATATCACTATTAATTCTTAAGGTGACTGGAAGACAAGGAAGTTGCAGCTAAATGGGAAGATGCTTCACAGTTTCTCCTTGATGAGAGAAGTAGAGGCGTTTGTAGAGGGGGGTTCATAATGTATCCAGTAAGAAACATCATTTCATGGGATACCTAGTAAACTTGCTTTGCAGAATTCATCATGAACATAGGCAAAAAAAGATCCACACAAACTTGGATGGCAGCTTATGTCCAAACAACCTATCTCAGAGGATAAAGTGGCAAATGCTATAAAGAATTATTAATAACATTCTACAAAACAAGCCAAAGTATTTTTTTAATACTTGGTGAATCAGTAGCCACCAGAGAGGATGGTGAAGTGTAGTTAGAAAATATGATTTACACAGGCAATGGGGCATAGAGATTTATCTTGCCCTACAAGAAAGGAAGGGAAAGGGGGATGGGAGGGGAATGGAGTGACAGAGGGGAGGGCAGACTGGGGAACAGGGCAACCAGAGTGTACACCATCTTGGAGTGGGGCGGGGGGAGGAAATGGAGAGAAAATTTGTAATTCAAACGCCTGTGAAAATCAATGCTGAAAACCAAACATATTAAAAATAAATTTAAAAAAATATGATTTAAGTTGAAAAATTAAGAGGCAAAGAAAACTGAAATGTAAAAGGCCACAGGCTTGTAGACTGCTCAGAAACTTGACTTTTTTCAAGACAAGTTGATCTTACAAGAAAAACAATTTCTTGGTTTCCTTTAAAGTGCCTGTTTAGGTAATTTATGCATGCATGAAATACAAGAGTAATTCTGGCATTTATTCTTTATTTAAAATAAATTTTTATTGAGATCTTTTTTCAAATATCATAATTCCTAGTGTATCTTCCTTACCCACCATCCCCTCAGAGAATACAATTCCTAGTAGCAATAAAATGGAAAAAAAGAGGAGAAAAAAGCCAATAGAGTAAAACTGGCCAGCATATCAAGAAAGGCTTATAAGATGTCCAGCACAGGTAGATCTTAATGTGAATAATAAATTCCCTGAAATTTGCACTGCATATTTTCACTGGACTGGAACCAATTACCTTATCTTGCATGTTTATAACTTCAAATAACTCATTCACCCCAGTCCCCTATGAGACCATCTGATAGTTCTTCTTTTGGGGCTAAACTTTAGCTTCATTATAATTTAGCAGAATTCAATTTCGGTTGCCTTGTTCTTGTTATTGCTATTTACATTATTATAATCATTGGGCATAGTGTTTTCCCTGGTTCTTTTTACTTTACATCAATTCACATAAATCAATACATGCTTCTCACTGTTCATTATGTTTGTTATTTCTTCTAGCACATTAATGGTATTCCATTAGATTCATGAATCGTGACTTGTTTGCCATTCTCTAATAGATTGACATGTACTTTGTGTTCAGTTCTTTATTGCTACAAACAGTGCTACTATAAATATTTTCATATATAGTTTTCCAAATGTTTTAGTGCAGTTTTAATCTGCTAAAGCTTAAAACTGCACTAAGACATTCGGGATACCTTGTATATATGGCATTTCTTTTTGTCACTGACTTCCTTGGGATTTAGCCCTAAACTATATATCCCAGAATCAATCAGTATAGACAGGTTAGAACAATACCAAAAACATTTACTTTCATAGTATATGCTGCATAACTGCTATGACCAGAATTTTAGAGCTAGGAAAAGACTAGAAATAGTCTAGTCTCCTTTATTTTATGGACAAGGAAACTGAGGCTTGGAAATTTTAACGTTCCCGAGGTAACAAAGCTGGTTTGTGTCAGACGTGAGAGTAGGTCCTAGGTCTCCTGACTGTCCTGTCCTGTATTTTGCTGCCTGGATCGTGATTGAATAAGTAATTAGTAGAGTCAGGAAGAAGTACCTTTGAAATATTGTTCAAGAATTTAGCTCATACTGAAAGTTCTAGTTGAGAAGAAGAAAATATTGCATTCCTACTGCATATAGTAAACATTGACATCCAATTCATGCTACTATTGACATAGCAGTATTGATACTTAGCACATAGAAAAAGATAAAAGCTAAAGGTGATTTGAGAAATTTTTTCAAAATTACCTAGGTTGAGAATATTTTCTCATTGTTTGATAAAATTACGTAACTAAGACTTTGGTACTTGCCAAAAACAGCTAGAAATATTACATACTTTAGCTGTGTTTGTTCTTTATTCTTTGAAGTTAGCGGTCACAAAATTTCAATGTTAGAAGTGACCTGAGAGCCTCTTTAGTCTAATTCATAGCCCAAACTAGAATCTCATGGCAAATGGTTACCTGGTCTTGTTTTAAAGACCTCCAGTGAGGGGGAACCAACTCTCAAGGCTACACATTCTCAACCTCTATAGAAGGCCCAGTGCTACAAAAAAAGCCATAAACCGCTTCACTTCTGGCATACTTTGTAGAGTTTCATTTTAAATTCAGGTTGGTTTTTGGTTGAACAATTTTTTAAGTTGAAATTAAGACTAGGAATGCTGATACTGGATATGTGCTGACTTCTAACTCCTCACCTCTGTGTGAAAACATCTGGAAATTGTTACTTTGGTATTTGGAAACTACTATTTGCTGAATTTTGTCCCCTTGGTTGCTATTTTCCCCACCTTCACGTGAGGGGTCTGTTAGAACAGAATAGTGGAAAGATGACTAAATTAGGAGTAGAAAATCTGTAATTATGAGACTGGTTCTACCCCTTTTTAATTTTAGACAAATAATTTAAGTTAATTTAAACAATCTGAGCTTTCCATATCAGTTGAATCAAGATGACAAGGCCTTCTCTATTTCACTGGTTATTGTGGGATAGTGAATGTGAAGACTTTGACAGTTAAAAATTGGCATACAAATGTAAGGTGGATTATTATCATTTTTTAACCCATGATACCCCCACGTTGGCTTCTGGGCAAATTAACTATTTGTACATACTGTACCACTTCAATTTAGGGAAGAAGTAAAGAGAAGGATGTATTTGGAGTGAAAAGGGTAGAGGAAGAGTAGTCTTAAAATTGAGTTTTCAAACTTGCTTTTACTATAAACTATGATCAAACTAATCGTTTGTTTGCTTTGCAAGGAGGAAAAAGTCTCCCCAAAAAGCAGAGGTCTACCTTCAGAATGCATTAAAGAATTACGTAGCTGAGGGTTGGGCATTGCCCATCACACATACAAGAAAGCAGTTAGCAGAATGTCAAAAGCATCTTGGACAGATTGAAAAGTATCCTTTAATAAAACTAGTTTGTCAATTTCCAGAGTATAAGATTGTATTTATACAATACACTTGATGCCTTTCTTTTAGAATAATGATGTATACAGGTACTGAATCATTGCTTTTTGGTGATAACGAGACTAACCTCCTGATTATTTTTCTACTGATATTATTTTGGAGGAAATGCTTTTAAATATATCTTTTATTTGAATTTATGTTTTGTTTTCGTTTTTTGTCAAGAATGGGCCTCTTGAAAGAACTTACCTTTGGCTAAACTTTAATAATGCCAGAGCATTTTAAAAGAACAGATTTATGCTTTAAAAATATTCTTGAAAATAGCTATGGACTTCTTTCCATTTTCCTTAGCTCTATTTTCCAGCTACCTTCAGACAAGCAGCCTTTTAGCCAGTGACAGTCACTTAACAGAGGATGAACGCAAACATTTTTGCCAAGAAATACTCAACTTTGCCAACCAGCAGAAAGAAAGTCCAGGTAAGGCCAGATTAAATTATAAAATTCAACTAGTAATACATTTTAAAATCTTTTCAAAGGAAAATTACCTCTTCCAAATGAAACCATTTTAGTTAAAGATCTTATTTTTTGAATTCTGATATACGTGATAATTTAACCTGCTATTATTTGTTCAGATCTTATTAGGATAAAATTCTGAGAATACCACAACTTGCTCTGAACTTTTTCTGTTTCTTTTAATGTGTGCATTGTGAAGGTGCCCACTGAACTTGTTTTCTTGAGTTGCCCTATTTTCCAGAGATGAAGCCTGCTTTTGAAATTATAATAAATTATAATTTCATTATTATATTTTATTACATATTACTATATTATAATTTATTATATTACATATTGCAATATTATATATTACATATATAATATATTACATATTACAATATTATAATTTATTATAATAAATTAACAGTGATCTTTTGCAACTGAATTCTGTTAAACTCTTAGTGCCAAGTCAGCTACAGTCCTGGCTCCAGCCAGCCTAACCCAGACTGATAAACCATTTATGTGTTTGGGACCCTTTCAGATAAGCCTTAATATCCTTTCTCCATGATCAGATGTTCTTAAGCCCTCCTGCTCCCTTCCTCCTCCCTTGTCAATCCCATTTAGGAGGGGATTGCCCTCCTCTTCCCATGAGACCTCCCCTTTTTCCTGTACCCTATAAATATCTAAAGCATGTTGTGTAGAGCAGGCTTCTTGGTATAAGGAGCTCCCACACACATATTCCTTTCTCTTATAATAATTCACGTTACTACCTATATCTTGGGTTTTGGGTGGTTTTTTGTTTGTTTTTTGCAAGGCAGTTAGGGTTAAGTGATTTGCCCAAGGGCACTGGCTCATAAGTGTCAAATGTCTGAGGCTGGATTTGAACTCAGATCCTCCTGATTCCAGTGCTGGTGCTCTATCCACTGTACCACCTAGCTGCCCCACTACCTGTATCTTGTGGAATCATGACTTTTGGTTATCAAGTTCAATGATATGAGCAGAATTAGTTATTGGTTATATTAGCTATACAGTCTGTATGCTCTTTGTTGAATTATAATTCCCTTGCCAGAATGTAATTTTGTTCTTCTCAGTTAGGTTGAAGTATTTAGTATATGATAGGAACTGTACAAAGTGCTGGGGATACAAAGAAAGGCAAAGGTTTTTTAGGAGCTCACATTCAAATGTGGGACACAACCATGTAAATGACCACACAGATATAAGTTACATACAGAGTAGATGGAAGGTGATCGCAAAGGAAATACATTAGTATTGGAGGGACTGGGAAAGGCCTTGTTCAGGAGGAGCTTTTTGAGCTAAGTCTTAAAGGAAGCCAATATGCAGAGGTAAGGCGAGACAGCATGCCAGGCATAGAGAACAACCAGTGAAATGACATGGAGATGGCATGTTGGGTGCAAGGAGCAGCAAAGAAGGCTGGTATTGCTAGATCATAGTGCACATGGAAGGGAATTTGACATAAGGAAACCAGAAGGGTAGGAGGAGGCAAGGTGGTAAAGGACTTTAAATATAAAATGCCTTTTTGTCCATATGACTGGAATTTTCTTCGTGAAATCAAGCAGTCATAAAAAAAATGAGGCTCAGTGTTTTGAGTGGGAAAAATACCATGGAGGAGCAGTTTAGCTCCTTGAAACTTGAGGATCACATAATCATTGCTGAAACCAAGATGGGGCAATCTTTGCTTCGGTTTTTGTCCTCTTTGGCTTTGTAATTTCCTGCAAGATATATAAATTTCTTATCTGTGGCAGAAACTTTAGTTTTCTGTTGTATGAAAGAGTTTGTTTGTGAATGAATTTGAGGGAAAAGGATTAGTTAACCCGTATTTATGTTATATTTGGTAGAGGATAGCTCAGAAGCCATGTTGTCTTCCAAGTATATGATCTCAAGTAGTTGATACTATACTTCTGTTCAGCTTTGAACAATCAATGAGCATTTATTAAGTACTCAGTATCTACCAAGAACTTGGATAGGTGCTGGAGATACAAAGACAAAAGCAATACTTTCCTTCATATGTTCTAGAGTATATGGTTGGGTTGAGATGTAAACTTATTTCATTGAGAATATTGCTTTGACTTCAGTGGCTCTAGCTTCTGACATAGACTACGTTATCACTGTCTCTAAAAACCAATTTTTTTTTACATATATATAATTTACAGGTCTCAAAGTAGTTCTGTCTATGCATTCCTTCGCACAACTGAAACATCTTCACTTTGATCCTTCAAATGCTCTTGTCCACGTGGGAGGAACTTTGTCTGTTGAGATTACTTTGTTAAGCCAAATGCCTGTCTCAGTCCAAGTAGAGCAGATTGCCATCAGTGTTCACTTCAGCATTGAGAAAAATAGTTACCGTAAGACTGCAGAGTGGCTTACCAAGCACAAGACATCCAATGGCATTATCAGTTTTCCAAATGAGAATTCAAGTGTTCCTTTCTCCAGAAGTAATTCACCTGCACTGGAATTATACGAGATGTATGAGAGGAGCCCCTCAGATAACTCCTTGAATACGACAGGGATCATTTGTAAAAATGTTCACATGCTACTACGACGGCAAGAAAGCAGCTCCTCTCTGGAAATTCCTTCAGGTGTGACTCTAGAGGATGGGGCACACATATTAAAACGTAGCAATGTAACTCTGGACCCAGGGGTCAATAAAATAATATTCAGAACTCAGGTATGTTTTAAAATTGGTAAGTTGAATTTCAAACTGTTAATATAAGGCTGCTGAGAGGCAGCATGGCCTGATGGAAAAAGTAGTTCACCTTGGGAATTAGGAAGACCTAGGTTCAGTCCTGTTTCTAACACACACTGACTGTTTGATTCTAGGCAGATTACTTAGCTTCCATTACTTCCATGCCCTGGGTAACTCTCTGAGATTATACCCTGCAGAGCACATACTGATCTACATTGGTAGAAGTAGTTTACTCATTGAAAGTTCCCTATACCAAAAACAGATGCAATTAAAAAAATGAAGGGCCAGTGCTGCTGTTATTTTGGTTTTGTCTTTAGATCATACTGTTGAAAACTGACATTTATCCTAAAAGATTTGTATTTTTTGTTAGCCACATTGGAGATTTCGATAACTGTTTTAGTTACCCGTAATATTGCAAAGTAATGCTATATCTGTGCTGTGAGTCAAGAATTATATGAAGACATGTATGTGCACATAAATTGTGAGTTTTAGAACTGGATATGACCTCCAAGATTTAAATTTTAAGTTAGAAGAGATTCTAGAGGCCCATTCCTTTGATTTAATAGATGGAAAAATGTAGATCCAGGGCAGTCACTTCATAGGTGCCAGGTGTAGAGTCTGAATATTGAAAACCAGTCCTTCAGCTCCAGATCTCATACTCTTGACATTTTGCCATGCAACCACTCAGGACTGCCTAACTCTGCTTTTGCTGCTCTTTAAGGGGTCTTCCAGTTATCCCAAGAATGTTATTAAATTTTTTTTAAATTTTCTCTTTTTTTTAGTATTTCATATAACACTTAGGTGAAGTCCAAAAACAGCATGGTGTTATGTTTTCTAAAAGGGGGAAATCAATGTTTTGCTAACAGTTACCCAAAAAAACCCCACCCAAATTAGTTGTCAGAGAAACCATTCGGAAATCAATCAATGACCGTTTATTGAGCACCTACTAGATGTTAGACACACGTACTCCTGTGACTCATTTATATATAATTTGCTTCTTTTATGTAGCATATATTCAATATATATACAATTAGGCTAACTCTCAACAAGACAGGATAAATATTTGTTTTCTCGTTTTAAAGTAGGTTTTGAATATTATTACTGAATGTTTCTGTATATTCTCCAAGAACAAATCCATCGTGGATTTTCATAAATTAAAATTGTAACTCCTGGAATCTTAAAATCTGAATACAAGTAAAATCTACTCAAGTTACCTTAAACCTAGGGGAGTTCTCAGACGCCTTGGAGCACTAGAGTTGGAGTCAGAATACTGGGGTTCCAGTTTTGGATCAACATTGATTAGCCATGTGCTTATATGCATTGTTTAATCTTCTAAGCTAATGAGTTTCAATTTCCTAAACTGTAAAAGGAATTAAAATAATACTTTACAGAGTTGTTTTGAAGGATGCACTTTATAAACTAAAGCACTATCTAAATGCCACATAAAAGCGATCTTGTTTAAGAGGGCAAATAGGCTGGTAAAGGGGCTGATATCCAAAAATTCTGGCTGTGCCACTTAGTGTGACCTTGGAAATGTCATTTAACCTCTTTGGGACTCAGTTTCCTCATCTATAAAGTAAGAGACTTGGACTCTGGTACCTTATAGCACATCTGTGATCCAATGATTATTCAAGAAAATAGGCATTACTTGCCTGTGGAAGAGAAGATTTTGCATGAAACATCATCGCCTTCAAGCATTTGGAAGGCTCTCACCTGGGAGAAGGATTATTCTTATTCTACTTGATCCCAAAGGACAGAATCATAAGTAATGAGAAGTTGCAGCGAGGCAGATTGAGGCTCTTTGTAAGGAAAAACGTCCTAATGCCCCAAAGTATATAGTCTGCCTCAGTAAGTGACCTCTCCCTTTGAGGGCTTTTTAAGAAAAGGTTACATGATTATTTAAAAGGTACATTATCCAGAGATTCTTCTTCAGGAACAGGTTGGACTGGATGACCTCTGCGGTACCTTCCAACTCAGAATCTGTATGTGTATATGTGTGCATATATACATTCATGAATGCATGCGCGTGCGCGCACACACACACACACACATATAAGTTATAAAGGTCATAATTTAGAAATTGTTACAGCTTCTCAAGTCATGCATTATTTCTACTTTAGGCTAAAGAACCTGGAACATATACTCTCAGGCAGATGTGCACCTCAGTGGGCCAAGTGCAATTTGTTCTTCCTCATATTTATCCCATAGTACAGTATGATGTCTACTCTCAGGACCCTCAGCTAAAAGTGGAACCATTGACTGGTAAGAATACTTTGATATCTAATCATTTTTAGTATGATGATGAGGTAAAAGAAGGGAAACAGATTATAGAATGAGCCTAAAATTTGTTTGGTTTTGATCTTTAGTTTCCTGTTTTTTTCTTTTGCCTCTCTGCTTTTGACAATATAGCTAAACAGTTTGAAGCATAGGTTGACCAGAAAACCTAATGTCTTTCCTATCTCGCTAAACTGCATTTCCTACAAATGTCAGTAATTGATAAAAACTGTATGTATGTGTGCATGATATACATGTATGTGCAGTTACTTGCCTACATGTCGATACGCATATTATAGCCAAAGTCTATGCTAGTTAATGTCCAGGGGAAGGACAGTAAACAGATTTGTAGATTCTCCTTCTTTACAATGAAAATGCTTAAATTATTTCCTTATCTCCATTAGTGACTGTTATAGATATAGCTAGCGCTCTCTAATGTAGATATAGGTGTATCTGTATCACTATAATGTTTAAACCAAAAAGAGAAATTATTTGCTTATTTATTCATTGCCCTTCCCTGGACATTTACTGGCATTTGACTGGTCTTTAGCGATGGATGGATAGATGGATGGATGGATGGACAGACGGACGGCCGTGTGTGTTTATGTATATACACATATATACCTGTGTATTCATACATATATATGTGTATACATATATATACACATATACATATAAAAACTTTGTAAGGAAAAATGTCCTAATGCCCCAAAGTATATAGGCTGCTTCAGTAAGTGTCCTCTCGCTTTGAGGTCTTTTAAGAAAAGGCTGCATGATTATTTAAAAGGTACATTATCCAGAGATTCTTGTTCAGGAACAGGTTGGACTGGATGACCTCTGTGGTACCTTCAACTCAGAATCTGTATGTGTATATATGTGCATATATACATTCATGAATGCATGCACACACACACACACACACACACATATATATATAAATTATAGAGGTCATAATTTAGAAATCGTTACAGCTTCTCAAATCATGCATTATTTCTGCTTTAGGCTAAAGAACCTGGAACATATACTCTCAGGCAGATGTGTACCTCAGTGGGCCAAGTGCAATTTGTTCTTCCTCATATTTACCCCATAGTACAGTATAATGTCTACTCTCACGACACTCAGCTAAAAGTGACTTAGTAACACCAACTAATGAAAAATTTAGAAAGTTTTCAATTAAAAAAACTAAAATATCATGGAAATGTAGTCAGTTCTCATGAATGGATGTGCCATTTGTTCAAATTTGAATGGATCACTGTAATACTTACTCTGTGATCTCATCCATGTGATAATATTTCCTTCAGTGATATAGATTGCAATCCATCAATACCTTTTCATCCCATTAATCCATTGAAGGAATTACACCCAAAATACTAGGAACCTTCTGTGTCATGTCATTATGTGTGTATTATTGCAGTGTTCAAGCTATTTATTTCTTATGTTTTATATAACCAAACCATCTCCCTTTCTGGTCCTAGTTTTTGCTGCTGCTTAAATGTGATTTGTCATTGGTAGGATGCTACGACATATTTATTCCTACCATAGTCTCTCAATTGCCCTTTGAATAATATGCTATTTTTATTCTTTGGAGATTGTGGTATTCCACAGTTTGTAGCAGTATCATTTACATGATGTCACGCAGATATCATAGGAAAAGTATTGGTGTTAAAAAGATGTGACATTGTTTCAAGAAGTTTGGTATCATTAACAACACTGTACAGCTTGCCAAATGCAATTCAGTCTATTTTGGAGGGCCCGTTTTTAGGAGGGGACCATTTAAAGGGTCCATTAAATTGCATATCATAATCTGGACAGCAGGCATTCTTCATCCAGTTAATTTCTGGATAATTAGTTAAAAGTCTTTTGAGTGATTCTGCATCACATTTAGGATGTTTTGCAGTATTTCAGGGCTTGATGCAATCAGCACAATGTCATCCACAGACAGGACATTTGGAGGACTTCGCCATTGAAAATGAACCCCTTTTCCATTTGGATTCCATGATGTACAATTCTAATTGACAATGAAAAACACCATGGCAAGCATGTTTCTGTCTTTTATGCCTCATTTAATGTATTAGTACAGACAATTCTTGCTTTCTGTAAATTGACATTATACAAATTTGACTTTACGTAAAGAATTCTGAAAGAAATCTGCATTAAAAAAAAAAAGTTTGCCATACAGTACTGTACTCTCTTCACTCCTGCCCCTCAGCTCCATGCTCCTTGTCTTCCCACCCACCCCCTATTCCCACCAAAAAAACAAAACACCTTTAAAAATAAGAAGAAAGAAAACCTAAGTGAAAGCAGATGATTGGGAGCTCGGTTAGAAACCCCCAACACCGAGAGAGGGCACTTTTTCCCCATCCATCCACACTTGGGTCCTGTGTGTCTGTCCCTCATCCCTGCCTGTTGCCCATCTTCTCTTGTCTGTGTCCTTCTCTAGACCCCATGTGTCTGCCCCTCACATGTTCATCCACTTGGTCCTGGTCAGGTCCTCAGGTGTTCCTCCTCCTGCTGTTTTTCCTTTATCCCGAGCCCCTATGTATCCTTGAACCATGTGCCAGCCCCCTTCTTCCACAGGTACACAAGTCCCCTTTTTGCTTCCCTCCCTCCCTTCCCCATGTCCTCTAGCAAATTCACATTACATAAAAATTGCTTTGCATAGAGGCCTGTGGAACTGCCCACTTATGTAAAACAAGAATTGCCTGTAATCATGAGAGCTTTTGAACAAAGTTTCCACTGTTGTTGCATTTAGCAAGGACTCTCATAATGATTTTAACATGTACATAAGAGTTCCCTTGTTATAGAAGAGCCTTTAGGCAGCATTTTGTTTTAAGTCAAATGCTTTTTTATAGATCATTGATAAGCATAGTGGGATTTTTTTATTCTCTTCATTTTAAATAATTTGTATGACAGTAAAGACATCTGCTATAGAATATTATTTGTAAAAGCCTACATGTTCTTTTCTCATGTTTTCATCAGGGTTAGAGATGGGGACTGATTCTGTGATTTCATTGGCATAGGAAACTCCCTCTACCAAAGAAGGTTAGGTTGTACACCCTATGGGCTAATAGAGTTGCCTAATGACTTCACACAGCCAGTATGTGACAAAGGCAGGACTTTCAAGGTCTTCTGTTACTAGAGTCACTTCCCTTTCTACTGTGTCACTACATTTCTTCATTAAAGGTTCACAAATAAAGTGGACCAAGTATAAATGTGGGTTGGTAATTAATCAATAATTTCCTAATAGTTCTTTTTTTTCCAAGTAGTAATACTATATGTGATTTTTTTCCCCAGTTGTTTAGTATCTATACCTCTGTCAGGTATCATGAGATTTATCCCTTAAGCCCCTCCACACTGACACCACCAGCACAGACGTCCTCTGTGACTCAGTCTGGTTGCTCTAATTGTCCTTGTTTCTTTTGTCCTCCTCCTTTTAGTTTCACCTTTAAGTACTCCTGGGATAACCTGACTTCAACCTCATGCTAGGCATTCTACAAACTAGTTTTTTCTGCTACTGGTCAAGTAAAATGTGGTACCAGCTATGAGACACTTATATTCATTGACTGCCTGATCCTCCTCCTTTCTCCCTTTCACAGAGGTGTTGGAGGGGAGGGGTGTGGAGAATTATGTATTGCCACTTATGAAATTAATTCTTGCTAATTTGCTTATGTTTGATCCGGAAATATAGGCCTTATTTTTCTCTTCAGATCTGTTTTGCTTAAAAACTAGTATAGCCAATAATCAGTGTTGTTATCCAGCGTATACCCTTTCATAGAAATTTCATTTTAAAGATGTGGCCTTTAGGGACAAATTAAAGTCAAACCAATACAATAATTGGGTTTTGTTTTGTGTTTTTTTTTCCAGACAGCCTTTTGGCTGGTATTCCTCAAAAAGTCAAGTTTACCGTCACTACTGGCTATTATACAATAAAAAATGGGGACAGTCTACAGCTTAGCAATGCAGATGCTATGCTTATTCTATTCCATGCAGAAAATAGAGCAATAATCTATTCTAACACCAGAGGTAAGCATTCAACAGCCACAACATAGACCAGCATGATGTAGTGAAAGTACAGGATTTCTACCTTAAATAAAACAGCACAACTACATTCTGGTTGTTAACCGAGATGTAATATTATTTTATCTTCTCATTCCCATCAAATGATTACAGATTACTATCTTGTACTGCAGAGTTTATAAACCAGATTAAGAGAGATTATTCTGTGTACTACATTCCATACACAAAAAGGGTACAATATCTTTTTTTGCTTAGGTAAGCCCAAAAAAATACATACAAAAGGAGTTACAAAACCAACCTTTATAACTAGTGCTATATATGGACATCGTCTTACAAAGTAAATATACTCTAGTTATTATATACTTCAAAGGGGATTGACAGGGAGAGGGAGAAAGGCATTAATTTTCTGTTTGCTGGTAGTGTATGTTGTAGCAGAGCTAGGAAATCACTGCCAGTGCTACTCAGGAACTGTGTGGACACCTTAAAAATTCTTTCCTCCACGCTACGTTTCCTTATTAAAGTTGGGAAAACTTGATAATGCCATTTTATAATTGTGTAGCACCTTCAGACTTCGCAGTTCTCTCAGACATTCTCATTTGGTTCTCTTGACTCGATCGTGGCATGATGGAAAGTGATGCCTAACACAGGGAGATAATGTGCTCCCCTTTTCACAGCTAATTACTGCCAAACCCAAACTTGAACCTAGGTCTTCTAGTTTCTCGTTCATGCCAGCTGTTTATTTTTTTTTAGTGGTGTTTGCCTTTTGGCTGTCTCATCCTCCTGCCTCCATTTGCAGGTTTCCCTTGATCCTCCCATGCAGACTTGGCCTCCCCTAGAAATAGAGTTTGTCACAAACATGAATTTGTATCCCTATTGCATTGTCTAATAACATGAGAAGAAGAAATGAAGGCAGAGGAATGATTCTGAAACTGAATTTTGTATCATTTTTAGAAAAATCTTCAGAAGCATCACTCATGATTCAGTCCTCAGAGAAGGTTACCAGTGTCAGTTTGCCGATGGCTCCTGCGTACCACATGATCGAATTTGAATTGGAGGTTCTTTCTTTACCTTCCGCTCCAGCAGCTTCAGGGGAGAGTGACAAACTAGGGAATAAAGAACCTCATAGGAAAAATAAAGAGAAACAGAAAGCTGGCAACTGCATGGTTACTCTAGACCAAAAAGTAAGATGTGGGGGTTTTTAACATATATTTTTTATATTTAAACATGTTACAGTCTTGAAAGTATTCGAAATGAAAATGATAGTAACTTTTGCTTACCATTCCCATTAAGCAATTAAATTGCCTAGGTACCCAAAGTCCAAAAGACTACCTCAATAGAAGTCAAAAATGCAGAGGACTTATTGATATCATCAACATCAAATGAGTTTTTCCTCTTATTTCTGTTACTCTCCAGCCTTTAGTCAAGGGGGTACATGAGAGCCCACTTGCAAAGAAAAAAAAAAAAGACAAAATGAGCACAAATTTGGGGATGGAAGCAGTTCTACAAGAAATAACAGTTGCATAGGATTCTGGGGGTGTTGGTTAGGGAGACAAATTATGTATAACTGGAACTATCACTTTCAAGTAATTTGCATGACAGTGACTTTGCTAGTTAGTATATCAAAATGACAGACAGATGTTACATGGTATGTTCTAGTTTTATCTACTCAAAACTCAGAAGTTGATGAGAGAATATACATCAGGATGTAATTTTTCCTTGCTACTTGTTAGTAACTTTTTGATCAAGCACATTTTGATCACTGACTCAGACAACTTAGATGCAAATCTGGCCTCTGACACTACCTGTGTGACCTTAGGCAAGTCACTTACCCTCCCTGGGCCTCAATTTCTTCATCAGTAAAATGAGAGGGTTGGATTAGATAATGGCCTCTGAGGTCTCTTCCAGCCCTATATATGTGATCCTGTGTAATTCCTGAAATTGTGAATGATGTTTGATTTAATGTAGAGTCTTCTTAACGTAGTCCAAGTTTAAAGTTTCTAGATCTGAGTACATGCCAAATATCATCAATGAGTTCAACCTATAAGTTAGTGGTAATTCTTAGGGTGTACATGTATATTTTTTTCTTTCAGTAAACCCTTTTCTAGGGTATGACTTTTGTCTTAGGATTCATATAAATATGCTATTTGCAGCCAGTGGTTCTTTGGAGCAATGCCAACACTGAAATGCAGGCAGCAAAGCAATAGAAGAAAAAGATAAGAATTATGATTTTTTAAATAAATACATTTTATATACTATTACATTGCATAGATATAATTGTCTCAGACCAAATGTAATCAGCTGAATAATTTTCTCCCTGAATAGATTTCTATTACTTCAAGGAAATGTGACTAAAGGAGATCTTCCCCTCTTTCATCTCTCTTAGACCTGACCTTCACTTCAAAAATTAAGATTTCAGCTCATACATATATATATATGTATATATATATAGTCTGTTTGCCCCAAAATTCCAAAACAATTAGTAGGTTCAGTCAGTGTGGCTGTTTGTTGTCACACAGACTCAACAGTTGGATGACAGACTAATTTTCAGATTAATTTGGTGTGATTTGGGCCCAGCCTAATAAAATGACTTCTGATTGTCATCTGCTGCTTATTTTTTAAAAATTATTTTTGTATTATGTATTCATAAGCAGTGGTTGCTAATAGGCTGCTGTAGTCACCTAATAGTAGTAGCAGCAAGGTCCCTTTCATTGACCATACATAAACATAAGTTACTGGCCATGCTTACCCTCTCCAGTAGTGACTATAAAAATAAATACTTTCCATGAAACCAAGTATCAACAACCACTGATCCATATTTTTGTGTAATGGTAAGAGACCTTGCTGCTACTTGGTGACTACAACAGATTCTCATTGGTGACGCTTAAAGACTGTTTTGTCAAATTTCATTATGTATTTTACTTGTATATGAATCTGACTATGGGCTCCCTTTTTTGGTGGCTTTGTTTGCTTGATTTTATCCATCATTCAGAAGGATGATAATTGCAGTCATGAAAACTAAGTGGGGTTGGAGAATAGGGGCGGTGTTTTTTAAAGTCACATGAGTACCATGAATGTAATTTTTTCCCCTTTTTAGGTGTCTATTGATTGTCCATGGTCAATTTACTCCACTATTATTGCATTAACATTCAATATACCTTTTAAGGCCACCCATTCTTTGCTGTCAGCCGGAAAACGGTAATTAAATATTAATGATTTATTTCTTTTCCCAAAATGTCTGAAGTGGAGACGCTATTTTTCCAAGCGTAACTGTAGTGAAGAGGGAGGGGAGGAGTGGGGCCTTATTTTTTTTTCAAATGATCATAAATAAGGAAGAATAACTTAATAGAATCTTAGTCATCTTTGAAACTGTTGAGGAAGATACCAGAAGGATATTAGGTTTCATTTTGTGCGTAGGAAGTGATTTGGAAAGTAGTTCTTAGCCAGTATTTTTGTTTGTTTCAAAAGGTATTTTGGCTTCTTTGCATTTTAATTTCAACAGTTGTTTGAATTTGGAAGCTTCTAGTATAGATGTTTTTCATTCACAAAATTCCTTCATTTTACCTACCTTATTTCTTGAACCAAAAAAAAAAAAACTAAATTCCAAAGTAAAATAAAGCTTCCATTAAATCTGAAAAAAAAAATCATAGGGTCAGAGATTTAGGAGTAAAAGGTACCTCAGAGGTCATCTGGTCCAATCCCCTTTTTTTTACAAATGAGGAAACTGAGGCCCACAAAGGTAAAGTAACTCACTCATGGTAGTAAATAATTAAACCAGGGGTTTGAATCTTTGTCCCCTGATTCTCAATTCTTTCTTCTACTCCAGCCTTTCCCATCATGGCCATCATCTTCTGGACACATTTGTTTTTAAATGTTTCTCTTACATGGTGCTCAGAACTAAACATCATACTATTCTAGATATGTCAAGTGTTTATTTCAGGCAAAATTCCATCATTCAGTTTATAATTCCAAACAATCACCTCCTTATATTTGTTATCTTTTTGCACTTTTTTTGTTCAGTTTTTAGAAAAGTGGTAATGATAGGTGCTCCTACTTCCAAAAAACTCAGGTAAGAATAATGAACTAGAAAAAAAGACACCACAATTCTGTGTGCTCTTCCTGAAAGATTTCATGAAGTTAATGAACTGAGGCTGTTAAAACCATGCCTTATGAACTGACGAAGAGGTCCCAAATCTCTTTAGCTGGCACACAGATCACCTAGAAATCAGGACTGTTCACCTTGTTATATGAGAAGACCAAAAAAATTTTCCCCCCAAAAAAATCTGTCAAATGAGGCCAACCTATTAACATTTTCTTGTGTTTTTTTTTTAATCTTTGTAGTGCAAATATAAATGACAGTGTTCACATCTTTGCAATTATGAGGGCTACATATGTTCTTTTTAGGCCCACCCAAACATGTACTTTGATTTTACACGAAAGAGAATATACTACACATACCCAGTTACTTGTGGGAACCTGAATTAGGGGAGCATTTTTTGCCCTGTGTTGGACCCTATTATGCTCACTTGAATTAGAGCTTAAAAGGACCCGTAGAGGTCATGGAGCAAACTGAAGGCCCAAAAGTTGGAGTGATTTGTCTAAGGTGTCACACAATTAGTGGTAAAGCCACAGTTCAGATCCAGGTCCTCTAACTCCAAACCCAAGGTTCCTTCTGGTACATCAAACTGCTTCTCATGAAATAGAAACTTTTTTTAAAATCTTCTTCAAAGACCTAGTGAGCTAAGTTTTTAATACCATAGAATAGACCTTGATACTAACGATTCTAAAAGAAATATTGAAATTTTTGTTTTATCTTACCTTTCAGAGTTCTTGCATATATATGACTGCCATCATCCTACCTTTCTAGCCTTTTCCCATATTATTGCCCTCCATATACTCTTATCCTCCATTCCAACCTAAAATGGGCTACTCTTATCTCCTGCTTTTGTTCAGGTCATTCTCTTTGCCTGTGATGCCCTCTCTCCCTGTCTTCACCTTTTGAATTCTTATTCTTCCTCAAAGCCCAAATCAAATGCAAGTGCCTCCCAGAAGCCTTTCCTAGTCTGCAAATTGAAAATTACTTTCTCTCCCAGACCTCATGTTAGCACTTTGTCTTATAACCCCCTCATTGTAAATATTGTGGATTATGGCTATCTATGTGGGTATTTTAGCCCCACAATATACTGCAAGCTGTTTGAGATCAGCAGTAGGTTTTAGCTAAACCTTGTATCTCTGCCTAGTGCCTGATAGAGTGCCCTGTAATAAATGTTTTGTTCATTTTGAAAATTAAATTGAAATCTCAGTTCCTCAGTGAATCCTTAAAATTGGAAGATTCTGCTTCTGTCATCTTTCCAGTATAGTTCATTGGAATACTTAATAATACTGACTTGTGAGGGTTTGGTATGAGAATACAAATTGAGTTGGTGTGGTGGAGGAAGCAGGGACATGGGGAAAATATTTTATGTACTGTTTTAGAAGACACTAAAATAGCTTGTTTAGAAAAGTTGGCTCTTGCTGGCATAGTTCTACATTAGGAATCAACAAAATAAATGCAGATAAGGCTGAATTACTTCTTTTTGGCCTTTTGCTATCTTACCTCAGAGCATTTTGTAAATCCTGTTTAAATATGACATGTTATTATTACTTGATCCTTAGATTAATTCCTTTTAGCAAGACAGAAGGAAAATTTTAATTTTCCTTTTTATTCATTTTTTTCCTTTTCTGTTTCAGGAAATATATTCAAGTTTGTGTCCAGAATTTGTCAGAACTTGACTTCCAGCTATCAGAAAGTAACCTTATAGACACTGGTAATAGCCCAGATCTGCAACTAGTTCCATTAAACACTAAATGCCAGCAGGTAAAATTTTTCTCAAACTCTGCTTTTGTTTCTCAGCCAAATAACCCAGAGTGAAGCTGAAGCATGTGAAGTGTAGGCATTGCTGTGCAACCTCGGATAAGTCATTTAGCCTCTCTGTTTCCTCATGTCTAAAGTAGGAATGTTATTTCTACTACCTAGCTTCCAAAACTTTTAAGGAAAGTGCTTTGTCAGTTGTAAAGTACTATTATATTAGCATGAGCCACCAGTCTTCTCCTTCTATGGTACCCTTGATTAGTAAAATCCTAGGTTCATGAGAGGCATTCTGTGAATGTTCACTTTAAAATAACACAAAGGAAGAAAAAATCTTATTATTGAGTAATTAAATAGTCAAACTTACTTTTAGCTCCCTAAATTTTACCTAACATGCTATAGTTGCATGGTTGTATTTTATTTTGTTGCCTTTCTGTATTGCAGATATAGGGAAAGGATGAAAATCATTACCTAGATCTCCTAATGTCAGTTTATATTTATTTGTTCATGAATGCTGTCTACATGGGTGTTTTCATTGCATGTTGTAGTTTGGAATGCCTTTTCTCTCTTCTTCCAAGATTTGGAGTTAGAATAGCTGTTACATGAAAAGTAAGGATTCATACATTAGAATAGTTCTGTCAGAAATGTGTATTTGTCCACACTGCCTGGCTGCATTTAACCTTGCTTCTGCTGATCATTTTTCTGTGTTTTTAGAATATACTTGGTATTTGTTTGGTGGGGAAACTGAAAAGCTTTTTTGTCATTTTTTATAAATATATCTTTTTAGCATTTTGAAAAGCTCCCTAAGTTATTTCTGAACATCAGAATTTGTCGTTGTACCCTCTTACCTTTAATTTATGCAGAGCTATTGTACAGTCCCTAAATTAAGTTGTTCTTACTCATTTTTAATTCGATGTTGCATATCAAATAATTGGCATAAATGTAAGCATATACTTTGTGGCCACTTTTTTAAAAGTCAGCTTTGTTAAGAAGATCATTTTTACCCTGTTGTGGAAGTGTACAGTGGGTTGCCACACATTGGTAGATTATCTTTATCTTATTTTTTGTGTGATCCCATATGCTTTGTGGCTTATGGAATCATAAAAAATTAAACCATTTTTTACCAGTCTGTGCAGTATTCTGCAGGAGAGAAAAGAACAGCATATACGTACAGGTGTATCATAAAAGAGGGCCTTTGTTTAAAAAAAACTATAATATTGCCTATGCATGAAATGAATGTTTAATTTAAACTGGAATGGCTAATTTTGTTATATGATACTTCTGGAACTGTTCATAAAAAAATTATCACTTTTTTTCAGCACATCTACAGCAAACAATCAGTGTTCTTTGTGTGGGAGCTAATGTGGACAAAGGAACTTCCACCTTCTCTGCATTGTCACTTTTCACTTGATTTTTATCCAGCTTCTGAAGACCGATCCATTTCCTTAAAACCATATAGTTATGAGTTCCAAGTGGAAAATTTTTTTGTAGGTATTATATTGATATGTACTTTACTGTGTTTTAAAGAAGATTTTGGGAGGGGATAATATGAATGATGAAATGAAATACATGAAAAGAAATCACTTTTTTTTAAAAAGTATTCTGGTTAGAATATAAATTTTTAAGTAAGCTATATCGTTCTATATGCTATCTATGTTACAAGCTTTATTCAGAAAGTACTGTAAGACAAGCGATAGTTATTTATGTTAACTTGGAATATATTATCATTGATTCTCTTTAAATTTCAGTTTCCAGATACTTTTCCTATAATACATCTAAATACTTTACAGTGATAGTCCAAACAGTTAACCTTGGTTAGCTCCTGTTTATGTCAATTAATTAAAGTATATTAAAAAACAGCCTTTACTGCTTCTTTGAAGAACTTTAATACTTTTTCTTTTTTAAATAAAATTTTTGGATTAGATAGCCTTTGTTTTTACATCACCTAAATTTTCCTCTGTCTCTCCTCCCAGAGATCCATGTAACAAAGAATTTTTTAAAAGAAAAAGAGGAAGAAGAGAAAAAGTCTTCATACTCAATCCATACATTGAAAGAAATAAGAAACTTTGTCATTTTCCACACTCCTAGACCTTCCTACCTCTGCAAAGGATTGAATAAATAACTTTTTCATATAAATATTGCAAATTCTTTTTTAGTTTAAAATGTGTGATTCTCAGAGACCAGAGCTTTTAAAATCATGAAGACTTTTTAAAATTTTTATGTTCAAAATCCAGGCTCTATTTAAAATATTTGCAAATGTTATTTTATCAAGTCATCTACTCACAAATGACTTAAGGCTGAACTTGTACTTGGTGGCTAAAATAATATTAAGGTTATTCATGATGGCTTTTCTTTGTAAAAAAGATTTAATAGGTTGAGTGATTAAGTATTACTTCATGATGCATACATATATACACATGTGTGTATATGTATATATGCTTATATGTATAATATAATACGTGTGTGTATACACACATATATCTCCATTTATAGACACAAACTTGAGTGTATTTCCTGAAACAGAAAAGGAAAAAAATGAACACAAAGGGAAATGAAAATTTCCACAAAGTATAAGAACTTAAAATGTATTTCTTGCTCAAAGGAACTAATCTAAGGATCAAGTAATAATAACATGTCATATTCATATAGTATTTACAAAATGTTCTAAGGTAACAAAGCAATGGCCAAAAGAGATGTAACTGAGCTCTATATGCATTCATTTTGTTTATTGCTAATGTAGATCTATGCCACTAAGAGCGAACTTTTCTAAACAATTCACATACACACGCTCCATAGTAGCCTAATATTTTTTACCTTGTCTTCCAGTTGCCAAATAGCATGCTTTTAATGTGAGGAATTAAGTGTATAAATGTTACTATTACCAGATTTTCCTTTTCCCTCCCAAGATTCTTTTTCTCGCTTTCCTCCTGAAGAGCCTACTTAATATTAGCTAATGAGTGAACTTAAACTATTAATAGTCATTCTTCAAGAAGAAAAATGCTTCAGAAACAGTAAAATTTGCTTGAGTTGTTGCAGTAGGTGAGCATCCATGTACATGTGAAGTAGAAAGTGGTATTGGAGAATTTTGAGTATGATTCACAGCTTTAGTCTCAACAGATACTATTTAGATAATCTTAAGAGCCAGTAATTATTAAATAGTAAAATCAGTTGATAAGAGAATAGCAATTTAGGCATAGTCTCTTAATTTGTTAGTTTTAGGATCAGAGCTTCCTAGGCTGTACTTATTTTGGCTTTATCTCTACTAGTGCTTTGAGAGCTTCATAGCATCCAAGCTTTCTTTTTCTTTCTCTTTAATTAGAAAGCATAAATTAGCTTCCAGATAACTTCCTAATAGGTTATCAAAGAGAGCATATTAATTACTTCCTTGCCATTCTTATCTCTGAATGTTCTTGACTTTAATTACCTTTCTTACATCCCATTTTTTTCTTACATCCTATTTTTATATAAATTTTTCTTTCCTCCGCAGTCTACCTATGTGTGCTTATTTTTAGACAGCAAAAAATCCCTATCCTTATTGCGCCTTGCATCCATATGTAGGCAAAAGACTGTCTAAATCCATGTGAAAAGCGCTTTTTGTATTAGAAGAAAACTACCTTGGCAATCGAGTTACTCCTTCCTCCCCCCTTCCAAATGATTGAAACTAATTATCTTAGATTTGCCTATAAAAGCTGTGTATACGTTGCTAAAAGATTAGGTTTTAGTTATCCTCATAAATCCTTGTAAATTTTTTTAACCTGACTGGAGGCTTCTGGCAGGCTGATTTTCTTTCTTCAAAGGGCTTGTCATTTTTTTTCCTTTGAGCATACCTACGCCCAAAAGTGAATGTCAGAGGGTGAACCCATTATCACCTTAAACAAATTTTGATTCTCTAGTTCAGTGATAGTTATGTATTCTGAAAATGCTAATATATTAATCATATGTGAGAAGTTAACTTAGAACTGGTACTTCAGTAGTAATGGTGTCATAAAGGTGTTTCATCTATAAGAAAAGACATGTAAAATAACTAGCCCCAAAGTGTTCATTTATCACTTTGTAGCCTCGTTGGTGGTCCTTTTTACAAAAAATTTGCAGCATTCAGTAGTAGTGCATAACTCGTTATCCAGGTGGGCGTGTCTTAAGTATAAATCATTCTTAACAATAGCTAATTAATTTTCCTCTGTATCTTTCTCCCTTACCCAGACATTATATAATGTGAAAGCTGAGATATTCCCTCCTTTAGGAACAGAGTATTGTAAAACAGGTTCACTCTGTTCTTTGGAGGTGTCCATCACACGACTTTCTGACCTCTTGGAGGTGGATAAGGATGAGGCATTAACAGAATCCGATGACTATTGTACGACAAAACTTATGTATGAAGGTGAGTCTATAGACTATTTCTCATTGTAATATTGTGGATAATTAAATGGCCTACTTCATATTAGGATTTTATGAGGTAGTTTTGCTCTTACATATTACAAAGCTTATGTCTTCTAACACTTAGAATGTTTTGATATCAAAATAATTTGCTTCCCTTTTAAATTGGAATGCACAGTTGCATTTCATTATATACTGAGGTCTTAAATAAATTACTAAAATTCACTTGCAGATTTTGGATCCAGTCACTTTTTCCCATTTTGTGCATGACTTATATTCTATTATAATCTTTCATTTTCAGCCATGGCCTCTCCTTTAAACTCCTGGTCTGCATTCTCAGTTTACCCACTGGATGTTTTCAAATTCATCATATCTAAAACTGAATTTCTCTTGACCCTGAATCCAGGTCACATTCCTGGCTTCCCTGATTATTTTAGTCTTGCCTCTTCTTCAGGACATAGCTTCCATCTCTTCCATTAAACCTTCCATGATCAATGCCACTTAATGTGATCTTTCTGTCCTCTGCACTCTTATTTCGCCTATAATGTTGATTTGGCAACTTACCATACACTCTTTGTACATCATCATGTATTTTTTTGAATCTTTTCATTTTTGAATTTAACTAGATTGTGTAAATAAGCTACATAGTCAGGGATTTTCTGTCACACTTTATATCTCTCATAGTATCTTGTACAGATCAAGGGTCATAATCAAAGATACTTGGTATCTATTAAATGAATTAATAGGGCTCTGTATCACTTTCTGAGTGATTTCCTTCTACCTATTTGCTCCATTTTTTTCTTGTGGACAAAAGTTTATTTGCCTTTTCTTTCCCGTGGCCTCTTCAAGATTATATCATTTCATTTGTGTGCCTGTTCCCTGCAGTAATTCAGATTGCAATCTTTCATTTCCCTAGCAGATGCTAGTAACTGAAAAAAAAATTATCATCTATTACTGTTAAGTGGTCTGGTAATGAACTTCCTGTGAGGTCTCAAAAGCTTGACCAGGGGAATACAAGCTCTGATAGATCCTACCAAAATGCAGATTTTACAAGTCATCACTTGATTGTGTGCCTTTCATCCAAAAGCTAACCCATCTAAATGTGGAAAGCCTTATGATCAGGATTGCCACTAGATGATAAATTTTTTGATCATTCTGACTCATAAAGAATATCCAGTAAAGGCTACCTCCTCTACTCCTTCAAGATGGCACATGTACAGAAGGTTGTACAAGGGTTCTCAGCTGTGGCTGTGGCTACAAGAGGAGGAACTATGTGAACATCCTATGCTGAACTGTAAAGGCTGAGTCTAGCTAAGAGAGGCTGAAGTTGGAAATCTTCTGAATTAGTTTTGGAATCTTACCTCAGGCATTGACATCTAAAGGTGCTGTTTTCACCAGACTGCATGGTTTCACTCCCAACAGTGAGAACTTTTTTTGTCTCAGAATTTTTCAGTCACTTTGTGGAATCTAGGTAGACTAACTCGTACAACAATTGCAGTAGTGATTTGAAAGATGACCAAGTCTACAAATATGCTAGGGGCCTGCGTAAGTGAGGTGGTTCATCTTCTCTACTCTATTAATGAAATTCAGAAATAACAAGTTGTAACTATTGCATCTGATTGAGAAAAGTACATTTGAAGACTTTCTGCAGAAAAACGAGGCTAGAGAAATGCATCATGTCTCCCTTGAGGTAGATGATACAAAAGCAGCTATGACATTTGAAGCAAAAAAAATTCTTTTTCTTCTGACTGACAAGGCTAAAATAGGAGGAGCACATGGTTAAACCAGTCATTTTTCTCCATCTGGAGTTCTTAGGAAATTCAAGCAAGTTTGGTCTTTAAATTGTGAAAAATTCATGAAAGAGAATCCTCTTTGGAAGGGTATCAGAATTTTATTTTGTGTGTGATCTTTGTTCAAAGTCCTTAATTACAACTTTGGCTTAAAATTTTAAACTTCAAACTAAATGAAACTAGGCTAAAAAAAAACCATATCGTTCATTTTCTACTTTTTCCTGATATTTGGGGAAATATTGGTTATTCAGACCTTTAAGAAAGTAGTAAAAGGATTGTTTATGGAAATAAAATTATCTCTATCTTTAAAATGCTATTAATGTTTCTTGGATAATATGCGCCAGGCATGTGGAAGATTGAATGTTTAGAGTGGAGTGATACACACCAGACCCTGGAATAAGGAAGACTCATCTTCCTGAGTTCAAATCTGGCCTCAGACACTTACTAGCCATGTGACCCTGGGCAAGTCACTGAATGCTACCTCAGTTTCCTCATCTATAAAATGAACTGGAGAAGGAAATGGCATACCACTCCAGTATCTTTGCCAAGAAAACCCCATATGGGGGCAGCGAGGTGGTGCAGTGAATAGAGCACTGGCCCTGGGGTCAGGAGGACCTAAGTTCAAATCTGGCCTTAGATACTTGACACTTATTAGCTTTGTGACCTTGGGCAAGTCACTTAACCCCAATCACCTTGCCTTCTCCCCCTCCCAAAAAAAAAGAGAAAAGAAAAACCCCATGTGGGGTCACAAAGAGTTGGACACAACTGAACAGCAACAACAAGCTCTATGCAAAGGTTAACCCCCAAAGCAGTGCGTATGTATACATCTTCATGTGGATGTAGATGACCGAGTTTTTAGGATGAATCTGTTTAACAGTTAAGCTGTTCTATAAGCTATTTGGGGCCAAATTAGTATTTTTTGATCAAGGTATTTTAGACCAAAACTTTCTAGATTGTTTGGGAACACTTTTTCAGAGAAGACTAATTTGGGCCAAAGGATATTAGAATGAGAGAATGGAAAAGTTTGTGAAAATTTGAAGAGAGATCAGGATGTATGACTGGGCAGATCCAGAAATAGTTTAGTTAGTTAATAAAAACCTTTCCTCACAGTTTACAAGAAATCTATACGTGGAGCAATCAATTTTTTTTTTAAATTTCATTATGCTTAAGTTTGAGGCAGTGGAGTGAATCAGTTAAGTTACCTGTCCCATTTAAAAGTGCCAAGATCCTATGTTATGATAAGTAGGTGAAGACTCTTCTCTGTTGAATCATTCATAATCTTTAGATTAAGTTCAAAATAATCTTTGGCAAATGAAGATGTTTTTGAAAGCCATTGGATGAACTATATCATTGTTGCTTGGGTGTGTTCAGGTTGGCTGAGGAAACTTGGTAGATTTGTGAAATGGTGAGCCAGCTTAGAATTGAGTCTTTAAAACATCGATTAGCTTAGGTGAAACTTTCCTGTCAGGCTCCCTAAGAAGGAATCTCTTGGGATAGAAGAGAGTGCCTTGGACTTGGTCTTCTCTCTCTCTACTTCCCAAGTGAATAAAAGAAAACCTCGTGAACTTTAGATGATCAGAGGATTTGGACTTTTCATTGGCATCCCAGAAGTGTCCCCAGAACAGAACTAGCTGGTGCCAGTATCTGAGGTAGGAGCCGAGGATAGATTGGACGTCATGTGGAAAAGTAGGTTCAAGGTTCTACAATACTACACCTAAGAGGAATAGCTTAAGGCCTTCAGCAAAAGCATTTCCAAGAGCTATCCCTTTGACACATGATCTTTAAGCTGCGGCTTACTTTACATCGGACTCTGTATGTACTAGAGGGAAAAAGAAAAAAGTGTGTCAGACCTTTGGGGGATATTTCATACCAGCTATAGCTCTCTGGTGAATATTTCTAAAAACTCTGGAGGAAAATGTCTACCAGAATCTAGAGGACACTATGTTATTTCTTAAAGCCCTCACTCAGAACCCCACAAATCTGAGCCTAGTCACTGAAAAAACGTGGATATTAAATGAAAGAGGGCCATTTGAGGCATTCTTGAATTCCCACCCTACTACCTAAAAGAAACATGTAATCAGAGTATTTGACTTTCAGACACCTCATACAGCAGAAACACAAAAAGGTAAATAAATACAATTACCAAGGAAAATAAGTAATAAGTTAAATTATTCCATTGTTTGAAGTTTTGTTTTTCTAAAGAGAAAGGCTAACTTAGGGAGTTAAAAGGGGGTCTGGGAGGATATCAAGAGCTAAAACATTCAAGGGAATAAAGCTATAAACAGAATTTATTGAAAAAGGATTAGTGAAGATGGAGAAGCAAAACCTGGACCTAATCTACAACCCCCTCCAGGTGAATCAGTTCAGTTTTTTGTAAGACAAAATTGCAGAGTAGGAGGATACATAAATGGGGAGAGAAAGAGGCCTTCCAAGAAGCAGCGGTAAGAAGAGAATGGATGATATACCTGTGTCCATATCGAATCCATGGGTGAACAATGAAAGGATAGTAATTCCTGTAGTCTCAACAAGAAAAAAGGCCTGCAAGAGAATGGAAGTTGATTAGTAGAAAGTAGGGAGTCCCACTGAAGAGTGCTCCCATAGGGAAAGAAATACATGCCAAAATGGAGACTTGATGGTTTTAATATGTGTTAATGATATGTTTAATATAACAGAATTTATTTTGAGAGATTTTTATTTTTAGATAATGTTGTGCCTCTTCGGACCACCTTTGCCCCAGAAGAAAAGAAATGTGACTTCTTAGGTGGAGCTAGAATCCAGAAGATTATGTCCGTGGGGAAAGTACATAGATCTAGACATGAGAATTGATATGGCCAATGGGAAAGGGATTGATTATGGAGAAATCAGAAGGTAGAATAGAAAGACACAACTTAAGACATAATTTAATTTCTATCTTGAGTTGCTGTTTTTGTCCCTCTTAACTTCCTTCTTGAATTGATACTTTTAAGAATGAGGCATAAGTGGAAAGGTGGATAGAATAAGCCAAAATGTATAAAGGTAATAACACTTTTCGTCTTTTTAGTTGTGTCTAACTCTTTGTGACCTCTTTTGGGATTTTCTTTGCAAAGATACTAAAATGGTTTGCTATTTCCTTCTCCAGCTCACTTTACAGATGAGGAAACTGAGGCTAACAGAGTTAAGTGACTTGCCCAGGCTCACACAGCTGGTAGGTGGCTGAGGCCAAACTTGAACTCAGGAAGAGGAGTCTTCCTGACTCCAGGCCCCATGCACTATCCACTTCTCCACCCAGCAGCCCCATATAACATAGAAATTGGTTATAAAACTGAACTCAAAACCTTGTCCTTAAAGAGCTTTAACTCCCTGGAGAACACAAAGATATTAAAGAAGCAATAAATAAGGATATAGGTCATGAATCCATTTAAATATCCAAATAGGCAACAGAGGAGAGTTCCCAAGACAATTTTTTATTGACACCCTTATGTTTTATCACCTACGTTTTCCACTGTTCACTTCCCCTTCCCAGATGAAAGAGAATAATGAGAACAAAACAAGGCATTTTTTTTTGAGGGGGGAAGGCAGGGCAGTTGGGGTTAAGTGACTTGCCCAAGATCACACAGCTAGTAAATGTGTCAAGTGTCTAAGGCCACATTTGGACTCAGGTCCTCCTGACTCCAGGGCCAGTGTTCTACTCACTGCACCATCTAGCTGCCCCAAAACAAAGGACGCTTACAAAAAAAAGAACAGAAGTTTGAGGGGCAGAAAAGAGGGGATTTGGGGACTGGCCATTTAAGTGACAGGAAGAGGAAGAAGGGGAAAATAGGAGAGAGATCACTAAATAAAACCCCCAAAAAATCAATAACTAAAACTAAGAATAAAGGTGAATAAACTGTGGAGAATAGCAAAAGAGCTATGGGAATAGGGTTGCATCAATGTAATCAAAGTAAATTGTGTGGGCTAAGTCTTGATTTAAAAGAGGAAGGGGAAATTTTTTTAAATCTTTTTTAAAAGTAGTAGTAGAGGCAGAGGTGGAGGAAAATAAAAAACTCTCAAAACTTTAAATATGAATGGGTTACAACAAAACGAGTGCAGAAAACGAAACTCCGTGATCTCTTGCTTTTAAGAAACACACACTCATAGAGAGGCTCAAATAACATTTTATTATGCATCAGATGAAACCACAAAAGCAGGAATTGCCATGCTGTCAGATAAAGCAAAAATTAAAATTCACAACATTAATAAACAGGGAAGCTATGCTTCAAAGAACCATAGAAAATAAGCCAAAAACAGAAATAAACTCCAGTGGACCTAATGGCATAGCTAATGTAATAATTAATATCTATATGCTTTAAAGTTTGTAAAGTACTGTACATATAATAGCTCATTTGAAAAATTAACTGAATTACAAAGACAAAGTAACATACACATAAATAATACTAAGAAACTTCATCAAGTTCCTTCTTCAGAGAAATCTAACAGAAACAAAAGGAAAATTATAGAACTGAACAAATTGCTGGAGAAATCATAGCTAAAAGATTTAGAGGACCTTCTGAATTGGACCACTTAATAAAATACATATTTTTCTGCACAATGTGGTACTTTTACAAAAGTAGACCACATATAGAGAAATGACAAAACTTTAAAAAGCAGAAACACTAAACACATCCATCAAGGACCATAACACAAAAAATAAAAATCATTTAAGGAAGCCCAAGCAAAAGACACAAATCTAAATGTCAACTTCATAGTACAAAACTAAATAATGAGGCGAAAAAAACAAAATATAGACATAATAACAATATGAAAAATTGATAACATGACAACACATCAAAGTTTCTGGGAATGCAGCTAAAGGATTTCTTAGAGGAAAAAGTATATCGCCTTTTTTAATGCATTAACAAAATAGAGAATTAATGAACTGAATATGCAGTATTTAAAAAATGTTTTAAAGCAACCATTAAACCCGAAAAAAAACATAAAGGAAGAAATCTTGAAAATTATAAGAACCCACATAATGCTACGAACTAATGAAGTAAAAGATTCTTTAAAAACACTAAACAGATTGATGAATATTTAGCCAACTTAATTTTAAAAAAAGAAGAGAAGCAATTCAAATTAATAAAATAAACAAGGTAAAGTCATAACAAATCCATAAGAAATAAAAATGATCAAGTTAAGTCAGTGAGGATTTATGAAGCATGTGCTCTGTGCTAAGGGCTGGTCAAAGAAAGGCAAAAACTGTCCCTGCCTCAAAGGAGCTCACAATATAATGGGGGAGAGAGTGTACAAACACACTATGTACAAACAAGTACATGCAAGATAAATTGAAGGTAATCTCAAAGGGAAGACACTAAGATCAAGGAGAACTGACATCTAGACAGCCATATGCTAACAGAACTTAAAAATTCAAATGAATAGTGGATAATTTACAAAAATATGAAATCCCCAAATTAATATGAAACAAATAGAAATCTTAATCTCAAAAAAGGAAATTAAACTAGTTAAAAAGGAACTGCCACAGAAAAAAACATCTGCATGGATTTAACAATTTTAACAAACTTTTAATGGACAATGAATACCTATATTCCACAAATTATTCTCAAAATTGAGAAAGAAACACTTTTGCTAAACTCCTATTATGAGGCAGTGCTAATATTTAAATTAGGGAAGGATAAAACAAAGAATATATTAGTTTATCCAAGAAATCCATTATAATCTAGTTGGATTTATTTCAGAAATACAAAAAGAATTCTGCATTAGGAAAACAACGTAATAATAAAACCAAAACTGCATGTTTGTCACCTCTCATTCATGTTTAAAAAATAAAACCTAACCAAATATAGGCATAGTGAGATCTTTACAATATATAGGAGGATCCAAAACTGTTAAGTTACAGAGAACACAGTAGACGTTTTCCTAATAAATACAGCAATCAAACAAGGCTGCCCTCTTTGATAGAGTCCTAGAAATTCTAGTAATGGTAAAGAGAAGAAAATTAAAGGCCTGAAAAGAAAGCAAAGAAGAAACAAAACTATCCCTATTTTGCTGCTGATGCGGTTTACTTAGAAGATCTTAGGGAATCAGCAGAGCAACTGAGGCTGTTAGTAAAGTTGTAGTCTACAAAATAAACTCACAAAAGGGAGCACTATTCTATATAATAAAATTCAGAAGACAATAATAGGGAAATCCATTCAAAACCACTATGAAATGGATTTCCATCTCATATAGGTGTGTGATAAGTAATACAAGACCCCGACTCTCTCACTATTACTCTAGCAGTGAAAGAGCCATAAATTAAATGACAAATATAAAAAGAGACATCCTTAAGCTATCTCATCGAGCCTTAAGACTGCCCAAAAACACACTTAGAACCTGTGAACACTTTCTGTTCTAATCCTGCCAGAGCAGCAAAGGATGAAGCACTACAAACAGGAAAGCCTGTGGTGGGAAGTCCAAAATCGCTCAGATTAAGGAAACTTCTAGGGAAACTTAAATTACGTTCTGCTCTTCCAGCAGTGCCCCCCATTCCCACTGGTCCTAGTTCTGTGTCCAGTCCCACATCTGACACCAATCAATGTCAAGCAGACTGGAATTGCTCTCTAAACTGTGGGTGGCCAGAGCCAAACAAAGCAGGAGAGTCAGGAATCAAACAGAAGTTTAATTTCAGAGTGAAGAAAATGGCTTACAAACAAGGACACGTGCCAGAGTCCTGCACCTAGTGGGGAGATCTCAGTATTTCTACCTATGGCTATGCAGTGAGTTGTAGTCTTGACAGTGAGGGGTAACAGGAACAATGTGACAGGTTTGATTGATAGCTGGGCTTCATGACCAAAACATGGCTGCTACAGGTGCTTGTCCAAGTGCAGAGACCACCTGATACTGGTGTGAAACAACTCTGGGATTTTGCTAAGACTGAGATCATCTAGAAGGTGAGCTCAAAGTATTGTGTTGTACCAAGCTCAGGGCACAGCCTTTAATTGCAGGGACTTAGCTCTGGAAAACAAGGTATCTCTAATATTCACAATTAGAAGGAGCAAACAAAAACCACACAGTACCATGATCCAGGACATCCGGCCACAGAACTGACCCAGAATGCTGAAGTCTGCCCCCTGTAAGAAAGTAGATGGCACCAAAAGAGGTAGAAGCCCATAACAGAAACCCAAGAAAGTGAGGTCAGGAGTAAAAAGGGCCTAACCACCCCAATAAAGAGTATAGGAAGAGTCTAAACTTGGCCTTGGTGCTAAATCTTAAGCCAAGAACTGAGGCTAAAGACGTGATAAAAGAGAAGTGACCAAACACTAGAGAAGTATTTTGGGCTAAGAATCATCCACTAGGAAAACCCAGAAGAGAATTAACCAAAACAACTTACAAGCTGAATCTCAGTAAAGAAAATTGCTTGGCCACAAAGATGATATGAATGTCTGGAAGAAAAAGAGCAAGAGATTATAAATTAAATAACAACAACACTCTAGGAAAGGATTGTAAGGAGAATAAATAATTTAGAACAAAAGGTAGTAAACCTTGCCCAAGAAACAAGATTCTTGTTAGAGGGCTTAAACAACAATTAAACTCCATGAAACAATAAAATATATTTGAATAAAATCAAAAGATTGAAAAAATGGTAAGATATCCACTATCAAAAGTTAGTGACCTGGAAAATATGTTAAGGGGAGAGAAATTAAGAATCATTGGACTTCTTCAAATAGATAACTAAATAATAATGATAATATTCAACATTTATATAGCATATGCCACGCAGTACTAACAAGCACTTTACAATTATTTTCTTTTTGATCTTCACAACAACCTGTCTCTAATGAAATTTAACAAAGACAGACTGGGGCATGTTTTCTCCAAGCAAGATAACACTTTATTAACAAGGATGCTACCTGCCAGTAGAATGGGTCTAATGATTGCCTCAATGACCTAAAAGACCAAAACTTGAAGATAAAACTCATTTTTATAAGCATAGAACAAAGGAGCATCACAGGGTAGGTGACGAAGAATTGCAATTGGTTACAAAGTTAGCAACATCATGGAGGCAAGTGCAACATGATTAGTTTCATTAAGGAAAGAGGTTTATACACGTATGGGACCTGCACCCACCCCTCTGTGTCTTAGAGGAATGCTGTATGGATTCATGGGACCCAGCTGCATCCCAAAGCTATTGGTAGTGGACCAGGGATGAACCACTTTTAATTGGCAAGGATGAGGCTAAGATGGGATACAGTCAGCTTGTGTACTCTAGAGGATAACATACATATCAAGGAGTATCTCAGGAACTGAAGTTATAAAGGCTAACAAACATACTGGAACAGAGCACGTGGTGCTAGGATAGCAGTTCCCTTAGAATTAAAGTGTTTTATAAAAGTATTGAACTTTTAAGCTTTATTAAACTTTATTTTAAGTATTGAACTTTAGCTTAGAGCTTTTCTTTAATTAAAAGTGATTGATAGGAAAACTATGGCATCTAACTTGTGAGAGAAAGACTGAACTTTTGAACTCATGATTTTTTACTCAGAGACAGGCTCTGAGGTTTGTTACATTGACAACAATATGGTCACAGAATAATCAGTTACAAAATGAAATAAAATACAAGATCAATAATTAATTTTTACAAACCCAGGAGTTAGGTGCTATTGTTACCCCATTTAACAGATGATGAAACTGAGGCAAATGGAAGTTAAATGATGAGTATTTGAGGCCAGTGTTGAATTCAGGTTTTCTTGACTGCAGGCACAGAGCTCTATCTGTTGTGCTCCCTAGCTGCCTCATAAAGTCTAGATACCATATTTCAGGGAATCAAAAGAAAACTGTCCAGATGTTTAGAAACACAGGGCAAAATGAAAATAGAAAGAATCTGCCAATCACCTCCTGAAAGAAACTCCAAAATGAAAATTCAGGAATATTATAACCAAAATTCAGAGCTTCCAGGTCAAAGGGAAAAAAAACACTGCCAACAGCCAGAGAGAGTGTAAGAGGAGGGAAAACCCTCAGACACTTAGGGTATGACCTTAAGAGGATCCCACAACCTTCCTGGCTTTTGGTTACCTCTCCTGTAAAATGAGGAAATTGGACCAGATAGCCCCTAAGGTGCCTACGGCTCTGTAGCTAGATCTTAGAAGGTTTAGGATGTGCATTAGTGAAATGAATATCTCTCTACTTTGAATCTGCTATTCTGCCTGGTTTCTATTCCAAGATGTCCCTCCCCACCATACTGCTAACTCAAGCCTTGACTGACACTACCTCCTTCGGCCTCCTCTCCCCTCTGATTGGAAGCCGGAGGGTAAAATACCAAAATCTTTCCTATTCCCTCCTTTACAGAAGGTAGGAACTAGACTATCTGCTCATTCCACTATGCATCTGCTGCTCTACCTGGTTTCTGCTCAGTGGAACAAAATGACTGTGCTGGGTACCTGGCCATGTCCTGTCTCCACCTTGAGTGTTCTCTTTACACTCTCTCCCCCTTGCTCTCTTGCCTCCTTTTGTGTGTTACTTCCCCATTTAGGCTATAAGCTTCTTGTGGGTAAGGACTGTCTTTTTATTGTGTCCCCAGGGCTTAGCACATAACAGGTGCTTAATAAATGTTGATTGGATTGGAATATGAAATCTTGAGACTTTATAAGTATTGAAAAAGTTGAGAAATTAAATGATAAGCTGTCAAAGTATCTTCATTTTTAAATCATCAAACTTTTAATTAAATATACAGTAAAACTTAACACTTCTTAGGATAAGCTTTGCGTAAGTTTATTAAGCACTAACTGTGTGAGAGGTACTGTAATAGGCGCTAAGGATAACAGACTAAATACAGTACAGTCCTTGCCATCTGGGAATTCACATTCTACTACAACAGGTAATCAATTGTAAACAAGTAAGTGCATGATAGTTTGAGAAAGGAGAAACCACTAACAACTAATCAGGAAAGGTGGAACATGATATGAGCCTTGAAGAAAGCTGGGTTTTCCAATAGGTGGAGCTAAAGAATTTTGAACATGAAGGACAACCTGTATAAATACAAAGGGGAGAGATTGGTTTATATAATAAGAAACCTTGTTTTTATAAACAAAATGAGCCTTTCCTTTTTTTTTCCAGTTGTGGACAATAGCAGTAATTGGGCAGTATGTGGGAAAAGTTCTGGAGTTATCTCAATGCCTGTGACAGCACGAGCAACTCATAAAGTCCATATGGAAGTGATGCCTCTGTTTGCTGGATATCTCCCCTTTCCTGATGTCAGATTGTTTAAATACCTCCCTCATCATTCTGCTCATTCCACACAACTTGATGCTGGTAAGAATTTTTTTTAATAGGGAAGACTCCATATTAGAGATTGTGTAATGGTTTAAGTGTGGGAGATAAAGTAAATTAGTGTTTTTAAGAACTTGTATGGATCAACAAATATTTAATGAGATTTCTGACATACTCTGAAGAAATTTTTAAAATATGATCTTCAATTTTTGTTTAAGGGAATATACACTTAAGTTTAATTTCTTATTTGAACACTGTAGCAAAAAAAATGAAAGTTTACACTAACGCTTCACACGTTACCAAACATAAAAGATTAAAAAAACATCAACAGGAGAATGGAAAGACATAACTGTGGTTAGAAAAAGAAGGATGTAATCTCTCGATGATAGAAAATAAAACTGAACAGTTTTGATTACATAAAATTGAAAAATATTTAAATGAAAAGAGTGAAGTTGAAATTAGAAGAGAAGCAACTCATGAGTTTTCACCACTCCACCATCTGATTAGCAAAGAAGAAAATAGTAATGTTGGAGAGAGATGAAAAGACAAGCATACAAGTGTACTATTGGAGCTATCCAGCCATTCCAGAGAACAAAATTTGCAGTTATACTGAAAAAAGCCACTAAACTTTATACATATACCCTTTGACCCAGTGATACCACTTCTTATCCTCAACAAGTTCAGTGACAGGAAAGGACCCCCATGCGTACCCAGAAAAATATAGCAGCACTTTTTATTCTAGCAAAGAACTATAAAGTAGGTACCCATCAGTTGAGGAAACTTCTGAACAAACTGGCATATTATTGTAATGGAGTGTTATTGCACTATTAAAATGACAAACATAGGAATTCAGAGAAGTTTGGGGAAGACTTATATGAACTGATGAAAAATGAAATTAACAGAACCAAGAGAACACTATAATGTAATATAAACAATATTTAAACACAAATGTAGCTATCAGTGTACCAATGGTGAAGAAATATGTCCCATCTCTCCAAAGTGAAGGGTAGATTTTAGATGTGGAACGAAGCATACATTTTGGACCTCTTGAATGTATTTATTTTACTTTTCCTGATTTTTTTTGAAAGGAGCGTTCTGTTTCTCTGGTGGAGAGTTGGAACGTATTCAAAGGTGAAAATGATAAATCATCAATAAATTATAAAAAATGTCAAAAAAAATTTAAGTGAAAAAAAGATTTCTTCTTTTCTCCTAAATACAATCTTGTTAGCTCTTCTGAGTTAATGTACTACTAAGAAATAGAATTAAATACTGGTATACTTTGTAAATACTTAAGATTAAACTTATTCTTGTGAATATAATATTAAGAGCTCTATTTGAAGTGATTTGAGAATGGAAATGTAACTTTTTATTTTATTTTTTTCAGATAGCTGGATTGAAAACGATAATCTGTCAGTAGACAAGAATATGGATGATCAAACTGACAACAGTAGTCTAAAGAGCAAAAGCAGCTCCCATTCAGCAGCCAGTGTGGAACACAAAGGCTTGCCAATGCCTCGGTTACAACCATTTCCATCTGGTCAAGTCTTTAACTCAAGCACTGGAATGCAGATCCTGGTAATCCCTAGCAAGGATGACCACATTCTGGAAGTCAGTGTTACATGACGACTCCATGTGTATACCAAACAAATATTAGAAACTGGACATGAATGCACTTTAAAGGATCATAACCTGATTGTTCTTCATTGTAATATTCTGGCCCTAACTAGACTTGTGGTGACGCTACATTTGCCTACCATGGAAGCATTTGACAGTTGTACAGATTTCAATGTACAATGCAGCTTGTATCAAACAGTTTATAATGTTACTTTTAGAAAATGTTCTATGTGATGTGTATTATTTATGTCATTTACTCATCTCCCAATGTCCCTGCTGCTGTGTTCCTACAGTGTCCTCCCAGATGTCCAACTTTCTTAACTTAGTCATATGCTGCTGATAAAATAAAAATGCTTGTAATTGGGCTATCTAAATCGAGCAGCCTTTTAGTCTGCAGATTCCTTTTTTGTATGTAAATCTGTCTTTCAGGTAAACATATAACAAAATCTTGTAATCCTTACTTGTTGGTTTATGTGTGCCTTTTTGGTCGCACAGCTGCCCAATTTATGGACCAAGGTAGTTTCCTAAATCACTTGAGGAGAAAAATAAGCTCTTTCACCCCATAGCATCTCCATGACCTTTTCTAAAAGAAAGAAAAAAAAACCCTTGTGGAGTGGAGGAATTAAGAGGGGGATGGGAGAATAACTTAACCCCTTCTGTGCCTTGGGATGTCTGAATTACAAGGATATTTGAGGTCCACTAGTGAAATTTTATCAGGTTTTTGAGCCATTTTAAAAGTACTTTTAAAAAGGTAGGCCTGGTCTTGAAAAATAAATTGGCATTTGACTAGTTATGAATATGTGTTTCTGAAACCTTTTTTCCACCCAGAATGTTGATGAAGAATCAGATCTTGGTTTTAGGTATATATTTGTTATATTTAATTGTCACAATTTATGTTCTTTGGGATTATTTTGATTTGTGTTGGTTTCCTCCCAAATCCTAAACTCAATTAAAATTTTTACTTTACTTTTAATTAATTGTGGAGTATTTAACCATTTTTTCACATTATAAGTGTAGACATTAAGAAGTTTAACAATGGAGGTTATTACAGAGACTTAGTCTTTTTTTTCTTTGGTTATGGGAAAAAATTAAGATCCTGAAAGTAAATTTCTGATCAAGCAAACTACAGTCATACCATACAAACTAACTATTTTGTTCTCATTTGTAAATTTACTTGTATATATGGTTGGTTATTATTTTGGAAGGAAAAAGTCCAAACTAACTGAAATAATGTTTAAGTTACACCAAAAATCAAGAACAAAGTACATATGTGTTAATTTTTATTGGTATCAAAGGTCAGAGCTTGTAAATAAGTGCTATATGTTTTAAACTTTTTCCAGCTCTCAAAAGCTATGTATTTTTGTACATATTAAGTACTCTCAAATTCACTGGGAATGCTTTTGGTTGGGATTTTATTTTAAAAATCCATGCAAATTGATAGTTAAAGCAGATGGTGGGGCCTCTTCTGAATAACCTCAAAGGTATGAGCCTTAACAAGAGGAAAAAAAGAATCCTCATAGCTGAAACTGTTTCAACAGGTTGTTAGATACCTGACAAAAGCTGATTAGTATTCTTCAATGTAGGGAAGCACAGAAAAAATTATTATAAAATACCATCTTCGTTTTCAGTATTCTGTATGTTGTGTTGAAGTCATTCAAAGAAATAAAGGTGTGATTTTTTTTTTCATGTTCTTCTCATTCGTATTTGGCTGGAGTAGTATGCAGAGATAAATATAGTTTGTTAATCTGCCCAAATAATTGTTCTTTGATAACACGCAACTTAAAACCATTAGTCTTAACCTTTTAGGAAGATAGAGTCTTAAAGTCTAATATTGTGTTTCCTTTCTCATAATTTCTCTTTATGGAAATTAGATAATTGCCCAACAAATAAATGACTTGTAGCTGACAGATGGATGAAATATGTAGCATTAACAAGAACTCCACTGAATAAAAACATCATTTACAACAGGAAAAAATCAAGTGACATCTGTACTTCATTGTAGTGTGCATTCTTCTGTAAAAGAGTGTATTTTTGCCCATATCAAATTTAGCATTAACCACAGTCTTCGAGGCCCCAAATTATAATTAAAGCTTTATTTGTTGACCTTTAATTTTTACTATCCAACTTTAACTCTTAAAGGGAAATCTTGAAAGAGCAGAATTAAGTAAAGAAAGCCAGATGTTGGTGTTTCTCAAAATTGTGTAAAAAAATAAAACCAAATTTGCCATATGTAACTACCCAAAAGTTTTTACTAGAATTTAAGTTGCATGTGTTCTCTGCTTTGCTTTTAAAACAAAAGATTGTTTAAACATGCTGCTCAAAAATTCAGTGGTCACCATTTTAATATAAACCATAAAGTCATCTACAAATATTTGAAATTATTATTGCTGCTGAAAAGTGAGATTTAGGCTTAAGACAAACCTGGTTTTGTTGTAAAGATAGCAGCTATAGAGTGATTGTGATGTCAAGCTTAAATTAAGATACATTATTTCAGAAACCTGTTGAAAATGTCAGTAAGAATTTTTTTGTTATGATTTTGTTAAGTTCAAAGAAAAAAGTATTCTCGTCATTTCCTCTCTAATATTGTTACATTTAATGTGAAAATGATCTTTTTTTTTAAACCACACAGTTCCCTGAAATCCAATTGTCAAAATAATGCATGGAGTAGCAATCTCTTAAATAATTATCAGGTTTTTTAAGTGAATTTGTGGGCGAAGAAATCTCCACAAAAGCTTCTTTTCACTTTGTCTTTAAGGTTGTATTAAAAATGAAATTAAAGAAATCACAAATTATGTTGCATGTGGAATAGAAATGTAAGTAAACTAGTATTCTAAATGAGTGATCTTAAATTATAATTTAGGAAATGAACCATATTATTATACTAGTCTTTTTACTTGATTATATTTTTGTAAAAGAATGCCTTTCTCTTGAAATCAGGATAAGCTTTTAATTATAGTACAGGTTTTGGGAATCTCTGACTAGAAGAGGTCAAAAGTTAGCGACTTTGACATTGCAGATACTTCATTTTGATAGTTTACCAGGAAGCAATTATTTACGTTACCTTGTAACATATTGCTTAGTTATTTATCTATTTGTTCCTCCCATAACTCTTCCCCCATTAAGCAAATTTTGTTTTAAAAAGGTATTTCAAAACATATATAAAACAAATTACCACTTTAGCCATATTGGATAGTGTATCTTTCCCTCTGCATTTTTTTTTTGGAGGGGAGAAGGCAGGGCAGTTGGGGTTAAGTGACTTGCCCAAGGTCACACAGCTAGTACATGTGTCAAGCGTCCGAGGTCAAATTTGAACTCGGGTCCTCCTGACTCCAGAGCCAGTGCTCTACTCACTGTACCACCTAGCTGCCCCTCTGCATTTTAACAGAAGGTGAGTAATATATTTCATCTTCATTCTTTGGGACTTGTGGCTTATCATTGCAATGATCAGATTTCTAAAGTCTTTCAAAGTCATTTTGCTCTATAATGATTTATGTATAAATTGTTCTAATTCTGCTCACTTCACTCTGCATCAATTCATAAAGATCTTTCCAATTTTTTCTTTCATTTCTTTGGGGTATAGGTTTAGCAGATGTTATAGCAGAGTGAAAGGGTATACATGCTCAGTTTAGTCACTTCTTGAGCATTGTTCCAAATTGCATTCCGAGAATGGTTAGAACAGTTCACAGCTCTGCCAACACTTACTTTCCCATCCTCAAACTTTTGTTATTTGCCCCTTTTGTTATTTTTACTAGTTTGACAGATGCGAGTTAAGCCCTCAAAGTTGCTTTAATTTTCATTTCTGATTCTTAGTGATTAGAGCATTTTTTTTCATATGGTTATTGATGGCTTGGATTTCTTCCTTGCCAGTTCATAGCCTTTGACTATGGTGGTACAGTGGATAGAGTGCTGTACTTGGAATCGGGAAGACTTGGGTTTAAATCCAACGTCAGACACTTATTATCTGTGTGATTCTGGACAAGTCACTTAACCTCTGCCTCAGTTTCCTCACCTATAAAGTGAGGACAATAACAGCATCTACCTCCTAGGGTTGTGAGGAGAAAAAAAAAAGGTAATGCAGGTACAATACTTGCAAACCTTGGAGTGTTATATAAATGATGGCTGTCTTTACTACTACAATTATCATTTGTTGCAAAGATTTTTTTCCCAGTTATCTGTTTCCTTTTACTACATTAATTTTGTTTGTAACAAAACTCTTTAGTTTTATATAATCAGCATTGTCCATTTTATGGTCTTTAGTCATGAATTCTTCCCCTACCCATAGGTCCAAAAGGTAATTTCTTTCTTGTTCTAATTTGTTTATTATGTTACTTTTTATATCTAAATCATGCATCAATTTGGACCTTTCCATGGTGTATAGAGTGAAGTATTGGTCTAAGCCCAATTTCTGCCAGACTGCTTTCCAGTTTTCTCATCATTTTTTGTCAAGTAGTGAGGTCTTCCCTCAGTAACTGGGGGAATAAACTGGATTTATCAAACACTATGCTGCTCTGTTTGTTTTTATTTATTGTGTACCTAATGTGTTCCACTGCTCAATCTCTCTTTTAACCAGTAAAAGTAATTCTAAACAATTTTTTTAAATTAATTGATATTTATTTTCTCTTCCTCCCACATGTTTTCTCTTGCCTGCCATTGCGGGGTGAGGGGTGGGGGGGAAGAGCCTTGTAAAAATATGCATGGTTAAGCGAAATAAATCCTATAATTAGTTTTATCCCCCCAAAAAAGGGTCTTAAAGCTAGGTGGATTTAAGATTTGCTGCTTTGTAGTATAATTTTGAAATCTGGCACTAATAGTCCCCTTCCTTCCCACTTTCTTTCCTACACTTGAGATTCTTGACCCATTTTTTCTCCACATGAATTTTATTATTATTTGTAGCTCTATGAAGTATTTATCAATTTGGTACAGTACTGAATAAGTAAATCAATTTACTTATTTGTTATTAAGGTCTATTTCTGCAAAGAGTGTTTCAAAGGATTCCTGCTCGTTTTTTAATAGATAACAGTTCCAAATACTTTATAACCTATCATTTTAATGGAATTTCTCTTTCTAGATATTATTGCTAGGTTTTGTTAGTGAAATATGGGTCTGCTGATGATTTATATGCAAATTTATTTTATATCCTGCAACGTGGTAGCATTTATTGTTTCATTATTATAGTCAATTTGTTGGTGTTTTCTAAGTAAATCATTATTGTATCATCAAAAATAGATCATTTTGTTTCCTCTTTGCCTATAATTATTCCTTCTTTCTCATTCTTCTCTTATTGATACAGCAAGCATTTCTAGGACTATGTTAAATAGTAGTGCTGATAATGGGCTTCCTTGCTTTACCCCTGAACTTTTTGGAAACTCTTAAAACTTTTGTTTATTACATATAATGTTAGCTTGTGGATTTAGATAAATATTTAGTTTTAAGGAAAGGTCCATTCATTCTTCTGCTTTCTGGAATTTTTTTAATAGAAATAGTTGCTGAATTTTGACAAAAACCTTCCCAACATTTTTTTTTTTTGGTGTTTATTTTTATTTCTATTTTTTTTTATTTAATATATATAGTTTTCAGCATTGATTTTCACAGGAGTTTGAATTACAAATTTTCTCCCCATTTCTACCCCTCCCCCCCGACTCCAAGATGGTGTATATTCTGGTTGTCCTGTTCCCCAGTCAGCACTCCCTTCTGTCACCCCACTCCCCTCTCATCCCCTTTTCCCTTTCTTTCTTGTAGGGCAAGATAAATTTCTATGCCTCATTGCCTGTGTATCTTATTTTCTAGTTGCATGCAAAAACTTCTTTGTTTTTGTTTTTCAACATGT